>CATIXQ010000010.1:15037075-15349895 GCA_949711755.1 Leptidea juvernica
GTCTTGTACGCCACAACTGTCTTGTACGCCACAACTGTCTTGTACGCCACGCGTAAATCGACGCGATAATACACTATGAAGTTTTAAGCTTATGTTTGCAGTCCTACTATAATATTATTACGTTCAGTAGTAGTAATATATAATAAATGTTCGAATTTCGATGTTTTAATGAATATTGACGAGTCTTTTCGTCAAAAATAATGAAATCTTTTGGTAGAATTAAATGGTCAAATATAAATTGATCTCTGAATATGGTTGTGTGGTTATACGGTAGTTATTCGGTAGATTTTTCGTGGCAGGTATCGTCATGCTCGCTTAAATGACTCTGCTTGTGGCTTCGACGTGGGGCGGGTCGTTCCCTTCCCTAAAATATGGTCGAGGGAGGCGATGGCTGGTCCATGCGTCATGCTCGTGAACGGGTGCTACTCGTGGGGGCTGGATGATCTTGTTACCGGGAGGTCTGCTTGATGTGTTTTTTTTATTATTATTATTTCCTTTAAAGTTAAAGTTATTATATATATTATTTTATGAAATGCTCACATAATGCCTCTATTTATTTACGGTATGTGTGGATTGATGCATATACTATACTCAATAACTCTTGTGTTTATAAGTATTAATTTACTTTTTTTTTCTTTTTTTGACTTACTCATGTAAGCCTTTCAGTTTTTGACTTTTGAGTATTTTTGTTGCGTCACTTTGCATATATTGTAATTGAAATGATTTGTAAAACAACTAAAATGTAAATCTTGGCTTAAAAGAGTGGCAATGAGTTTCTTGCTACTTCTTCTCATTAGCTCAACCCTTTACGAAGTAGCGGTAAATTCAATAAGAAACAATATTTTATATTTTTTTTGACATTCATAAGTGTCATTTTTGTGACCTACATGTATAAAGTGTTTTTGAATTTTGAATTTTGAATTTTACGGACTTTGTTTCTTAAAATTTGTATCTTCTGCTTGGACTAAAACCTAGATACAATGCACAAGAAGCCTTTTCTTGTATTTTTTTTAAGAAAGATGAGTTGAAAAAGAAAGAAGAAAGGAAAACATCCGAGCGTTTTTATGAAAAATATGACAGATTAGCCGCTCTTAAGGAAATTGTTGTGAATTTATTACCTAATATCATACATCTTTATGCTGTTTGGTGTCGAGACACTTGGCCCGTGAGGCCCAGAGGCGCGGAGAATGTTCAAAATACTATCTTCGCGCGCGCAATTTTGAGTGCATATTGGGTAGGTCTGAGAATCGGACAACATCTATTTTTCATCCCCCTAAATGTTAAGGGTCCACACGAAATTTTTGGAACGAAGTTCCTTATCGCGCGTTGTGAAAGGGGGCTAGACGGAAAAAATTCTTACGAAAAGTTGTCACGACACTTCTTGCTATAGTAAGCTATTGTAATTGCGTGCGCATGTTTCTCTGGATAATAATAATAAATTTAACAAATATGTGTATTAAATATATTAAAATAATATTTAAATAATTATATATTAATAATAATTAATATATTATTATTAAAATTATTTATAAATATTTATATATATATATATATTTATTTGTAAATACATTTAATACTTATATTATTATTTTATTTTATAATATTTAATATATTAAATTTTATTACAATTCCTTCACTTATTAATCGAAAGGAACTTCGTTCCATCCGGGTGTCCCTTGACACCTCTCAACTTTTTTTTTAATTTTTTTGACATTTTTTTTTAAATTTGTTTGATTATGAGTCAGCTTTAAAAAATACACACAACTTCAAATTTTCACCCATCTAAGATCAACAGTTACTTTTGTATCGCGATTTTAATATCGGCAATACAACGTTTGCTGAGTCAGATAGTAAGTTATAAAAGTTTTACAGCGGATGACAAATGATTTTATACGTTGGATATATGACTCACTGGGCATCGTAGATAATAAATGTTAGCTTGGGATTTACCCGACTGATTATTCGGTTTTACATGTTATAAATAGGTACAGGTAAATTGATTTTATTTTATTATTAAAACAAAAACTTACGTTTAAAAAACCGACTTCAAGAACTCAAAAGTATAAAATAACTTCAATACTTTTGAGTTTTGGAAGTCGTTTTTTTTAAATGTAGTTTTTTTACTATTAAGTGTCATTAATCAGGTAAACTATAAGATTTCGTTGCTTTTTACTGCCGTGTATTAAATAGTATTTTTCTAAGTAGCTATGGGTAGGCCGATAAAGGTTCCACGTGCCTTAAACAATATAGAATCCTTATTTCACGTTCTTGCGAGACGCTAATATATCGTAAAGAACGTTTATTAGCTATGAAAAAACCTGTCTTTCACCCCACTTATCGGCAAACGGGTTAATAATAATAATATATAATCAAACTAAATGAAAACTCATAGAAGAACTAGCACACGAACTATAACAACATCATCCACGTACACAAAAATATTCATTAAAAATGTTCAGAAAATGAAAACTACTAACCCGAAAACTACTACTGGGCCAAACTATTTTGTATATGACCAAATGGCAAACATTCCGCATCAAACAAAAGAAGAATCACGAAAATCCGATCATAAATCGATCGAATTGAGAACCGCCTCCTTTTCGAAGTCGATAAAAAATATATTCAAAATATTAAATATATTTTTATATACATATTTAAAAATATATTATAAAAAATATTATCAAAAGGATGCCGTCTGTATACATTGAATAAACAGAAATATAACTAACACACAATGTAGCTTCCTACTTTTATGAGACTGAAAAAATGGAATGACCGAATGGTGGAATAGAGCTGCGGTATGATAGACGATGATCGTTTTCGAAGTACTCCACGTGTACGAAGTACTCCATGTGTACCCTATTTTTACTCGCAATTGCATTACGTTGTATCAAAAGAATCAGAGAAAACATTCATTTCAAAATTAAATAAATGTTACCAACTCTTTTGTGTTACTCAATTACCGATTATAGATTAATCGTTAACACAATCCAAATATGATTTTACACTAAATTTGTGCATTGTATGCATGTTTTGGTTATGGAAACAAAACGCTGCAAGCATGGCACAGTAGTATAATGGTTCCTGTTCTTCAAAAAGGGCACTAATATGCTTTTGAAGAACTTTAGCCCCATATCACTTCTGAGCCACGTAGCCATATAAGCTGTTTTCTAGGTCTATTACGAAACGTAAAAAATGGACTGTTCATGCATGTGAGGGTTGAGGGTTGCATTTTCTGTAAGGTACAAGTAATTTTTTTTGTAGACTTTAGCATGATATCTTATAGTTTACTTAAGCTTTAACAGATTTAAAAGGGATCGGTTAACTTTCGTTATTGATTTATGACAAGTCACACCGTTTTGTTGAAATCCATCATATTATGCGATTTCTTGGAAATAATAGCTATCCAAATACAGAGGCCAACAATGCCTTAACCTGTAATTATACTGCAGCCTTATAGCGGTTTTTTGTGACAAATCCACATAAGTAGGTATGTATCTCTTTGTCTGGACAGTTAAATTAAATTATGAAATAGTATTTTTTGTAATTATATTATTTCGACAAAAATTGCGATTCCAGTATACATAGATCCAGCAAAGAAATTTCCAATCCTTATTTAAAGTAAAATTAATCAAGACATCGATATAGCGAGCTCTGCCGATATCTATCCAAACGAAACGGATGCCGCAACCTCGCTTACAGATTCATTTACTAATCATGACCGTAGCCGTCTCAATGGATTCTTATGAAACCTTGCTAAATCACCGCCTAGTCATACTTTCACTGAAACTTTGACTTAGACCATGTTAATTAAGCTCGTGTGATAGCATATCTAATAGTCCTTTTCGTCCGTAAACGTATCGCAACAATTTTTTCAAGAAACGCGATAAAATAGGGATAAATAAAAAAGAAAAGATTATTGATACTATCATCTGTAAATGTAGTAGTTTTATGGCGTCTTGAATTTAATTGAGCTACGAGAGCATCCAATACATTAATAATATTTATCTGTGTAATATATATATCGGCGCAAATACTACAACACGAATTGAAAACACGTGCACGTGCACCGAGCCTCATAAATATGGCCGCATTTCAAAGCACGTGGATTAGCACGTGCACCGGGTCCTATAAATACAGCCGCACGGTCTAAACGGTGTGAGTCGTGCTCGGGCTGTCGTACGGTACGGACCTCTCTGGGACGTCGTAACGCTGCCCGTTGAATAAACGAACGTAATAAAATACTTACTCGTGTAGTTTTCTTAGGAAGAACCAATGAGTGATCTTCAGCAAGATAGCAATTGTGATGTCAACAGTAATGATGTCACACCTTTTAAAAACAATACAGAGGTTCTTTCCTCGTCATATGTAATATCTTATTTATCCATGTAACACATTATGATATCCACAATAATTAATAATTTTCACTATCTGTATCGACATATTCATTTATGATAGTGCAACACTAGGTATTCTGACAGTATTCAAATCTATGGTTACAGCGTAAGTTAATATTAAGAAGATTATCCTTTTTAATTTACTAAACTACACTAGCCCATATAAGGAAAACCTTTCCAATTATATTGGCACAAAGTTATTAGGCGTTATCAGTGTCCCAAAAAAGCACGTGTCGTAATTAGCTGACAAAAATATTATTTCTGTTCATTTGAAAACTCATTATATTACAATACATATACATATTCGTAAAAGTTTAGTGATCAGACCAATTGCTGCTAGATTTGGAGAAAATTTGTTTAGTTATGTGCTACCTGTTAGAGATGAAATAATGGAGTTATTGTTTTTTTTTGTGTATGTATTATATTTTCGATTTTATATTAATAATAATAATAAAAAGCCATTTATTCCATAACCCATAATATACAATCAAATGTTAGTAATTTAAAGTTCTTAAAATCTTGTGTTAATTTTATTTAAAGTGACCAGTTTAATTATTTATTCTTTTTTTTTATGGAATAGGAGGACAAACGAGCGTACGGGTCATCTGGTGTAAAGTGATCACCGCCGCCCACATTCTCTTGCAACACCAGAGGAATCACAAGAGCGTTGCCGGCCTTTAAGGAAGGTGTACGCGCTTTTTTTGAAGGTACCCATGTCGTATCGTCCCGGAAACACCGCAAAAGGAAGCTCATTCCACAGCTTTGTAGTACGAAGAAGAAAGCTCTTTGAAAACCGCACTGTGGAGGACCGCCACAAACCCAGATGGTGGGGATGATATCCTAATTTGTGGCGTGTCGTGCGAAGGTGGAATATTCTATATAATTTTGGTTATGGACCCCATTTTGGGTATAGGCCTCCCCCAACTTTTTCCATTTTTCCCTATCCTTGGCCTGATATATGATTTTATATTAATATTAGGGGTTAAATAAAGTATGCAATTGCTGAATCGTACTGAAAATTCGAAATACGTGTTTTTTAATTTAACGTATTTATTTAATCAAAATAATTTCCATTATTATCTATACATTGCTGCCACTAGGAAGGTCTTTTATGCCTTTACGATAAAACTGTGGTGATCTAGATTCAACAAACTATTTGAAAGTATTTTGTACTGCCTCCTGAGAAAATAACTTTTTATCATGTAGAAAATGGTATTCCGTTGAAGCAGAGTCTGGCGAATATGGAGGGTGACAAATGTTTTCTAGTTGCAGATTCTAATTCCTGGGTAGTTTGGCTCCGATCGGCTTCCATCATCTCTTTCAAGTCATTGTAATTAACCTGCGTGGGCGATTTTCCACGTGGTTCGATCTTAAAATCAAGTTATTAGCAGTCCCCTCTCCAAACGCAACATTGCTCAACACTCTAATTTTCGAAATATCCATATTTTTGTCTAAGCTGAATAAAAAAAAAGAAAATATAAAATCCTTAAAGGCCGGCAATGCTCCTGTGATTCCTCTGGTGTTGCAAGAGAATGAGGGCGGCGGTGATTTCTTAACATCAGGTGACCCATACGCTTGTTAGTCCACCTTTTCTATAAAAAAAATAGTTTATCATCTTAACAACTTATGATTATTACTTCAATGATGGACGTTTCTAAGATTATCACGTTCAAACAATTGAACACATTGATATCAATTATAACAGATCACACTACAACCGAGCACAGTCTCCGTTATTCGTATTTATATTATCTTGCGGAAATTGATAGCGATATCCTGTGTGTGTGAACAGATTAGGTTCAAAACTATATCTAATATCTATCCAGTTCATGCTAAATTTAATTCAAACTATGATTTAGTTCACAGTGTGATCATTCTTATTTTCTTCCTACTACCAGTCGGAATCATTCAATGTAGAGTTGCACAGAATGCTGGGTTTGTAGCGCGGTGAAGCAGCAATGTGCAAGCAGTGTTTATGTTTCTATTTGAAGGACGGGCGAAACTGCATTGTAGGACAGGGCGTATCATCTTGTCACTAAGAGAGAAATCTTAAAAAAATCTGTTGGACATCCACAGTCATTACCTGAAAACACACACAGCTTCGAGAAAATAAGCAAGGATCCTGTGCGTGCGACTAATAAAATACAATTCTTGGCTGCTATGCTTTAGGATAAAGGCTACTAAAGTGATAACCTGGTGCCCCAAGTGTAAAATGGTACTCTACTATCCAAGTTATAATATAGTACACTGATAAAAAAAATTCACCCTCTTCACATATGGAAAAACGGCTTTCTTCTCTTCGTCCAGTCTTATTATGAAAAACATCTTACATATGGACTATGACTCCAACTAGATTCATGAAAATATGAGTTTGGTACATATGTCACTTCTTTGGAGTCATTGGACAGTGACCGTGTTAAATATATTGTGTTTTTTATTATTAGTCCAAATCCTATGTATGATCGCAAGTAGAAAAACCTTCAGAAGAGAGGTGCTTGTTGTGATTCTTATTTGTGTAAATATCATGTTTCTAGCTTATAATATCGTGGCTTGCACAAAAGCCATTTATTTTCTCGAAATTGATTCCTTTAGACTTCTTTTTGATGTCATTTCTTACGCTACGAGACGAAGCGGCGCAAGAAACTATCCCAGCATTCGTTTTTTCCGCTCTTCTTAATAAAATATACAGTATTGTACTGTCATTGTTATTGCTATAAAATAATCATAATCTTGTCCCAGGCTGTCCGATCACTTAGATATTCAGCTGTGGAGTAGTAGGACTTACGACGGAGCCATTTTTTAATAAAACACTTAAATTTATTTATAGATAATGCCTGAACAGTGGCTAGGACTTTATAATAAAAGTGTATACATTTACATTAAGTGTATACTTTACCCTCAAAGCTATTATGTATCTCATAAAGCCTACTAGATTTAGTTACAAGCAATCCCTTATTTCTAGTGTTAGAATAATTTATATTTAGAGCTAAAAGGTGACGATTTTTCTGAACAGGCAAAATATTATTATTTAAATGGCCACACTAATTCCTATCACATGGGCCAAGTGAACCTTCTTATAT
Organism: Leptidea juvernica; assembly: GCA_949711755.1. NCBI lineage: Eukaryota > Metazoa > Arthropoda > Insecta > Lepidoptera > Pieridae > Leptidea > Leptidea juvernica. The sequence continues at coordinate 15,044,553 of CATIXQ010000010.1, forward strand.
AAAAAGAAACTAGATTCTATCTATTCTGCGTTGCACGCTACCAAATGATTTGAGATTTGAGACTGGGGTGCACCAGACCAGAGGTAAGAGACATATTCCATAATATGTGGCCCAACCTGCTCCTCGCCAAGCGCTAGAATGTAGTCCTGCTTGAAAGATATACGTAGTTTTCTCTGTACTACCTACAAATTGTCTATATATAACCTGATTCCTGCCGCCGAATTCCACCTTCCACACGCCACAAGTTAGGATATCATCCCCACCATCTGGATGTGTGGTGGTCCTCCACAGTGCGGTTTTCAACGTACTCTTCCACGTACTACAAAGCTGTGGAATGAACTTCCTTGTGCGGTGTTTCCGGGACGATACGACATGGGTACCTTCAAATAAAGCGCGTACACCTTCGTTAAAGCCGGCAACGCTCCTGTGATTCCTCTGGGCGGCGGTGATCACTTAACAATAGGTGTTTATTCCATAAAATTAAAAAAAAATATTATTACTCAGCTTTGGTATAACAGCGTATAACTCAACAATTACTCGATGGCAGTAGAGACTACGTATAAAATACACAATTACAGAAACGATTTAAGCTTAATAACTGCACGCACTTTTCCTAGATTACAAGAAAGTCACCCTAAAAGAAATTCCTTTTCCATTCGACGTAGAAGACTCTAAAAATCCTTAATCACTATTAGATTAAGCTATATTATATTTTTTAACTATCTACACTAGCCGATATAAGAAAAACTTGTCAAATAATATTGGCACAAATTAAGTGTGCTATCAAATGCATTTTTGCGGATGTACACACATGATAGATTAATTATAAATGGTGTTGTTTTGTATTTTATTTTAATAGAGACAATAGCGTTATCAGTGTCCCGACAAAAGCACGTCTCGTTATATTTAGCTGACACAAATTTTATTTCTGTTCATTTGAATACTCATTATGATAATGACATACGTATTCGTAAAAGTTTAGTGATCAAACGAATTGCTGCTTGGATTGGAGAAAGTTTATTTAGTTAGTGCTACCTGTAAGGGATGAAATAATGGAGTTACTGTTTGTTTTGTGTATGTATTACATTTTTTTTATTTCATTTTAATACCTAAATTAAATGCATGTATTCATTGAGCATTTTGGATAAATTTCTGTTAATATATGCTTTTACAAAAATATCGTCTTTTAAGTTTTACCTTTAAGTTATGTGTAGGCGCACAAAAATAAGTGAAATTCTAAAAAATAAGTCAAAAGGAAATACAAGTAGATTAATTGTAATATAATTATTACAATTAATCTACTTGTAACCAGCACGATAGACGCTGTGCCTGTTCATAATTAAAAAAAAAGCGAGAAATAAAACAATATATATTTTTTAATAATATTTAATAGTATATTTTTAATAACTTCGATAATAATTTAAAAGTAGGATTAGGATAGAAAGGATTAGTAGTCTCTGAGTAGTCATTTCCTATGCAATGATAAATTTTATATTCGCATCTCTCCTAAAATACATATAACCGAGGCAAAATCTGCATAGATTAACCCAAAACTTTAAAATCTCTTCGTCTACCACTTCAAATAATAAAAATTGGAAAAAAAAAAATACAAGAATAATAATAAAAAGGGCAAGTACGGACGTTCCCTTAGTCTAGTTAAAAAAATAAGGCTGTAATTTGCGAAGTATTTTGTTTTCAGGTGTAGCATTAATAATTGAAATTTTATATAATTAGCAGATAATAGAAAATATTGAGAAATCTAAGCAGTTTTTAAGATTTGGCTATATTGGCTATATATTTTAAAGTGGGAGGCTCTTTTGCACAGGAAGCCGGCTAGATTACGGGTACCACAACAGTGCCTATTTCTCCTGTGAAGCAGTAATTTGTAAACATTACTGTGTTTCGGTCTGAAGGGCGCCGTAGCTAGTGAAATTACTGGACAAATGAGACTAAACTATCTTATGTCTCAAGGTGATGAGCGCAATTATTGTAGTGCCGCTCAGAATTTGTTTGGTTTCTCAAGAATCCTGAGCGGCACTGCATTGTAATGGGTAGGGCGTATCAATTACCATCAGCTGAACGTCCTACTCATCTCGTCCCTTACTTTCATAAAAAAAAATTCGTATCCCTTGGTGTTTTTCATAATACAGGATGAAAAATATAGTTATTACTTTTCTACACCTACATTTCCAATGATACAAAATTAAGTTTCCGATCTCACCGCCACTTGCAGAAAGCCTCATTCAAGTTAATGTTTCATTAAATATAATACCGTCACATTCTTTTTCATTTTGACAGTCAAAGATAGCATGTCATATAAGAAAACATTAACTTTTAAATATATGGTTTCTACAACTAATATAAATAATGATATATAAATTTTATTTTGATCAGATAAAATATGTATTATACTTATTTGTAAATAATGAACTTTGTAGAAGTTGAACCATTACATACAGAAAAAAATTTCGTTGTACCCACTTCTTGTAACCAAATAATGCAGAACTGTCAAACCGTGCGTCAAATATTTCTCCAACAGAAATATTCTTACATCAATAAAATTTGGAATAAAAATAATTAAGGATCATGAATCAATGTTAGAACTATCTCTTAACCAAACTGATTTATTAATCTAATACTAATTATTTTTAAATCTACATTAAAACATTTTCATTAAAATCGGTTCAGTAGTTTTCTGATTTTATCTAGAACATGACGAGAAAACAAGTCATGGTACAAGCTAGTACTGGTGGAAAGGAATTTTTAGATTTTGATTAAGTTATGAATGTGTATGTAGATAAGCATATCAACTCATTAGCTGGACGAATGAGTAATAGCTTTATCGTAATGGAACAAATATTAATCTATACTAATATTATAAAGAGTAAAGATATTTTGATTGTTTGTTTGTATTGAATAGGCTCCGCAACTACTGAATCGATTTGAATAATTCTTTCACTGTTGGGAAGCTACATTATCCCGGGTTGATATAAGGTTGATATAAAGTTACATTTTCAAAAAAATTTGCGATCCCTACTAAAAGTCCAATAATGTAACCCAATATGTAAAAATATGTACGCGAAGGACGTCACGGGGTATCAGCTAGTGTATAATAATAATATTGACACACTTTTACACAAATTATCTTGCCCCAAACTAGGCATAGCCTGCACAAGACAACGATATATTTAATACAATATAATTAATTAAACATACATAAATACATATAAACATCTATGACTCGGACACAAACATCCATATTCATCATATAAATGATTGCACCTATCGGGATTCGCACCCGGGACCTCTAGCTTAGTAGTCAGGGTCACTATATCAAACATATGAATATTCATAATTCGTAATTGAAAAGTATTGGCTTAGTTGATTATTTTTTCAATTTTTCGATACTGTTTATTTAAGTTTCGCCTTAATTTTTTTTCAATTCCAACATCGCCTAAAGAATTTTTTCGAGAAATGCACTATTAAAACTCATTACAAAATACATACAACTTCTGTATAATCTAATAGAAAATAGTTCTTCACAGAAGTCTTAAAAGACAGACATTAGAATATAAGCCACTATAAAAATATAATGCATTTTCATTGCGATAATCAATATGCAGAAAAATCGGTAATCGTACCAGTGAAGTTCTTTATTGAACTAATCAAGGATTGGGCCACATTTTAAAGCATAATAATTATAAGATCAAATTTTTTAATTTTGAATGGAAATTTAATTTTCTTATTGCAGATCTCTTAGCATCGGTTGTATACCGGACTTCAGCGACAAACACATGTGAGACAGAAGATATACAGAATAACTGCGTATACTCTGTCGTCTGTGTTAACTATGCGGGAAGTACTAATATCCTGTCATGTGACTTCGAGCCATATGTCACTTTCATAATCAAAGATTCTTACGTCAACAATCTAATGGCAGGATTTTTCGGTTCGACCAACTTTGATTCCCGAGTAAGGTCCATAAAAGCGATTGGCAATACTTGGACATCTATAGAAGAAGCTGCATTCAGATACTTTTCAAAAACAAAATACATGGATCTTTCCAACAATGGAATAATACATGTTAAAAACTATGCTCTGAAAAATTTACTGGCAATGGAGCACCTTAATTTGTCACACAATGCGATTGAAGAACTGTTTCCTAGTTCATTGACAGTTTACGAAGGAAGAGATAGCACAATCAAAGTCCTTGATCTTAGTTATAATAGAATTGAGGATATATCGATTGAGGTATTCCAATATATGTCAAATATGGAAATGATCCATTTGGATCATAACAGAATTGAAACTCTAAGTGACAGCGTATTTAATGACCTCAAAAACTTATCATGCCTCCAACTTCAGAATAATAAATTAACATCTCTAAATATGTCACTTGTTAATTTGAAATCACTGAAAGATTTAGATTTGTCGTATAATCTCATTGAGAAAGTTTCAGGATATGAGATAAATAGATTGGTTGCACTTGAAAAGTTAAACATGTCAAACAATGTCATAAAAACCATTGAATCAAACTGCTTTAACCAAGCATTTAATCTACAAGTCGTTGACTTTAGTCATAATAGAATTATATCAATTTTGGAGAATGTTATGTTCATCAACAACGGTAACCTTCGGTATTTAAACTTTAAGAATAACCAACTTACCAAAATAGAAGATAAATTCTTTAATCATAGCGTATTGCAATACCTCAACTTGGAAAATAATAAAATTAGCGGAAATATATCAGAATTCTCATTTATTGGACTTAAAAATATCGTGAAATTAAATTTATATAATCAAAGTGTATCTGGTCTAGACAAAAATGCATTTTTTGACATGGTTTCCTTAAAAACACTTAACTTAAGCACAAACATGATAAAATACATAGATAATTCAAGTTTCGCAAATATAACCGAGCTGAGTATCTTAGATCTTTCCCACAATTTTATATCCCAACTAAATTTTTTGAATAACTCACTACATAATTTAACAGAATTATTTTTAAACGACAATAAGCTTACGGTGATTGAACAAGGGACTTTCAGAAATTTAATGATCTTAAAAAAGTTGGATTTATCAATGAACCGAATATTAACAATTGAGCCATTTTCATTACCACTACAAAGTCTACAATATTTGAATGTTACGGGCAATAATTTAGTAGGAATCATAAAAGAGAATATGTTTAGCCCTGCTAAATTCTTGCGATATCTGGATATAAGTAACTTCAATTTTACCAAAGTAGAAAAATATGCATTTAAAGATATGAATGTAGTAAACAGGATAAACATATCCAATAACGCATTACAATTCATAGATCCAGATAATTTTAATGGGACCAATAATATGTATAGTTTAGATATATCTCACAACAATTTAACGTATTTTGAGATAAAAACAGATTATATTAGTAGTTTAAAAGCTCTCTATCTTAACAACAATATATTAAAGGAAATACCTACTGCAACGATGCCTGAGATATCATTCTTAGATTTATCTCATAATTTAATTTCGAATATAACTAAGGAAATATTAAAATCATTTCGTTCTCTAAAAGTATTTAAACTTTCGTATAATAATATAACGGTGTTCAATAATTTATACAGTAATTCATTGAAAGAGTTAAATGATTTAAGTTTAGCTTCTAATACAATTTCCTCTTTAAATTTAAGTTACTTCAGAGAATTAGTTAGTCTGGATCTAAGTAATAACTCAATTAGTAATGTAAATAGTTCGTTTTTACAAAACTTGGCTAAGTTGCAGTCTCTAGATTTGAGTCATAATCAAGTTCCTTATATATCTCCAGGCACATTTCAAAACAATAAAATATTAAGGTTACTTAACATATCGTCTAACAAATTAGGCAATTTACGTTATGGTAGCCTTAAAGGGTTGAATCAAGCTGAGATACTTGATATTTCCAGAAACAATATTGATGCATTAGATGCAGATTTACTTCACGAATGTGCTGAGTTGAGAAAGCTGATTATAGATTATAATAATATTAGGGAGCTGAATGTCGATAGATTGATTGATATTGCACCAAAACTTCAATGTTTAAGCTTAGGAGGTAATCCAATTCAGTGTAAAGAAATTCTTCGTAATATGAACAATATTAACAAGACGTCCACTAGAATGATCGAGGTAACATCGATACATAAAATTTATCACGAAGATAATGTTTTTGGAATAAGATGTGGAAACACAGAATACACCACAACTACAGAAATTCCAGATGCTAAACCAACGTCATCTGCATCGAATTCCTCTTCAATATCACTAATTATTTGGTGTTCTTTTCTCACAGTATTTATTTTTGTTGGCGCTGGCTACATAATTTATAAACGCAGAAACAATGCTTTGCGTTTCGAGTCAGGCTTACAAATAAGACAATCTTTTGCAAGCAGTATTTCAGAAGGCCATCGAGATTTGTTAGGGTAAGAGAGAATGTTTTCATCAAGAGGTTGATGAGGTATTTAAGAGTATTTATTGGCTTAAATTGTATATTTAAAGACATATTCAAGAGAATTGTTTTTGTAAATAAATTTTAAGTATTTAACATATTTTTCACTGATTGTCTTCCTGTATTCCTATATGTACATGCCTACATTTTTGTCTTGTATTTTCCTTTGGGAAAAGATTATTTATATCGAATACAGCAACCATTGCAGCAACCTCGTTTAGCATTCTCGAGTTTTTTAATAAAATAGATGATAACGAGTATAGTGGTGACCTATAATGGTCATCGTCACTAATGCTGTCTTCCAATACAACAAGAATCCCATGCGCATCCGGCAACAGCAGTCTTTTAGTTGAGTAAACACTTACTTTAAAGCAGTAATATACTCTTACATCACTAAAAAATTTGTGCAGTGGCGGAATTATCAAATAAAATGAGGCTATCTGTAAAACGTGCTAATTTTATCATGAATTGAGTAAATTTGTAAATATAATAATTATGTTGTATATGTATTTTATTGTATAATGGTTGAAATGTGATGATCATTTTTGAAGATGTCCGAAAATATATGCATTTTTATGAACAAATACATCTCTTTGAATTATTTTGAAAACTGTTTTTATATAAGACTACAGAGTTAAAAATGTATTTAATGCCATGATTATGAGGCATTTAGGATATAGACTCTGGAAATATTAAATATTATCAATAAATATGTTTTTCTATAATAATGATATTATAGCGTAGCTTGTTTTCTTTTTAGCTTGTATGTTTTTATTTCAATTATAATCTAAAAAGGAAGAAAGACTAGATATAATAAATAATCTTAAATTGACTGTACTGATGTCATATACAACTAATATTTGTTTTTTATTTGTATTATTTTTTTATGGATAAACTTGTGTTTGTAATGAATAAACTCAAAAAATGTTAATTATCAAAAACAACATGTGCTGTTTTTTTTTAAATATTAAAAATTCCTTCATCATGTAAACATAAGTTAACATGTTGATAAATGTTGATATGCATCATAGAAATCTAAAAAAACAATTAGGAGAACGGTTGACCCTAAAGGCCATCCCTGCAACGTCCCTCTAATTCCATACCTAAACGGTTCAAATTGTACTTATAACAATTTTGACCTCTTCGAACTCGATGAGTTAGCTGTTTTATGTTTTTTTATTCTTTATAATAGAACTCAGAACATGCGTACCAGAACCATAAGATCAAATGATCAGAAATTAAATTTCGGATTAATTTGAAAAAATCATTCTGAAAATAATGTTTGTTAAAAGTTTAATAAAACATTATTTTGGGATATTTCAATTAATTTTGAATGAATGAACCCATTTTCATGCGGTTGGCGGCAATGGATGCAATTTTAAAGCCTCATAAAGAATCTTTGTTTCAATTGATCAAAAACACTTTTAGTTTTATTTTGTCAACGATAACTCACAAACAAATCAACCGATTTTGACCGGCCTGGTGATGATCGGTGTGATTTTCTGACGTTAAGAACTGATTAGTTTTTGGAATCGATCGGTAAAGCCGTTGAAATTTAAGAAAGCCGAAGCCTAAGAAAATTTTCAAATTTCTTAGGAGGAAGTTAAAAACGTAGCTAATAGCTTCGTTCGCCCTTTACATTCACTCTCAATCGCTCTCTCCCTCTTCTTTCTTCACGTCCCCCATTTTCGTGTCACGTTTTTGCGTTTCATCATGCTTATATGCGCGAAGAAGTAGCTTCAAAAACTTTATTTTAATCTCTATACTGCATATTAAAATACTATACTACTATATATGCACACTAAAAAGAGCAAAGCATTACATTTTTTATTTCTTAAACTATCAAAATCAGTTTGAGCAAGGTCCTAGCGCGCAACTTGTAACTATAATACAACAGGGGTTAAATATATGAAATTGTACTAAAAGTTACAAACATTTTTTTTCGGTTAATACTTTCTAAGTATTTACCTTCGTAATTTTTGCCATTTTTGGTTCGACGTAATATAACAATTTTGACGAAAAAAAAGCTCTATAGGGAAAGTAAAATAATATATTTTTCGCGGCGAGTGTATGAGAAGAAATATCTTGAGTTTGCCAATGTTGATTGCACATTGACAAGGTTTCATGAGAAAGTCAATTTTGCCAGTAAAACTCTGGGGAACTGGACTCAACAAACTCTGTGAAGGCAAATAATGAAAAGTTTCAAACATGCAAAACATTGTACAAATTGCGGAAAAATGGTAGTCGTTTGGGGTTAAGTCTGGCAATTACGGAGGATCTCTCAGGATTTATAAATGTAGTTCCGTACATAGAAAAATAATGGTGAAGATCGTTTGATGAATTTTTAGTTTAATTTTAACCCAAATTAAGGAGTACGCCTATTAAAACAAACAATTTAGACCTTAAAAATAATAAATATTTCACAATTAATTCATAATAATTGTTCCGTTTCGTGTCGAGGCACTTGGCCCGTGAAGCCCGGAGTAGCGGAGAATGTACAAAGTACTATCTACGCGCCTCAATAGGGTTAGATGAAACCCAAGCGCTAGCAGCTATTTCGGTCAACTGATCAGCCTAGCTAACGCCGAAATGCTGTCAGTATTCTTGGTACACTTCCCCGTAATGATTGTTTGTATAATACTGTAAATATAGTTATAAGATTTGTTTTGTTTGAATAAAACAACAACATTTAATTCAACAATAATTTACTTGTTTCAAATTACAACAATATTGACGTCGACGCGGACGGTGGTTTTCAAGTTTGTATCCAAAGGCGAGAAGCAAAACTATCTGAAGTGGTCAGTTGAGAGTTGACGTAAAAAGTGGATCATTAAAGTTTAACGAATGTTTAGATACTTGTGTAAACGCTGGACTTGGTTCAAAGTATTTGATGATTCTTTTCAGAAGTTTCGAAAAAACTATACCATCTTTTTCTTCATCAGTGACACTATTTTAACTCTTACAAATCTTAGTTTTAAGTTGTAATTCTAATATTTTTATTCAATACATTTCTCAACAAAATTTTAATTGAAGTGTGTAATGTAAACAAATTGAAAGGGTAAATAACGACAATTTAACCTCAATATGTAAAAACACTTAAAATTTAAATCATAAATACAAAAGCTTATAGCAGACAGAACACTTTATCACGAACATTCATAATCATCATCACGGAACAGAAATAACTTTCTGTTCTGTGATCAATATATCAATATCAATACTCATTCTCGTCCTTATGTAATTAAAAATTACACATATTATACATGTACATATACGTACTATGATTTATAAAACACGTGTGTTAAAAAAAAAAATATTTCTTTTTATTTATTTATTTTAAACTCGGCAAACGTTACGTTTATCGGCTATTTTAAAAAATCATTTTAAATATAGTTACTATGGAGACTATACACTCCGTAATAGTAGTCTCCAAATCATACCAAATTTTTTCCTGTGTGCGCGCGCAACGTAAACACCTATTTCATCCTGTTGTGTAACGTGATATGCGGCCCGTGGGCCAACAATAGCTGCAAGACCGAGACCGTTTTCTTATTTTCAGATTAATTACATTACAGCCTTTAGATATTCCAGACGGTGTTGCAAAACGAAACCTGTTGTGAAATATGATTTGTTGTTGTGTGTATAAAATGTTTTATCCACTCTAAAAATTACAATAATCGTAACTAGAATTAGAATAATTAATTAGATTGTATTAATATAAATTTTGTATTTTTAAATACGCAATTATTTTTATTCTTTTTAGTGCATTTAGTGCATTTCAGTTTTGGAATAGTGTTTTTGAAGTCGGTTGTTTTTTGTTAAAAAAAAATATTTTTTGATTTTTAGTGAATTTGAAGTATACTTTTGAAGATTCGGTCGAGTGTCGTTAATTTGTTCCTAAGAATTGAAGAGTTCCGTTACTTTGTCATGGATTCCGTATTGAGAACCAAACCAAACTCTCACCAAAGTAACTTTGAAGTATATCCTTTCCAATAAAAAAAGAATCATCGAAATCGGTTGGCGCAATATTGAGTTATTTGTAAATTTATCATCCTACACTACACTACACTACACTACATCCACGTATAGCAGCAACGTATGTATAGCAAATTGAAGACTTATGTGTGTATTTATGGTGTTCTCATGGATTCCATTGTCGGATCAAAATACAATGGGACCACACGAGAAGCACCAGCTTTCAAATAAAAAAAGAATTATTAAAATCGGTTCACCCAGTCGAAAGTTTTGAGGTAACAAACATAAAAAAAACCGACGAATTGAGAACCTCCTCCTTTTTTGAAGTCGGTTAAAAATGAATAAATGTCATAAATAGGCGAAATATATTATTATTGTTTGGCTTGATGGCGTGTCCTTTTTAGATTCCACCAATGTCGAGTATATATTCATCATCTCTTTTATATAAAGCAGGCTTTGTGAATGAACAAGATCTCGAAACAGAATATCATCTACCGCAAAGAACACTGTTGATGTATCTAAGACAAAAAAGACACACACAATATTATATACAAAGGGTTACTTGATTAAAAGACAAACAAACTAAAGTTTTCTATTATTTTGGTTAGTGAATGAACATAGAATATAAACAAAAGGGGAATTAATAAAGAAGAGTAAGGATTTGAAATCAGTGGGGCGAGGGATATGAGGAGGAAGGAGATCATAAAGAGAAGAATACAGTCGAGGGCAACTGAATAAGATGTGATCCTTCATCAAGTCCACACTTACAAAAGAGCTGTCTTTTATATGCAGCTTAGCCAGATCAACGGAGGTACACGCATGCCCTAGCCTTAATCTACAGATTGTACTACAGGCAAATAGTGTTGAATCGTCTCGGGGTGCGCACGTAACCACATCCTTGGTGGACGTTACGCTTGAATCAACTATAAGATTAGTGATCATTTTGTAAAGTTATTAATTTCTAATAGTGACAATTATAAGTGATTATTGGAATACCGTCTACGCTAACCCGAAGATGTCTAACAAACCTGATGATAGTCGAAACTCGAAAGACTTTATATTTAATATTCGCAGATTACACATTAGGACAATTTCTGGTTAGTGTAATTTAAATTATTTCGATATTCAATCTCAATCATAAGCTAACTATCCTAGATTAAGATCCGAATCGATAGCGTACTTCTGGTGATTCACAGACTGCTCTGTGGAACGTTTAATACTTCCTCCTTCGTCTGAACCTCCTGCAACTATTAATAGGTGATTTATATACAAGAATATCACCAGCTGAGCGACCTTGAAAAACTGTATTGATAATCACTGATCAGAACTAGCTAGAGGGCCTAGGTATCCCATGAGCTGGCGGAAGAAAATCGACTCCGATAGGTTTGGATAAAATGGAGGTAATGGCAATGGTAGTACTTGGATGGATCAGAGCGTATACATTTCTTAGTGGTCGGGGGCATTAAAGCACTTTCCATGATTTGGGGCCTACGACTGATGAGTAGGAGGGCTGGAAAGGACGGGTAAGGTCTGGCGCAAATTCCGGGCACATGTCCGCAACACTATCGGGGGATTGCTGTAAAGAGGACTTCTAGCACGGTGCCATGCCGGAATTAAACCTGCGGCGTGTATGAGATAGTAAACGAGGCGAGGCTTAAAGGGAGGTGTTGTTGAAGAGCGGTGATATTATAATTGGGGTTTTTTTAGTAGTTACCGCGCAAACTTAAGTACTCTAGGGGTTAAATTGTACAGGGTTCAATTTACTCTATTCCGCGATCTTCTCAAGAGAGGACTCGATAGAAGACACAAGTTACTCCGGGCACTACTTGATTACCCTAGGGAGACCTGCATGGCCCATGTATACGGCATCACCAGTGCTGTCATCTGCATAGCAATGTATGTTGGATGTGTTCAACATAATATGGAGAAGAAACAGGGTAGGAGAAAGTACACAATTTGGTTTCGAGCTACCCATTGAGGTAGCTGGAGGTAAACTTTCATAAGGTCTCAGGACGCCTAAATGAATGGATGTGCTCAAGAAGGCTGTCATGTACCGCAGTCTGCGCATTCCAAGTACCGATGTTATGTTCTTTCGTCTAAGGAAACTCAGACGTTGAGAACACACATCTCGCCTGTAGTAATCGCACCCGTGGAAAATTAAAAATAATTAATTCTTTAAAAGTTGATGTCTAAGCGATTTTTTTATAGAAGACCATTATAAACGTCATATGATTACATGAAATATCGTAAATTTGGCAACCGAAAACACAGTATTTACGTAGTAAGGATCGAACCGCGGCACCGGTACCGTGGTAACCGACGTTTGATTGATTTATAAGTACGGAATGCTAAAATATCCTGAATGACTCAAGATTTACCTGTGCTATCTTAGGAACTATATATTACCCAAGCTGAGCTAACGAGCTCTAGATATCTGACATGGACTCTTCTAAATTTACATAATCGATATTAAAGCAGGAATGTCATTTTATTACAAGTTCCTATCTGGATTAGATATTGAAGACAGTATCGATAGCGTATTTGGCGAAAAAGAAGGGCAAACGGGCGTACGTGTCACGTCACCTGTTGTTAAGTGATCACCACCACCTGCTTACATTCTCCTACAACAGTAGAGGAATCGCAATAGCGTTGCCAGCTTTTTATGAAAGTGCACGCGCCTTTTTTGAAGGTATCCATGTCATATAGTCTCAGAAGCACCACCAGTAGGAGGCTTCTTTGCACAGGATGCCGGCTAGATTATGGGTACCACAACGGCGCTTATATCTGCCGTGAAGCAACAATGTGTAAGCATTGTTGTGTCTTGGTCTGAAGGGCGACGTAGCTAGTGAAATTACTGAGCAAATGAGACTTGACAACTTATGTCTCGAGGTGACGAAAGCAATAATTGTAGTGCCGCTCAGAATTTTTGGGTTTTTCAAGAATCCTGAGCGGCACTGCATTGTGATTTGCAAGGCGTATCTATTACTATCTGCTGAACGTCCTGCTCGTCTCGTCCCTTATTTTCATAAAAATACATACATACATAAAAAGAGGTGACCTGGTGGTAAGTGACCACTACAATCCATTATCTCTTGCATAACTTGAGAAATCATAGGAGTGTTATCGCATTTTCAGGTGGGTATACGCTTTTTATTTTTTTTCCATTGTTAATAGTAATTTTCATTATTGAGTTATGTGTCTTGTTTAATAAAATTTACTTTTATTTTATTATTATTTTAAAAACTACGAGTACTGAAAATTTATTGAAGTAGGCGTTATTTTGCAGAAATCCACAACTATCCAAAAGTCGAGTCTCGCAGTGCCAGAGTTGGCTGACTCAAAATCTCCTGAGGATGCCTCGTGTTGAGTCTCGTGCCAGAGTTTGGGGAGTCAACACCTCCTGAGGATGCCTCGTGTAGAGGCGAAACACGTGTCGAATTGTCTGAATTGTTGAACACTAAAGAAGGCTCAAATCATTTGTATAACTATGAGTATTGTTATACAACTAAATTTTTTTCACAATTTTATTTTATTTCTGTTTCTAATTTATCTTTTGTATTTAAGACTTGATTTATTATGTTCACTTACGTAGCAACCAAGCCATAGTCGTCTGCAGAATACCAGCGTTGTGGGTAGTTTCATAACATAAAGCTGATCAAACCGTTTGATTCAAAGTTTATGTCTTTGAATAGAATAGAATAGAATAAAAATTTATTGATAACAAAAACCACCACCACACAATTATTAAAATGATACAAACCAATATAAGCAATAATTTCTTAGAACTAACAAATAAAACAAATTAAGTAATACAATTTATAGCTTAAAACGAAAAAGGTACTGTGAGGCAGTGATTGTCACCAAATGGAGCTAACTCAGTAAAAAGCTGCAATGGCCTGGTGCCAATGTAGCACTGGTTTTCAGTAGCCCCAACATTATTGAGTCTGGGAGTAGCAGCGACTAGTAATGTTTAAATTATAATTATGAATATAAGTCTATGAATATAAATAAATAAACGCAGTATAGATCTAATTTTTGTATTTAACTCTTTAAAAAAAATATATAAATAAAAAAAAAATTTAACGTTAAAAGAAGATCGTTTAGATCTTAACGACGGAAAAATCATAAAATATGAGGTTATTAATACTAAATAAGTGTTAATATACATTATGGTTACTATAAATTATAATATATATATAATATAATATATTTGTGTATTATTACTTTTTTGTGTTAGTTCATATATTTTTGAACCAAATAAATATATTTTCTTTCTTTCTTTTATCACATTGCTCATGATAAATGCAGTAGAAGACACGCAATGAAGCGATATCTCTAAGCAACACCAACCATATGAGTCTATGACAGAGTACCTACTCGACCTTCCCGCTTACTTCCAAAACTCTGTTACTGCTCAGACCATTTGATTGTATTATTTTCATCCACAGTGTTGTGTTGGAGGAATTTACGTCCACGCACCAGGAAGCAAAAACTTTACTACGGTGCCATGGTCGTCCTTCGTTGCAAAAAGGGCTAGGATGATAATGATGTCACAAAAATGGCGGCCTCTTCCAATTCAAATTCAAAATCACTTATTCAATAAGTCAAAACCTACAAAACCATTCCAAATAGGCTGCCTCAGACCTGAGAAGAACGGGCGCAAGAATTTTAGCTGGCTTTTTTTAATAAAAATATGGATTACAATGTAATATCGTACAATAAACATTTATAATTATAGAGCCTGAGGGTGTTTAAAATTGTTTATGCTGTACTAATCTTTTCCACTCAAACGTTTTTGAACAATTCTCTTAAATTTCTTAACTCACTTGTTTTGTAATATTATCTCAACGCATCAAGAGTCAAGAAATAATATAATCACAGTATTTATATCTTATTAATAGTACTATGCATCTAATCTATGTTTAATTCATAGAAATCTAAATAAGAAGGAACTTTCAACTGTCACCTTTACATACATTACATTGCTACGTACATTTACAACACTTCGGTTATTACTTATGCAGCAATGTACAACAATTATCGCGAAAACATCAATTAAAAAATATATTCGACTGACTTAGTTGTAGAAGAGTTTCCGCTGTCACTTGTAGACGACATGTTTGGCCCGCTATGTCACTTCTAGTACACCTTTTATAGTCTCTACTGTTGCACATAGTATTTTATTTGATTAAGGCGAGTGTTACACATTTAAATAAAACACTTTTAAAAGTCCAGATCTCGTCCCCCTGAAAACGAATCGATTATCTGTTAAGTTCTTGAAACGTCGGGCTTACTAAAATAAAAATGTAACTTTTACGCAAAAATCTAATGTAAAAACACAATCACACGCTTTTTAATCTTTTACAATTGTTTTATTTATGAAAGAAAGGGACGAGACCAGCAGGACGTTCAACTGGTGGTAATTGATACGCCCTGCCCATTACAATGCATTTACATTTAATGTAATTATATTACAATTACACGCGTCTTAATCCTTTTTAAAGCATTTTATTTAAATACACCTTTTTTCTTATGATTTTAATTGTTTTATTTATAAAAGTACGTAGATTTAGTTGGAGTAAAACTTTTTTAACTTCAAGATATTCGTATTCTGAGAGTTTGTTGGACATTAGGTTATGATTCAGAATTGAATGCAAAATAAATTAAGCTAACTTCACAAGGCAGCTTACGATGAAAGGGAAAACTTGAGTCTTCCGTCAAAGAGAAGTTTGCGAAGAGGCTAAGTAAGTTACAACAGTTTCCTAATATAGAGGTATCTTGCATCTTTAACGTAAATGCTTTTAGTGAATAATATATTCTTACTGGCTTAGACTAAATGTATTCTAACTTTTTTATAAGTATTTTGGCATCTTAAAACGCTAATGATATTTAATGTTTAGACATTAACAAAGTAAGTAAGAAATTATTTAATTTAGGACTGCTACCAGAATTTACATATACTTATATAAAGCTCTTGGCTGCTCACAGGGAGATGGAGAGAGCTATGCTCGGAGTTTCCCTGCGAGATCGAATCTGAAATGAGGAGATCCGTAACAAAGCTACGAACATAGCCCAAATGATTGCGAAACTGAAGTGGCAGTGGGCATGGCACATAGTTCAACGGACAGATGGCCGTTGGGGCAGTAAAGTTCTCGAATGGCGACCACGTACCGAAAGACGCGGTGTTGGAAGGTGCCCCACAAGATTGACCGACGGTCTAGTCAATGTCGCCGGAGATGAGGACAGCGCAGGACCGATCGTCGTGGAAATCTTTGTGGGAGGCCTTTGTCCAGTAGTGGACATCTTCCGGCTGATGATGTATTATTCTGACAAAATATTAAGGTATTATTTAGCTACTGAAAACTGAAATATAAGTTGATATTTGTGAGACCATAGACTTACAATATACTAATACAAACAAGCGTGCGAGAGAGAAAAGAACATCTCTAAAGGAGTAACAGTAAGATAGAAAAAAAGGGAATGTATAGTCATTGTAACCGATTTTTAATGACAAGTCGTACACAGTCATCCATGTTTGGAATTAGCTCCTTACTATTTTTAATATTAAGCTCACTAATGCACCCATTGACAAATCTAAATTAATCAATCATATAATAATAAATCGGGTTGTCATATCGTCTATACAGGGTGTTTTTTTGAGAAGGGCCATCGCTGGCCAATTTGGAGACTACGAAACTTAGAGGGAAGTCTTTTAAAAAGTTTCCTAATAATATACTAAGTCTACAGAATTAGGTCTAAGCCTATAGAGTTGATTCCTGCCACCGAATTCCACGTTAAGACGACACGCGAACATTTGGATATCTTGGAATTTTCTTCCACATACAATCGATCTATGGAATGAGCTTGCTTTTGCGTTGTTTCCGGGACGATCCGACTTGTGTACCATCAAATCGAGCTAATACGTACCCCTTTCTATAAGGCCAGCAACGCGCCTGTTATTCCTCTCTTGTTGCAAGAGAATGTGTGCGTCGGTGATGACTTTCCAACAGGTGACCCTTACGTTCGTTTGTCCTCTATTTTCCGGTTCACTAAACATACCATCTGAAAATTTGATGTATAATTACCACAATCTTGAGTCACATTGGAATCAACAGTCTCTTAATATACATCTTAGTTGGGGTTCACTGAACATACCCTCAGAAAATTTGTTACGCTCGAGTCATTTTCATCATTTTCCGCCATCGCTTTCATACAAACTGAAGTTTAATCAGTAGAAGTATCCTTAAGACTACAGACCTCCGAATAGTCCGAAACTAGTCGGCACCCACACCGATAAGCCGTGTTAATAACGTTTTAATGTGTCACGAAAGTTTTAATAATTTGATTGACATTACATTGATAAAGTAATAAAATAGGTATGTGTCAATCTGAGTTTTAGGTGCGAAAACATACCTATGTCCAACTGGCGCGCGGAATCCTCGAGGAAGAAGAATACGCAGTCGGGTGTCTATTGCTCGATTTGACATAAGTGCCGCTGTTATTCTAGTCACAAGTAAATATTTTCCTTTATTGGTTCATTTGGTCGGAGTAAAATTTATCGAAAGTATTATCGAAAGAGGTTGGCGCGATATTGAGTTATTCGTAAAGTTGTCACGCACATACTTATAGCAAATTAAAGACTTTTATGGTTTTCTCATGGTTGCCACTGTCAGATCTGGACCAAATTGTTCCAGTCAAAGTTCTGAGTTAACAAACATAAAAAACATACCGACGAATTGAGAACCCCGTCCATTTTTAATGTCGGTTAAAAATTTAGAGAAACGTAAATATTATATACACAACCATGTGCAACTATTTGCTATAAGAAATAAAATGGAATTGAGCTACAAAAAGCCTTAGTCAAATCAAAACTATTATTTTTTTTAATTCTTCGATAACAGTATTACTATAATATACACAAATGTTATAATGATATAGCTATTTGGCTAGATTAGCGTATTTAGGCTAATTAGTAATGGGGAATATTTTGTTCTTGTGGTTTAATTGGTAGCACTAAGACAATTCGTTTCGGATATATTATAATTAATACTTAAATACTAAGGCAAAGAGTCACTATAAAATATTAATAGACTTGAAAATTTAATGAGACCGAATATTCAGCTTTGATTTTCAACGAATTTGTTCGCTTTATCAGAGTGGCGTGCTATTGAAATGAAACCTTCACACACAAAATATCGCGTGCCATTCTAATGCTGGTATTCAGGGCCCATTTTGAGGTTTCAGTTAAGGCTGCGTAATGTTGACCTAAGAATATGATATTATTATGTATCGATTATATATATTATGTACAGGTAATTGTAAACTATAACAATAGAACGAAAAAGCTATTGCCATAGAAATCTAAATAAAAATTTTAAAAGTTACATGTGATAGTAATAAATTAACAGGGTGACTGCAGTAGCCTACATAAACATACATTTCACTGCTACGTACGCTTGCAATGCTTCGGATTATGAGGGACTTGTGCAGCAATGGTGTGCAAAATGACGACAATATGTTTATATTAAGAATTTAATTATAAGAATTGATCGTTATAATATTTTATATACAAAAGGCAGTTTCCTTCTGAAAATACCGACGAAATATTACAGTTTAATTGGTGTAATTGCCGGTTGTGTGGGTTTTGCAGTTAGATATACGTCAACCGTTCCGATCAATACTAAAATACAACTTACTCGCTGGTGGTCTAAACGTCACCTGTAAGGCGACACGTGTAAAGCGGTTACGTCATTTCTAGTACCTTTTTATTTAGATTTCAATGGTAACAACGTGAATCACTTAGTCAAATCACGATTAGTATGAGTGAAATGCGTCACGTCATTAATTATACGTTGAAAAAAAGTGGACCAAGATGAGAACCCTGAGGCGTACGAGATCTAACAGATGAAAAACTTTTACCTGTTAGATCTCGTACCGCCAGACGTACAGATTTTTGTTGCTGCTTGGAGATAACGCTTAAATGAGGATTAAAATCTCAAGATTACACCATCTTTACCAATGTTATTAAGTTTGCTTTTTAACACATTATGTCAAATTTTGTCAAATGCTTTTGAAAAGTCGGCGGCGTCCATCTGATATCCCCTCTCCATTGCCTCTTATGTCAATTCTAGAAAAGAGGCCAACCTCTATCACATTTATATCAATGCTGATTAGGTATCCTGGGCGGACTAGTTGCTGGAGCTATAAAATCATACATTATTTATCTGAATTCATATGTATAATAAGTTATAGAAGTAAAATCAAAAAAGCATTTAGCACATAATACGTTTTTATTCCGAGAAATATCTCATAGTCTCTCTCATGCCGCTAGAATTATAGAAGTGTACACTAACCATTCTTAATCACTGCAACTACACAGTCGGATATGCAGGTTGCGGGTGTAACCAGGTTTTTTCTGGGTAGGTTCCAGCTATTAAGACGAAGGAAAAAATATTTCTTAGACTTAAATTCCACAAGCATTGCTGTTATATCTTAAATTTCCATAGACATATTCTACTTAGACTATTCCAAGATTAATTATGAAACTTAAATCGCCTGTCATCTCTTGTCAATTTTAGCCCAACTTACCGGAACCGGGGAGCATAGCTGTATCCCTAACTCTCAAATTGCGTTAGTCGTCGCATGTCCGACTCGGGAATAATAATTTCAAACTTGGATGTTGAAATCTAATGCGATAAGGCTTTCAGATTGGATTTCAATGTACAATATCGAGTTATATTTAGTTATAATCACATGGGATTTGTGTATCGGAATTACTGGTTATAAAATTAAGGCATAATGTAGATATTTCACATGCGGTCAAACTGAAACCAATATATTTTGATTAATAAATTAATAACTTAAAATTGGTAGAGTATTATACTTTCAACAAAATAATAAAATAATTAATTCGAGGAAATTCGCTTAAGTGTTTATATGCAAACATAACTAAATAGCGTGGATAGTCCTCTTCTGCAGCACAGAAAAGATAAGACGTGTGAAACAATACAGAAAAAATAATACGTTATAACGTACACGTTGATATTTTTACTAAAAAATACTTTCTAAAAGAAAAGATATTTACAAATTTGTGAACCTTAGAAGTTTTCATTAATGCGTGCAGCCATACGTATGTCAATTTTTGGGAATATAAATCTTAGAAGAATTTATACGTCTTGATAGACTGTGACAGCTTTGAACACGTTGACAAAAATAGCGGTGATTTGCCATTTTACCTGAATCTCAAGAATTTTGAGTTAGTGATAGGTAAATGTTATTAATTTTTGAGATAGTAGTCATTTTTAAGTTAGTGAATACTTTTTGATTTTATTAATATTAGTAAAGTCACTGTACAACAGCATAAAGTACTGGTTTACTGTGATAAAATCAATAAGTGGACTGTATAACCTCTAACCCTACAGAATTCTCCATATTATGTAAAATGTTTTCTACTTATCAAAAACGATTTTTTTAACTTCAATCTATTTCATCTGTGAAGAAGTCCATAAATTGAGGCAAATGTTTGTTCAAAATTAATTATATCTCATGTTTTTTTTATGAAAATAAGGGATGAAACGAGCAGGACGTTCAGCTGATGGTAATTAATACGACCTGCCCATTACAATGCAGTGCCGACATAAGTTGTTAAGTCTCATTTGCCCAGTAATTTCACTAGCTACGGCGCCCTTCAGACCGAAACACAGTAATGCTTACACACTGCTTCACAGCAGAAATAGGCGCCGTTTTTGTACCCATAATCTAGCCGGCATCCTGTGCAAAGGAGCCTCCCACTGGTAAATATTATTAGAAAGCATTAAATGTTTTGTCTACAGCAAGAATAACACAACCATTACAGGTCTATTTTCAACCTTGCCATTTCGCTAATTGAATTTCCGGTTTGATGTCAAGAACAGACAACATGATTTGGGGAAACTTTTTGCTGCAGAAAAAGTAACGCCAATCTTTTTTTTATAAAAGTTACTGGAAATGGGCTCACAATGATTGGAAGTGACTTTTCATTGGAACCGCCCATGGACGTCTGCGATAGAAAATTTTTAGAGATTGCTGACCTTCAGGATATATATACCAGTGAGAGGCTCCTTTGCATAGGAGCCGGCTAGATTATGGGTACCACAACGGCGCCTATTTCTGCCGTGAAGTACTGCTTCATCGTAATGTGTAAACATTATTGTGTTTCGGTCTGAAGGGCGCCGTAGCTAGTGAAATTACTGGGCAAATGACACTTAACATCTGATGTCTCAAGGTGACGAGCGCAATCGTAGTGCCGCTCAGTATTCTTGGGGTTGTTTGAATCCTGAGCGGCACTGCATTGTAATACACAGGGCGTATCAATTACCATCAGCTGAACGTCCTGCTCGTCTCGTCCCTTATTTTCATAAAAAAAATATTCCCTAAGCTTGAAGGTCTCTAAGTCGTATTAGTTAGGGAATACTGCATCTGTTAATTTATTCAACTATGTTGCTATGCAGGGTAAAAGGATTCTCGAAAAATGCGCTGTTTTGGAGTACCGGGTGGAATGTTTTCATTTAGTGGTTATTTTCCGTTGCTGATACGGTTGTAGTAAAACATAACCATGTTGGCCCCTGCATAATATGATCTATTATGATGATAACTTTACTATCAACTCAGTAATAACTGTCCTTTTAATCTCTTCCAAAAACGATTGTATATCAGAGTTAATCAAAAAATCCAAAGCTTTCTATAAATTATTATTGTAATCTAACGTAGGTAAGGAACAGCAAGCAGATGTACAGATGGTCTTATAAGGTTGGCTTGAGTCATCTAATGGAGCAACCATCGTGTTCCAGCAGAATAACTAGTTAGACCTTCATCTTCATCGTTTTATCGTCAACATTTTTTTCATTATATAATATGATGCGTGAATATAATATGTGAATGTTTCAACTAAGAAAACAATTGGCCCACCCTTTCTATGATTTTGTCTCATAGCATCAGTATTCTTGCTTCTGTATGCGGTTATGTCAAGTCTTTATGTAGGCATTAGCACTTATGCTTTGAATCACATATTTTGTATTGGAATCCTATTCATCTCAATATTTTTCACAGCGTTATAAGATATATCAACATCATGGTTTATAATTTATATCATCATTTAAGTCTACATTTTATGTAATTTAACTGAAATCATCAAGCTGAACTTTTTTACGTTTCTTACGATCTTTTCAGGAGATTTGGTTTTCTGATACGTAGACTCATTAATTCTTCTTTAGTTTTAGATGTATCATTCACCAGCCCCTCGTGACATTTAGAGTAGACAGTATAGGGTTCTCGTTGTTATTGAGTTTTGTGTCGAAGAAAATTAGAAATATTATAATATATAAAAATTTCGTGTCACGTTGTTTGTCGCGGCGAACTCCTAAACCAATGAACCGATTTTAATCAAATTTCGCACACTGTGTGCGTTTTAATCCAACTTGAAAGGTAGCTTAGTTTTTATTTTGAATTCGTGATTTAATTTCACATTTTATTCCTGTACGAATAATTCTATGAGATAAATTATTGACGAACAGTTTGACCGTTCTGCGGTGACATTACTGCGGTGAGAACAGGGGAAAACTAAATAATTATTGTTATGGTTGAACTTCCAACCACCAGCTAATATTATTATATATAAATGTTGCCGTATTTTATGTTAGATATTAAAATATATTAATATAAATAAATATAATTATTGCCACAAATTATCTTTCCCCAAACCGGGCATAGCCTGTATTATGGGTACAGGGCAACGATATATTTAATACAATACTTACTTAAACATACATAAATACATATAAACATCCACGACTCGTAAATAAACATCTATATTCATCATAAAAAATTTTCGACGTCTTCGAACCCGGGGCCTCTTATTAAATAAAACGCCAAAAATCTATTAGGAAATGTTTTAAATCATAAAACAACTGAACATGTGACTGAGTTCACAATTCAGATTATTTGATAATGCAAGTCTAACTTAATTGAAATTGTTTAAATCGCAGCGATGGTTTGAAACTTCGCAAATCTGCACGCGATTGGATTTTGCGATATTTACGGTTGGTTTACGTAATCTACTAATGGTTGCTGTGTATTTACGGCTACAGTTCCAACCTCAATTTTGGATTCTAAGGATGTCTTACATGCTATAACATAACTTTCTTTATTTTTTTTAACAGAAGATTTTTATCAGTGGCTCTTTAGCACAGGATGCCGGCTAGTTTATGGGTACCACAACGGGGCCTTTTCCTGCCGTGAAGCAGTAATGTGTAAGCGTTATTTTGTTTCGGTCTAAAGGGCGCAGTAGCTGGTGAAATTACTGGGCAAATGATACTTAACATCTTATGTCTCTAGTTGACCAGCGTAATTGTAGTGCCGACCGACTGCCGTGACGCCATCATGCCGTAATCGACTTCCGTGACGCAATCTTGCAGTAACCAACATCCATTGCATTGTCGTCTCGTAGTTTCGCCTAAAGAACTTTTACTTCAAAAACTTACGAGACGAACAAGTCATTCACGTGATGGTAAATGAGACGCCTTTCCCATTGACACTCAGAATTCTTGAAGAATATTTTGAGTGACAACTTGCGGCTCTTCCCCTTTCTATATAAGATATTGTCTTTTATGCCTTTTATAATTCACTAGCCGTTCCCGTCCGCGTGCTGGTCGAATTCTAAAAGGTAATAAATTTAAACATTAAAAAATGAGTAGCCATAAACCATCTAGAATAAGTTTCATATCAATACGATCAGTGGTTTAGGCGTGAAAGACCTCAAAAACCATTTTTATTTTATTCATATATACAGTGTGCTTTTTTTTAAGTGGGACAGTATGAGGAAATCCTAAAGTATAAGAGATACAGGAAAACTGTCTTAGGAAACATGAGGTACTTTTTTGTGAAAAAAAAAATTGGTATAGTCAAAATTTTGGTCAAGTGTGAGTTGTCCCTAAAAATGATTAATTTTGATGAAATTTTTTTTTGACGCACATCTATTCAGTTTCATAAGGGGATCATAAGTCAAATTTAAGAAAATCGTTTTCATATTACAACCCGTGTAAATTGCCTACCACTGCCCCCTGCAAGGTTTTTATTAAAAAAAATATTGCCTTTTCCAGTTTTACATTTGAATTTGGAACACTTTATTTGGTTTAAAAAGGATTAAAATACTTTAAGGTATTCTTACGCGAGCACCTTACCTTACAAATCTAATTTAAAAAAAACAAATTTTAAATTTGGAACTTCTTGAAACAAACAGTATTTTACTTGATATTTCATTGTTTAAAGTTAACATTATATTAAGTATTCGTCATGCAACTCGCATAAAGTAAATTTAATTGAAGCGTATTTTGTAAATTATCGTAGCTCTGTGAATGCGTTACAGTGGTATCGGGAACGTTATCCGGACCGCGATCAACCGAACCGCAAAATTATTGACAAACTGGTGAAAAATTTAAGAAAGTATAAATATATATATATAAGAATATATATATAAGAAGATAGATAATGTATTTAAATAGAATGTGAAGCAAGGAAACGTTGAACCATAAAATAAAATATCTCTATGCTGACAAACTATTTTTGGCTCAACAAAAGACTGTGTCAGCCGATTCATACACCGATGTGATGCAGCAAATAGCAATATGTTACGAAATATTTTTATACAACTCACTCTTGGAGAGTAGACAGCGAAGTGGGTTATTGGGTAGGTGTGGGTAAAGGAGAATTCTGGGACCTATTGTAAATGCCGGTTTGAATAGGTATACCTATAAATAAATACCTTAGATGAAGAATAGAAGACCAAACTAGATACCGCACTACTTAAGAAGCTTTTTATTACGGCAACTATTAGATGCTTGTGTGGCATCTTGACACTCAGTGGCATCTTTCAATTTTGTAACATACGCTTCGTGTTATTTTACATTGAAATTAATAAAATACAAAATACTTACTGATAATATGTGATCCCAGTGTCTTTCTTATTTCCTGTAGTATTATTTTTACAAAGTCTTACTCGCAACCCGGCATTTTAGTTTCAACTATTAGCAAAGCTTAACAGAACATGTGGCACGTCAACGTCGAATTAGTTGCCGCACTTTGTGACTATGCCTGCGGTATCTAGTTGGAGCGCAGCGGAGACCAATCCTTAATCTAATAGGTACACACAGGAAATAATTATCATGAAGAGCGCGGTCAACAGGTAAGGTGCCCATGAAGCTGGCAACGTTCTGTATTGCCAGACTAATCCGGTCAGGTCACATAAAATTTATAAATCAATTTAATCTCCTAAACTTTGACTTTTAAAAAATATTCATAGTGTCTCAGGACTCATTGATTATCATGAAATCAAACTAGTATTTTTTCATAAAAAGCATTTACTCATTCCACATTGGAGTATTGCTGTCGTCTCTGGTCTGGCGCACCCCAGTATCAGCTCGGTTCGTTTGACCGCGTGCAACGAAGAGCAGCTCGACTTGTCGCAGACTTGGATCACTTGGCTTTGCATAGACACGTCGCTTCATTGTGTGTCTTCAACCGCATTTATCACGGGGAGTGTTTCGAAGAGCTGTTTAATCTGATTCCTGCTGCCGAATTGCACCTTCACAGATTGCACGACACGCACAAATTAGGTTTTTCCGGGACTATACGACATGGGTCAAAAAAGCGCGTACACTCTCCTTAAAAGCCGTCAATACTCCTGTGATTGCTCTGGTGTTGCAAGAGAATGTGGGCGACGATGATCACTAATCTACTCGTTTATCCTCCTTTTCCATAAAAAATAACATAATATATCTATCCATATAATCCATGCTGCCACCCACACATGCTACAACAAATCTTAATACTTTACAAAATCGTGTATATCCCTTGGCTTCGTGCCCGGCCTGCTCCCTGTTAGTTTAATGCCAGTTTAGTTTATGTCTATTCTCTGACGTATTTCGAATATTGAAAATATTGGAACTATATTTGGAATACAGTTTCGTGTTTCTTTCGACGCTCACACCTACAGCGAGAGTAATGTAGCGGTGGACAGAATGTCACTTGATTTATTTAGTTACAAAATTTTGTACAAGATTTTCCAATATACAATACCTGTCTTCGAAGCTATTTTTCCCCTTTCTCAAATCCCATGCTTACAAAATATATAATTTCGTTTTTACAACATCTAATTGATTTGTGCATTTATTTTACAAACTTCTATCTGAAATCAGTGTTATCACGGCTACGAAAAAAATTAAGGAGGGTCTCAAGCAAAAGGCCAGTATTTTTTTCTGCTTTAAAAAGCAGTTATGCCTAACGGATTGACGCGTTTGAGATGTGGTGCTGGCACCGCATGCTAAGGATACCATGGACGGCTTACCGCACTAACGCCTCGATCCTTAAACAGCTAAAAATAGGGAGCAGTCCACGTCTATCTACTACAGGTCTGCAGCGGATCATGAGATACTTTGGCCACATAGCACGACGCGGTGCTGATAATCTAGAACGTTTGATGGTCACCGGGAAAATTGAGGGGAAGAGACCAAGAGGCCGGGGCCCAAGATGCTGGTCTGATCCAATATCCGAGCAGACTAACCAACCCATCAGCATTGCACTCCACCATGCGACGGACCGAAACAGATGGAGGACAGCTGTAGACGAACTTAAGCGGAGTCACGATCCTCAGCAATGAGGGAACGACTGTGAAGAAGAGAATGCCTAACTACCCTAGTTTAGCTATATGGCTAAGGTAAATAATGATAGGTCATAAGTATTCCACGAATCGTTATATATTATTGATATATTTAAATACCGCTTTGACCTGAGATTGATCTGTATTTTCCAATGTACTACTTCAACCCGCTGATTCCAGGAAGTTCCAGGTTGTTTGGGCTATAAAAGAACCTTATTTTGCGCATTAGTTGTTTCAAGAAGTAGAGGCTATGCATAGCTGTTTCCTTGGCAGTTAGTCGCAATATCTCTAAAATATTTTACCAGTGGGAGGCTCATATACACAGGATGCCGGCTCGGTTATGGGTACCACAACGGCACCTTTTTCTGGCCTGAAGACGTAGTAATGTGTAAACATTACTGTGTTTTGGTCTGAAGGGCGCCGCAGCTAGTGAAATTACTGGGCAAATGAGACTTAACAACTTATGTCTCAAGGTAACGAGCGCAGTTGTAGTGCCGCTCAGAATTTTTGGGTTTTTCCAGAATTCTTAGCGGCACTGATTTGATATTGGCAGGGCGTATCAATAACCATGAGCTGAACGTCCTGCTCGTCTCGTCCCTTATTGTCATAAAAAAAGGTTCCCGAACAATTTTCCTACTTCTCTCCTTTCCTATTCTTGCCGAGCTTATTGTCGATGATATAAAGCAAATTGCTAAATAAAAGTGCGGTTAAAAGGGTTCTATTGCAATGTAGGTTAATAACTCTTATGTTATTGCAGTCATTAATCCTTTCCATTTCATTAAACGAATTCATTGGCTGACAGGAACAGAGTCTATATCGGCTTAATATTTAAAAGCAATGAATTATATGGCTTTGTGGAGTGATAAACAATCTTCCCTATGCTATGTGCATTAAGGCTTATTTTACCGTACTTAATATATTGACAGCCGCCTTACAATTGTTTTTAGCGAAAGCGAGATTTACTACCTATCGAATATATAAAATTCTCGTGTCTCGGTGATTGTTACCAAACTCCTCCGAAACGGCTGAACCGATTTATATTTTGTGTCCATATCGGGTAGGTCTGAGAATCAGCCAACATTTTTTTTCATACCCTTAAATGAGAAGGGTAACCCAACCCTAAATAATTTTATTTGTGTATTAATCCTACATGTAAGGGTTATCACTTAAAAAACATAACAAATTATTTAGATTTACAAGAGCGACATCTCAAGTCAATTTTCTAATATGAAAATATTAGGAAAATTTATTGAATTAGGCGTTACTTTGCGGAAATCCATAATTATACAAATTATTTAAGTTTTCTTTAGTGTTAATTCCGCCAATATTTATCTTTAAAACAATTCGACACGTGTTTCGCCTCTACACGAGGCATCCTCAGGACGTGTTGTCTCGCCAAAATCTGGCACGAGACTGCAAGTCTCGAGCAATTGTTTTAAAGATAAATATTGGCGGAATTAACACTAAAGAAAACTTAAATAATTTGTATGAAAATATTAGGGTTAAGCAGGTTATCAACTGTAAAGTAGATCCTGTAGAGTGTAGATGAAGCCACAACCTGGGAGTTGAACAAAGCATACAAGAATTTATGAAGATATGTCACTCGAACGGTTAGCTCAGTTGGCAGAGCACTGGCACGGAACGCCAGAGGTCGTGTCGTGTCGATATTGAAAGTATGTACTATATAGTAATTTAAGGTCGAGATTCCTTTGAGTTTGTAGATACTAATCAAATGAAATAATAATATTTGACGTGACCATCGAAACCTTGATTTTTTCATTTCACGAGTGACTTTGTCCGCGCAGATCTCGCTTACAATAAATAAAAACTCTATTAAAAATGGTATAGCCTTTCTTGAGATTGGCACTAATAAATCGAAAATCCAAAAATATATATACAATATTTAAACCCTAATTTTAGCCTTTTATTTTGCGTTTCCCTTTATTTAATATTTTAATGTACTAAACTAAACTAATATATACGATTACATTGTTACTTTAAATAAAACAAACATCAAACAAAAATTGTTTTACAAAGTGAGAATTTTTCCATCGTATTTATATTCATCGTTAAATTTGTATGAACATATAAACACGTATGGCCTTACAAATAAACTTGGTATAAAGTTATAATTGATGATAAACAAAGAAAATTCAAAATGTTTACAATATCGTTGACAACACTGTCAATACAATGATAATTCTGAAGTTTTACCAGTGGGAGGCTCCTTTGCACAGCGTGCCTAGATTATGGGTACCACAACGGCGCCTATTTCTGCCGTGAATCAGTAATGTGTAAGCATTACTATGTTTCGGTCTGAAGGGCGCCGTAGCTAGTGAAATTACTGGGCAAATGACACTTAATATCTTGTCTCAAGGTGACAGGCGCAGTTGTAGTGCCGCTCAGAATTTTTGGGGTTTCAAGAATCCTAAGCGGCACTGCATTGTAATGGGCAGGGCGTATCAATTACCATCAGCTGAACGTCCTGCTCGTCTTGTCCCTTATTTCCATTAAAAAAAAAAGTTTTACTTATGAAAAGCTGCCTTGCAAATAAACGCGGGAAACGTTATACGTCCGAACAAACCATTCGTAAGCAAAATGTCTATTTGTAAACATTTTACATATACTTGGTTTATGATTAGTTATAACTTTATGCCAATTTTATTTGTAAGGCCTTTCTGTGTAATGTTGTAGTATATACTCAGTATTATAATGATTTCCAAATTAAAACTGCAAGCAAAAATAATAATTCTACCCTGAATTTAGTAAAACGTTAATTAACGGCATGCTATAAATTGCGCATACGGGTCATTATCGCGTGAAGCGTGCTGCAGTGTTGGCATCTACATAACGAGATATTTCTCCCGATATAGCGGGTAAATTAACGCTATACCATCGTTAACTGAACCAATTTGCTCATCACTTTCCTCATTAAAACTGCAATATTGAGAGGGAACCATTAACACTCTGTTAGTAACACGATAAAAATTAAAATGGAAACTCACAAATTAAAAGGGCAACAATATATCGCCTCATGATATGAAATTTATATTGTGTAAGTGGAAACTTCTTTAAGAGTACTCCTTGTTAATTGTATTGAATTTATACTAAATAATAATTATAATATCTGGACGACCGAGCCTTGCCCGGATTTAAAGAATGTACACAACTTGGACAAAAAAAACTAATAGGACATCTGGATTCGAACCCGGATAATAATCTGACGAAATTTAAGGTCATTTGCATTAAGCAAAGAAACAAAGCAGAGCTTTACCTAGGATTACCTTATTAATATATGAAATTGTCATTATTGGGCTGAAAGACGATCCCTGAGGGACCCCGGATACGATAAAGACCCAGAATCCCCTTAAAGACGTTAGTAGCCTACGATTATATGTAGTAGTTTTCGTGAAACGTAAGAGGCAACCGGACAGACCCAAAATCTCCAATTTACAGGCCAATTGTCTATGACTGAGTCTATCAAAGCCCTTTTGCAAATCAGTGTAGATGATTGATCAACTTGACCATGATTATTAATCGCTTTACAAATTAAGCGCAAATGTATACACGCGGCCTTTCTTAAAAAACTCTGTACGGGGAAATGGTTCATTATAACTTTTTTTTTTATGAAAATAAGGGACAAGACGAGCAGGACGTTCCGCTGATGGTAATTGATAACGCTCTGCCCATTACAATGCAGTGCCTCTCAGGAGTCTTGAAGAACCCTAAAATTATTTGCGGCTCTACAACTGCGCTTGTCGCTTTGAGAAATAGGATGTTAAGTCCCACACCAGTAATTTCACTAGCTACAACGCCCTTCGGTCCTAAACACAATAATGTTTATTACATTACTACTTCACGGCAGGAATAGGCGCCGTTGTGGTACCCATAATCTAGGTGGCATCCTGTGCAAAAGAGGCTCCCACTGGATAATATTGATCAACATTTCAAAATATTCTAATAATTCAATGATTTATTTAAAATGCTAAACGGTAGAAACTTCAATTAATTCCCAATATTTCACATATTTTTTTAAGTTAATACGTGGGTAACGCTAAAAATGTTTAGAACTGGCCTGTCCGAAACTTTAGAACTCAAAATAAGCAACGTAATTGCATTCATTTCTCATTTGTTTTGGTGAACTGGCGGCAAAGATAACATCAGTGCTGTGCGACGCATGATAGAGGAAGATAAGAGAGTGACCTATCAGCAGATACGGGAAAGCCTAGGCATTGGTATGAGTCAAGTTCAATTAGGCGTCAGGAAGCTTTGTACCAGATGGATTTCCCATACTTTAACCGACGACCAAAAACACCTCCTCATGGAGTAGTGTCGCCAAATGTTTGATAAGTTCAACGGCGGTGACTCAAATCGACTCGGTCACAGGTGGTGAAAGCTGGATATATTGCTACGAACCTGAAACCAAAAGACAATCAGCACAGTGGGTGTTTCCTTTCGAGAATCGGCCAACTAAGGTAAAGAAAGGAAGAAGTCAAGGAAAAAAGATCATTGCCTCATTCTTTATTACACAGTCAGACAGTTACTGCAGACTGGTATGTCAATCGCTGTTTGCCTGTTGTCTTGGAAAAAATTAGAAAGCAGCGCCCTCGAAGCAGGATCCTCCTTCACCACGACAATGCTTCAGCGCATTCCGCAAAACGGACTGTTGAACATTTGACCTATGGCAGGTGTCGAGATTCCCAAGAACTAAAGATAAAATTCGAGGTATTCTGAAGATGCGATGAAAGCGTACGAAAATTCCATAGAAGAGAATTCTATCTTAGGAAGAATGGGCCCACTGCTTTTCTCAGTGGTTCCATCGAATGCGACGATGTGTAGAGAGGAACGGAGACTACTTCGAAAAACAATAAAAGTATTGGCACCTTTCTACCGTTTTTCATTTTCTAAATATTTTCAATATGACCTAGGTATAGATTTGCATCAATCAGTGCTGATTAAAAAATATTATGGACTTAATAGAATTAATGATATTCAGCTAACTAGTCTAGTCAGTTTTTTTTATTTCTAATTTGAACCGCGGTTATTAAGTTAGTAACTTCCACAATTTTCTGCCATATAACACCCTATTCTATTATTCTGGCTTAATATTAACCTAGATATAATAATATGTTTAGTGTCGTTTTTCGCAATACCAAAAATCCCGTTTTTTTATTTATTTTAAATTTAATAAGTAAACTTTTAACTTATTGATATATCTTGCCAAACTTTAACAGTTTGTTGTTAAGTTATTGCGCTTAAAAAACATTTAATTATGTGTACATACTTAACTACTACTTACTTTAAACTAAACTATTAGAACCAAGAACTAAACATTATTAGTATAAGCAAAAAGAAACGATTTACATAAGCTATCCTTAATTAGCATGTAGCATTGTTGAGTACCAACAGTTAGAGTTATTTAATGCTATTCAACAGTGCAATCTTCATTTTAAATTTAAGTGCATTTTTTTTACTTTGGGAAAGTTTGGAGGTTTGCCTTAAGAAATTTTCACTTCCAAAGGTTCAGAATCTGATTGGGGCAGAATACCTACAGTAAAATTCATTATCAGTTGATGACTGACATAAAATAGATATAATTCGTAAGCACGTTAAAATTTACTATTTCCACATACTCAAATAAAACACAGTGTGATAATTTAACAATATTCATTTGTAGGCTCAACACACTATCTGGATTCTGGCTCCATGTTTCTGTAAACATCCCAATTACTTATATATTTATGGAATATTGAAAGAGTTGGCCTCAAGGGTGCGCCGCCACAAGAGCACGGTCAATTTACCCAACGTACCGTAAATAATGAGTAAACTCATTCACCACAGACGAAATCCGTTAGCTCTACCGACATTTATTCGAAAACATTATACAAGGGATTTTTGAATGCCTATGTTGTAAACGAAATAAATATAACAAGTGTCATAGAGATATAAAAGTCTGTTATCCCTACTTAATAATAATATTATAAATGTGAATATAAGTTTGTTTTTTACTTTTTAATGCCTTAAGCACTCAACCGATTTCGATGAAATTTAATACAGAGATAGAATAGAGCTTTAAAAAAGACATATGCTACCTTTTGTTGCGAAAAAATAAATGAAGGGGTTGAAATAGGGGATGAAAGTTTGTTTGGAAGTTCGTCATTATCGAAGGTGACTCCATAAAACTTTGTATTTAGGCACTTGATAAGAAGTAAATTAATATTTAGTCTAGCGTTTTATAATTTTGAGCTGTGTTGGGATTAAATAAGGCATGAAAATTCGTATCTATGGAGGTCCAAACAACGTCACGCTTTCACGCCCTACTCCGAATTCGATTTTGATTATATTTAGTATAAAAATAGATTATACCTTAGGAAAGGACATAAGCTACCATTCTTGGTAAAAAAGGCATGAATGGGTATATAATATATATATCGTAATATATGGGATGAAAGTTTGCATGGGAATTCGTCATTTTCGGAGATAAAGCCATGAAACTTTGTATTTAGGTACCTAATAAGAAGTAATTTATAAAAAATTGTTCGAAAATTTTTAAGACTTATACCTACATGGGGATGAAATAGAAGATTAAAGTTCGCAGGGAATTACTATTAAAGAGACTGTCCATAATGACAAGGGTCATATCCGCTGTATCGTAGAAAAGCGAAAAGAGCACTTTGTATTATTTGCAAAGTATCCTAACAAATAAAAAATGCTGCCCATAGTAACTATCTAACGCGAACAAAGCCGAAGGTAGAAGTTAGTATTTTATATGTATAATAAACCTTAAAAACACGAAAATCGTAAATTATCTCTGAGCTATGCGAATTGCGTTTTGACATAGGCCTCCTTCAACACTTTCCATAGCACTGTATCTCAAATTTGCAAAAACTTTGAGGTTAGGTTTGCTGTTCTTACATTTGTGTTCCTTACCCATTCTTCTGTTGCCATGTCTGGGGTGCCAACTACTTTCCTCCTTGTTTCGGGTCCATCATATTTATACCAAAAGTAATTACTTTTTTCTTTTGTTTCTGCACTAACTAACACTATTATCTCGTTTCCCTCCTGGATATACTTGAGTTATCAACAATCTTGTTTCGTTAACCCTCAAGTTCACAGGCATTATCATGTTGATGATTTTATCCAAGTCTCACCTCAACGGGCATCAGATCACGCTTAATCACCAACTGTCAATTGATGTCTCTAGAAACATTCTATAATAACATAAAGAACTATAATTATTATCTGGTAACTGTTCTCTCTGTGAACTGTTCATTCCATTGTAATTCCCAGAAACAATATTAAAATTCATGCCAATGGTTAATTCGACTGTCATAAACAAAACATTTTCCCAGACAAAATCATCACCAAACATCGTAATTGGTTTTATACTATTTATATCAGTGTTAAATTAGTGGTTATTTATATTAGTGTTAATTTTATACACTTTTGAATTGCATAGGTATTTAAAAATACAATCAACGATCATAGTATTTTAATATTATTGATCACTCCAAAGCATTTCCCAAACTACGATACGAACGTCTAAAATATCGATAGCAGAACCAAGGCAATGTACGTAATAGAACACGGTGGGAACCTCATGAATGTTCAGTCCGCGTCCATGTTTAATTGCTCTTTCAGTTCAGGTGCCACTGAAAAATGAAAATTGGCTGAGAGAAACCATTTGACACATTTTCTTGAATTTCATTAAATAAAAGTACTAGATCAAAATAGTGCTGATCTCCGTGCTCATAATCTTGCAATAAAATTCCCCCTCACGGGGAAAGTTCTTTTTTACAAGATACCAGTTAGATATATTCCATCTCTAAAAATAGCAAGTCTTACTATAATTACTTCTCTAATTGACTTTGATTATTTTCATGAAGTGGCCGTTCGCAAGTTCCCCCGCGTAAATTTCATTTACCATCAATCTAAGTTTCTATCGTTATCAATTGAGCCAAATTTTGATTGTAATGAATAAAAGTATCGTAATTTATTCCTCCAAAAAGGGTAATTTGTCTGTGAAAGTCAAACCTCAAATAAATTAGTTTAACCTTTATAGTAAAATATATACAAAATTTGTATTTTTCTTAAAGTACCATGTAAGCATTCGGAAGCATCTAGTAAATAGTTGTAATTTTGATAAAACAGTCACTGAAACTTTATTGATATGTAAAAGTTCTGCTGTAGATATATTATAATTGCCTTTCAAATGATCAACTTTTAAAGGCAATATTAGATTATTCACATACAACAATACAAATGTATTGTTCATACCGTTTAGTTTGGGACAATGATTAATATTCCTATATCCAGTAAGTTCTCAGTTCTTTGCATTACAACCTAACCTCTTCCTGACTTGAAACCTAACCAAATTATAAGCCAGATCAAAGATTCTCATGGCCGATGACTGTCTAGATTAATTATAGTAATATTTTTTAATTAAGACTAAGTAGTTAAGTGATGTTGAGTAAACTAAAATATTTGTTGATAGTTTACTGCCTTAATTATCAAATAACCTAATATAATATTGATAATATTGACACACTCTTACACAAATAATCTTACCCCAAACTAGGCATAGCCTGTACTATGGGTAGAAGACAACGATATATTTAATACAATGTACTTACTTGTACAAACATAAATACAAATAAACATCTATGACTCGGAAACAAACATTCACATTCATCATACAAAATGATTGCTCGATTTCTAATAATCGATATAAAACATTCTCGAAATTTGTGATCTAGCAAAATTTACATACGGTTTAGTTGGCTAAAGAGGATGTAAATACTACGAAATAAGAGACGGGGCTGCCGAAGTCAATATTGATATTTAGTTTAGTATGAAACGTGCAGTCATTTGATAGTTGTTTGAAATATTAGTAATTACAGTATGGCGATTGGCGACGAAGTATAATCCGGCTAAGTTTGAAAGCGAACAGTTGCTTAAAACGTAATGAATTTCGGCTATGTCCGGTTTTTACAAGATTATAGCTGTCATCTGTCAATCTATCAATTACTGCACGTTTCATACAATCAAATAAATCGCTTTTTTCTCAGAGAGTATCGCTAGGCTGTAGTTGGCGGATGTACCCATAATAAGTTAAATAACTTTTTATTTTGTTTTTCAATTGTTTGTTACTTGATGTACATCACAGAAATGCTCAGAGTATTCAGTAATCTTTGTTCGAGGTTAATGCAAGCTCGTTAAGCGCTAAACGTAAACACTATCAATGCTTCAGGTGTGCTAATGAGTTTCAACCGGGGCGAATCGACCTCAATACTGAGAATTGAGTGTGCTATGATATTATACTCTACGAATTGATATTTAATTATAACTTTTGCTATTTTGATTTCTTTACCTTTCATCATTAGCATGAAAATTATTTGATCATGTCTATCAAACCCTTTATCAAAATCTTTATCTTCGGGAATTTTAAAAATTATTTGATCATGGGTAACAAACCCTCTATCAAAATCTTTATTTTTTTATGGAAAAGGAGGACAAACTAGCGTACGGGTCACGTGGTGTTAAGTGATCACCGCCGCCCACATTCTCTTGCAACACTAGAGGAATCACAGGAGCGTTGCCTGCCTTAAGGAAGGTGTACGCACTTTTTATGAAGGTACCCATGTCGTATCGTCCCGGAAACACCGCACAAGTAAGCTCATTATTTATCAAAATCTTAATTTTCGGTAATTTTGAAAATTTGTTCACGTACTAAAGAAAAACTTGCAAACCTATACATAATTTCTAAAATGGGGCTCCTATATGCATCATATAATGATTTAAAAGAAGGCAAATGTTAGCTCAATAAACTTAAGAATTATGTCTGCATCATTTTGATGAAAGTTTTATCTGAAACATTTGTATTGTAATAAGTGTGTACAAAACATTTTGGGAAAAAATATTATATTTAAAAGCTATGAAATTGGTCTTCATACATACACTACAAGTTATTTGCAAACTAATCATCTATACTTGTTAGTTTGATGTTATGATTTTGCATATTACACTTCCTTCTACCTAAACTCTTCATCCAGCACACCTAAAACTTTTTGCACTGCAGTGACTATGGCTTCATCATCTACGAACTCTGTCCTTTCAAATGATCCTTCATCGTTGAAAATAGTTACAAATCACTGGGGGCTATGTAAATATGAACGCTAAAGTATTTAGATGCAAACATCGCAAATAACAGCCACAACAACGGCAGACATGTCACCCGGGGTATTATCTTGATGCAATAGAACAATGTTCACCACATCGTAACGCAGTTTTGTCCTGCACATAAAGACGACCCATATAGCCTAGTGGTTAGTGAAACTGGCTGGTGAGCTTGAGGTCCCGGGTTCAAATCTCGGTAGTAGCAAACATTTATATGATGAATTTGGATGTTTGTTTCCGAGTATCCGTTTGTCTGGGTGTTTATATGTATGATTAAGTAACTTATAATAATTATGTATGTTTAAGCTGTCTTATAGCTATAGTATAGGCCTAGCTTGGGGCAAGATTATTTAAGTAGAAGTGTGTCGCGTCGGGACCTCTAGGCGACCGTATCGTGTTCAAAACCGACCTCTCCGCGTATTACCTTACCGCGTAGTGCCCATTACAATGTATTGCCGCTCAGGATTCTTGAAAAACCGAAAAAAATTTTGCGGCACTACAATTGCGCTAGTCACCTTGAGACGTAACATGTTAAGTCTCGTTTGACCAGTAATTTCACTAGCTACGATGCCTTTCTGACCCAAACACAATAATGCTTACACATTACTGCTTCACGGCAGAAATGGGCGCCGCACCCATTATCGAGCCGGCATCCTGTGCAAAGGAGCATGCATCATTGTCCTCTATTTAATCTACAATACTATAGTAAGTCTTCTTTGTCAACGAAACTTTAATATATTGCTTGAATTTGTGCTCAGTGAGTCCTAGTATATAATTGAGAAGAACTTCAAATACTGTACATGAGTAGTAGAATATATGGCTATTATATTCGAATTCAAATTCAAATATTTTTATCAAAATAGGATGTGACATCACTTATTGTAAATCAAAAACTACCACCCATTCCAAAACGAACGCCTCAGACCTGAGAAGAATGGGCGCAACAAACCCAGCAGGCTTTTTTTTCATCGAAAAAATATGTTTACAAAGTAAAATTGTACAATTTAACTTATAATAAAATAGCCTGAGGGCGGTCACTCCATTCCCAATCTGTGGTATCATTAAGAAAGTCATTTATGTTATAGTAACCTTTACCACACAAACGTTTTTTAAAATTTTTTTTGAATAACGTAATACTTTTGTTTTGAACATTTTCTGGGATCTTGTTGTAAACAAAAGACTTACTAACTCGACTTAGCCGAGTAGAAGGCATTATAAGTTTATGTCTGTTCCTGGTGTTAACATTATGGTTATGACAGTTTCTAGCGCAAATTCACGTGCCTATGAACATACATTAAATTATCAAGAATATATTGAGAATCAAGAAGAAGAAGAACAGTCAAGATGTAAATTTCTTTGAATTTTGCGCTCAGTGATTCTTAAGGACCTAGGTTAAAAATATCGCGAATAGCCCTCTTCTGCAGCACAAATATTGTATTAATATCGGCAGCGGTGCCACATAGCAATATTAATACACTATGGAAATATTAAAATCCAAACAGGTTTTTTATTCCGATAAATATTTTCCATGAAAATGTTGTAATCCCTTGCAGTTTCCGCCAGCTGTAAAAATGCAACACGGCCTTGGATGCTGAATTCAAAAGCGATGAGCACAGTGAAAAGCAACCGGCTTGAATTCCACGTGTGGCTTAGATGTATATAATACCAGTTGGTTTATTCCCACGATTCTTACAAAATATGAATAAAATTATAAAATTTTATATTAGCCGCAAATCCAAATGCTCATATACCTATTTACAATCACCTGAATAATTTATTTAGTATTCAATTTTTCAATTCAATTTATTAATTAAGAGATTATTAAATTACAAAATAAGAAGAATAATACAAGTCTTACTTAAACGCTAGTAAAAAATAGCTAGTTAGTTAATAGAACATATTATAAACTTAGATAATTAATACGTCTAGATAGAGTCTCCTGCTGTTAGACAACCGATAAAAACAGGCCAGGAATATTAGTTTAGTGTGCGAGACAAGCTACATGTTACACTAGCGATTTGTATGACATTTTGTGTTAGTGTGCGTGAATTGCTCAAAATAGAGACTACAGTCATAGTCTATCTAGACGAATAAATGATCTAACATATATAATATTTAATATTAAATAAGTATAACACGAATAAGAAATATAAGTATAATACTATAATATCTCCAACTAGTCAACTCTTATTAAAAAAAATTGCATCAATATAAAAAATTTCTCAATGCACCGATTTTCATCATATACAGCCTTAGTGATGTGCTACTCTGAAAGACATTTGAGAATGTTTCATGACAGTACTTTAGTTCCAGAAATTAGCGAGTATAGAAAAACAGACAGAGAGACAAGTTTTTTTTTTTCAAATATATTTTTGTGAGTACCAATATCCTTACCAATATACCTTTATCACCTACTCGACGACTACTACGTCGACTCTACAGCTTTATTATAGTATCGATATAATATTATAAAGCGCCTGTTTAAATGTTGCAATTAAATTTCTAGTCGTGTTAACATTTCATGTCAAACGGTGTTTATTTGTTGTCACGCTCACTATTTCCCAGCTACGACTACATTTAATCGTCCATAACGTTTCCTTTGTTTTCGCCGAATACCGTTTATTATTAGGGTTAAATCTTCAAATATGGCGCCAGAAATACGTTTAGCTTCCGTCAGAGTGTGCCTTTTATTTACCCGAGCTTGTAAACGAACTGAGTTGATATTTTTTTCAAAATTGATTCAATAAGAAATCTTTTGGATATCATTTATAAATCATACCACGCACCGCTTTGGAAAAAAATGGCGTTCTGAAATTGTCTGTTTCATTTAAATGAAAGCAGGAGGACAAACATAGGTCACCTGATTTTAAGTGATCAACACTGCCGTTCTCTGGAAACACCGAGGCATTACAGGAGTGTTGCTAGCCTTTAAGAAGACTGTACGTACTTTTTTTTTGAATAAACCCATGTCGTATCATCCTTGAAATGTCGAACAAGGAAGCTCATTCCATAGGCTAGGTTGTGCGTTGAAGATAGTTTTGAAAACCGCACTGTAGAGGATGGGGGGTGTAGATGTAGGGATGATATCCTCATTTGTGACGTATCATGCGAAGGTTGGATTCGGCAGTATGGGTCAGGTAAAACAACTCTCCGTGATAAATGAGGTAGAAGAAACACGATGAAACGACGTCTCTACACAACGCCAAGTGATGTAGGTGTTCACAGAGCACTGGATACCCGACAATTCAATATCAATTCCAATACACCTTGTAATTTTATTTTATATAAATGAAAGACAATCTAAGACGTATGCGACTTATATGCCCTTGGATTTTATAAGTCTCTCAAACAGACTAGAATAACTGCTTTATGGAATGGTTACAAGGAATGCAAAAGTGTATTGTAAATAGTGAAGAAATTATCATGATCATATTTGCCGAAAGACGTCCATTTCTGGACGAAAGCCTCCCCCAAAAATCAATCCTGCGCTGCCCTCATCCAACTTATTCCGGAGATCTTGACCAGATCATCAGCCTACCAGCTCTGTGTATTCTGGTTTTCTGTTCTTCGAGATGTGTACCTTGCCCACAACTCAGTTTCGCTTATCCGGGCTATAACTTTGGTTCTCCTATAGATTTCCATTCTGATTAAATCTCGCAAGCGAAGCCTTCTCCATTGAGCTCTCCTGTCTGGGCGACTTTGAGCCTTATAAACAATAAGTTTATCATACTAATATGTCGCATTATTAATGAGAATCTAGCAACATATCTATAGAATGACGTAAGTAGGGCAACTTTTAAATGAATGAAAATATATTGTAAGATACAGTATTTATTAAGGTTGCTATCCCAAGAAATCGGCAAAATAGCGACGACCACATATTGACGGTGTGCATAAAGCTTATATTAAAATAATTATATATCTGCAGAATATGAGAAGTAAATGAATTTTTGCTTTACATTTCAACAGTGCGAGAAATACCACCGAAATACCCCCATAACTTTTACAGTTGGATGGGTCCAGCTAATCATTCAATCTATATAAAAATTGTACGAAAATTAATTAATCGTACATCAATATCATTTAACAAGACATAGTTTTGTAAAGAAAATTGTATGTTTGTAATAAATTAAAAATGCTTCTAATTCTGAATTAAAACTATAGCGATCTTGTGCGAGAGAGGTAACCTAGCTACGCTCGATTCCTCAAGGTCATTGGTTCAGTCCCCGGCCTTAATAAGCAACATTAAAAAAGCGTGTTAAACAAACCAATTAACACGAAGCAGCTAGTTTCATCCACACAGATCTGTACGTGTATTACAAGTGTACTCATAAATATCCCAAAAAGCATTCGGATCACTGAACACTAAGTTTATTAGAATCGTTGCAATTGGCACGATACTGGCAGTACAGTAATTTTGTTAGCACGACAATACGAGCGTGCCAGCAATATGGGAGCTACGAAAAACAAAATAAGTTTTCTGTGTCGGAGAGTTGTCGTCTAAATCACAAATGGTTTGTACACAATTGGAAATTGTACTTCTATGTTAACAACTTCAACTACAATTCAAAATTAATTTGACTATCAAGTAATCAAATTAGTAGGTTGAATTTTTTTTATTAAAGAGGAGGATGAGAGGAGAACCAATCTTTACAAAAGAGGCTGAAAATAATTGTAATGTTAAAAATAAATATACTATATTATATACAAAT
Organism: Leptidea juvernica; assembly: GCA_949711755.1. Classification (NCBI taxonomy): domain Eukaryota; kingdom Metazoa; phylum Arthropoda; class Insecta; order Lepidoptera; family Pieridae; genus Leptidea; species Leptidea juvernica. The sequence continues at coordinate 15,086,572 of CATIXQ010000010.1, forward strand.
TTATATAAACATAACGTATAGTTTAACACAGCTCCGTTTCAGTGTGACTCGTCAATATTATAATTAAATACAATAAAAACATATTATGATTCTACGTGAATACATTTTAAATCTAATAACTGAATTTTTATATAACTTACCAGTTGTAGTACCAGTGGGAGGCTCCTTTGCACAGGATGCCGGCAAGATTATGGATACCACAACGGCTCCTATTTCTACCGTGAAGCAGTAATGTGTAAGCATTATTGTTTTCCGGTCTGAAGGGTGCCGTAAAATTACTGGGTAAATTAGACTTAACATCTTAGGTCTCAAGGTGACGAGCGCAATTGTAGTGGCGCTCAGAATTTTTGGGATTTTTCAAGAATCTTTTTTTTTTAATTATAACCGGCAGGGCCTATTAACTAACACCAGGACGGACGTGCTGCTCATGTCTTCCCTTATTTTTCATAAAAAAAAATAATTTGTTCTTTTGAAATAGATGAAATATATATTAATATATAGCATATTCACCCGACCTAACCCTCAGTAATTTCTAACTATTTCCAAGGATATCAATCCTATAGAACTTCAAATACCTAATCAAAAATCCCCGGGAGAAAAGTTCTAATATTTGAGGAAACATTTTTAAGGAGATCTCGGCCGTTGTCAATAAATTTCATTGCTACATTAAACTCAAATTAAGTAATAAGGTAACTGCCGGTTATATTAGACTACGTGATTTTATTTAAAAGGTTTTCTTAAGAAATATTTAATATGTTTTGGTGAAATACATTTTTGTATTCCTTTCGTAAAAGTATAAAATATATTTTTTATTTCTCATTTCTTACAGCGACATTTACATAATTATAATTACATAAAAGGAAAAGTTTAATCGAGTTAATTGAGAAGTACTGAGGTGGCGGACTTATCCAAAGAATCATCAATTTAGCCGGAAGACGTCCACTGTTGGACAAAGGCCTCCCCCAAAGACCGCCATTACGATCGGTCCTGCGCTGACCTGCAACCGATTCATGCGCTGCCATCCAACCTATTCCGGCGGTCGTGACCAGATCGTTGGACCATCTTGTGGGGGCCTACCAATACTATGTTTCGCAACCATCTGGGCTATTTGGGTACCTTTGGTTCTCCTACGGATCTCCTCATTTCTGATTATATCTCGCAGGTAAACTCCGAAGAATTGTCATTGCGTGTCGTTGTATTCAAAGCGCGGTCAAAACATAACTGAACGAAAACTCTGCCTAATACTCGCGCACGCAGAGTTTTTCTTTTACGTTCTAGAATTTTTATTAAAGCGTGATTGTGATCGCTGCAAAAATCCCCTTTGGCATATAATTTTAAACAGAATTATTTACCCTCATTATCTATACAATTTTCCAACGGAAAGGTCATTAATAACATTGTGGTAGAACTGTGGGGACCTAGACTCAACAATTGCTGCAAAGGCATTTTATACTGCTCCTTAAATTTCAGTACAAAACAGGAAATTCACAATTTAACCCCTAATTGTAGTTTATAGTAGAACTTCAAGTGTTTGTTACAAGTCAAGTTAATAAATATTTCTCATTTCTGAGCAAAGCTGTTGCGCATAACTTAAATTCTAAACAAAGTTACAGGTTTAAGTCGCTGAAACTATTTTGCGATTCGTCTGCAAAGGATCTTTCCTCATATCGTAGTGGAACTCCTCGTAATCCTATTTGAAATAGAATAAGTTTTGCTGTTAGTTTTTAAATTATTCTAAAAGCGACTAAAACTGAGGTGAAAGTGCGTCATCGATTTCGTACAAATATGCGCCTTCTGGTTTTCCGTATCTTCCTGTATGCAGTAGAAATCTGATTCCTGCCGCCAAATTCCACCTTCGCACGACACGCCACATGTTAAGATATCATCCTCACCATCTGGATGTGTGCACGGTCCTCCACAGTGCGGTTTGCAAGGAGCTTTCCTCCACGTACTACAAAGCATCGGAATGAACTTCCTTGTGCGGTGTTTCCGGGGCGATGCGACATGGGTACCTTCAATAAAAGCGCGTACACCTTCCTTAAAGTCCGGCAACGCTTTTGTGATTCCTCTGGTGTTGTAAGTGAATGTGGGCGGCGGTGATCACTTAACACCAGGTGACCCGTACGCTCGATTGACCTCCTTTTCCATTAAAAAAAAGAAACGTGGACAATCTTGCCCGGAGAAAGGCAAAGGATTGATGCATTCAAGATGTGGTCTTGGAGACGAATGTTTACGAAGGAGGGTCTGTAGCTACTACGTAAGTCGGTACTGGCTAGGAGCTGATCTAATTCCCAGCCAACAGATATTATGTTTGAAGTGTTTAAGCAAAAAGCAATCATATATCGTGAACTTATAATTTCAAATACCTTGGACGGCGAAACAACAATGCTCGATCCTAAATCAGCTCTGAAGCCGACCTTATGCCGACAACGTATTCTTTCCAATTTTGGCCACTCAATACGCGGACAACATAAACATATTTGTCTCTCTAATATTTGCATCGAATTAATAAGTTTTACGGAGGACGGCGGACAAATGAACACACATACGGGGAACCTGGTGGTATATGATCACCCCATATTATCTCGTAGCCCCAGGAGAATAACAAAAAAATCTGAAACTGTTCTTGTACCAAAGCTCTATTTAACCTACTAATATTGTAAATGTGAATGTTAGTTTGTTTCACATTTCACGCCTTAAGAAAGACTTGAGCTTGTAAAAGAATACAGCCTACCTTTAATTGCATGATATATGGGTTGGGAGTTTGTATGGGAATTCGTCATTTTTGGAGATAAAACCATAAACTTTATATTAAGGCACTTGATAAGTAGTAATTTATAAACATTTTTTTTAACATTTTTGAAACTTCAACTTGCATGGGGATGAAACAGGATATTAAAGTTCGTAGAGAAATACTATTAAAGGGACTGTCTACAATGACAAGGGACATCGCGCCACCAGCAGCGGAAAGAGCAGTTTGTATGTGTATTATTTGCAAAGTATCCTAAAAATGAAAATGCTGCCCAAAGTAACTATTCCACGCGGACGAAGTCGCGAGTAAAAGCTAATAAAGGTATAAACGGATATTACAAATTGTGGTTAAATTAACATACGTTACAATTATATTAAAGCCACTTTAACATTCGTCACAATAAGTTTTACATACCACAATATTTAATTTGGGTAATTTACGCTGATTTTAATATTTAAAGTCAACCAATATTTAGTAAATGACACTTTAATTAAATAAAAATATAAATGTTTTCATTTAAAAAGTAAAAAATTTTTAAAGAATTCACAATTTTGATTTTAATATTGAAATTAATAAGATATTTAAACAATATGTTATGTTTTTAAAGTGATAACCCTCACTTCTAGGATTAATACTCAAATAAAATTTGAAAAACAAAATTTAATGAACGATGCGGGACTCCAACCTGAGTGTTGATCAAAGCAAACGGTTGGCTCAGTTGGTTAGAGCACCGGCACGGAACGCCGGAGGTCGTGGGTTCGAGTCCCGCATCGTTCATAAATTTTTTTTTCAAATTTTATTTATGTAATACGATATTCATTTAAAAAAAATATAATACGTCAATCGGAAATGTTAATAGAAACAAATTTTCGCGTGTAATCCAAATTAAATTCGTAATGATATTTTAATTTCCATATTAAATTATTATATTTAAAAGAAAAGAAGCTTAGGTTTTTCTTTAAAGTAATACACAGAACTCCAAAATCTGTCATCATACACATTATTATAGTTACAGACAAGGTTTTACGTCATATTTTTGGTAAATTTTTGTCATTATCTTTATAGATATCATTCTTGAGTGCGTGTGTATGTCACTGAACTCCTCCTAGACGGCTGGACCGATTTTGATGAAACTTTCTGTGTGTCTTCAGGTGGATTCGAGGATGGTTTAGATTCGCAAGTGAACTACCTCCTAAACGGCTGGACCGATTTTGATGATATTTTTGTGTGTTCCAGTGAATTTGAGATTGTTGTGTGTGTTCAGGTGGATTCGAGAATGGTTTAGATTCACAATTAAACTACCTCCAAAACGACTGGAACAATTTTGATGATTTTTTTGTTTGTTTCAATGAATTTGAGATTGGTTTAGATTCTCAATTCCGTCCATATTACATAATTCTCCTGCTCATGTGTATGTTAGTGAACTCCTCCTAACGGCTGGACCGCTTTTTCAAATATAAGACGTGTGTACAGGACAACGTCTGTCGGGTTCACTAGTCTTATATATAAAATTCTCGTGTCACAATGTTCGTTCCCGTACTTCTCCGAAACGGCTTGACCGATTCTCATGAAAATTTGTGAGCATATTGAGTATGTGTGAGAATTGGCCAACATCTATTTTTCATATCCCTAAATGTTAAGGGTTTTTTTTGAATTTTTTTTAAATTTGGTGGATTAGGAGTGGAGTCAGCATTAAAAAATACATACAACTTCAAATTTTCACCCATCTACGATCAACAGTTACTTTTGTATCGCGATTTTAATATCGGCAATACAACGTTTGCTGGGTCAGCTAGTTTGATATAAATTTATGCCCAAATGTTTTGAGTTTTCTTAAGTGTCAATTGCGCCAATATTGCAAAAAACTCTCTCTTAGTCTCGTGCCAGAGTTTGGCGACTCAACATGTTCTGACGATGCCTAGTGTAGAGTCGCAACACGTGTCGAATTATTCAAAGAAAATATTGGCGGAATTAACACTAAAGGAAACTCGAAACATTTGGATAATTATGAATTTGCGCATAGTAACGCCTACTTCAATAAATTTTCATATATTTATGTATTAAAACTCTTCATGTATAAAGAGGATTACGCCCCCTTAGTCGACTCGAGACGATTTTACTAGAAGTAAAGTTAAATCAAGGATCATTTATAGGTCTAGATGATAGCTGATAGCTGTGTAAACGTCTAATAAATTGAGTTCGAAAGTTAACCTCTATTTTGAGCAATGCACTCACACTAACACAAAGTGACATACAAATTGCGAGTGTTACGGCCGTTCCCAATATTCAGTCTATCTCTAGCTTGAGATAAATATCGTAACAATCGTTGACTTTTGCGTCCCAATAAACTTATCGACGGTAACTCATCTTATCCGTACACGCTGTCTGTCAACGGGACGACGTATGGCTTATGAGCGATAGAATTTTGTATGGAAATTTCATTTTACGCGTCCCAATATAAGGCGATAAGAATGACTCATAGTGTATATTGGGACAGCATCAGATTATTGACAGCTAATAACTGACAGTAGAAGGTAGTAATTAATCTCTATCTGTAGATAGTATATTGGGAACGGCCGTAAGACGTAATTTGTCACGTACACTAAAGTAATAAACCTGGCATGTTTTCATCGTTTGCCTAGCAGCCAGAGGCTCTATCTCAACGTATAAATTATCTAAGCGTTAGATATCCAAGCGTGATGACTAAGTTTCATTCAATACCCATAAAATAAAGTGATTAGCATGCCTAAAGAAGAATCTTTAAAATCCAACTAAAACCTAGTTAATTCAAACAGAGAAACAAGAACACCAAAATCATCAGAAATGTAGCTTTGCACAGGCACTTTGAAATTTACAAATTGACAGTTGAATTTTTCACTGGAGATAGGATAACATATTATTTAACTTTTTTCTCGTAAAATGTATCTGGCATTGTAAGGTTTGCTAAAAGAGCGGTCAATCAATGTCAAAAGCTTTCATCAAAAAAATTGCTTCTAAATCACGGCAGCGGTCTTCCAAAGTTTCCAAAATATCATTTCGCCCACACAAAAAGTTAATACAATTTGTTTGAGCTTCGAGGAATTCTGTATGAGTTGGGGAATGCTTGTGTTTGGAAGTTTTTTTGTCGACAGTTGTCTGTGTGATCTTTCTTTCATCGTGTTTCTTTTTATAGACTTTATCGTTTATGTCTTGAGGAAGATTTGATATATTCTGTCGATTTATGTGGAGGCTCGGTTATTTAGCGTTATATTTCTAGGATTTATATTTTGTAATACTTTGTTTACTACCAGTATTCAAAATGAGTAAAGGTTCATTAATTATTGGTAGTGTTTTACATTAATGCTTTAGAAATAAGCTATAAGACCATTCAAAATAAACCATCTTATAAACCAAATGAGGCTCAGAACTTGGTCAGGGCGTAGTGTGCCGTACGGCACTTCCGATTTTGGTGTATATGATAAATCTAGTGACATATTGCAATTCCTGATTTCGGATGGTGCACCGCCTAATACGTTTTGTATTTAACTTTGTTCCTTTCTTCGCTTTGTAATTCACACTTCATAAATTTTATCTGCTTTACGCGAAGTTTCTCAATTCATGAGTAATTCAAAATACTGACTGTTAGTGGTTAGAATTTCAAAAACGGTAATAAGATGTTCTTCTCTCTCGCTCGCTTTCCTTTTCTATCTCCGTTAGAGATGTTATTATCTCTCGCACGACTTCCTTTTCTATCCTGCTGTATCTTCGTAAGAGATGTGCTTCTCTCTCGCACGTTTTAGATTTCTATCTTGTTGTATCTCCGTTAGAGATGTTCTTCTGTCTCGCACGTTTTCCTTTTCTATCTTGCTTTGTCTTCGTAAGAGATGTGCTTCTCTCTCGCACGTTTTCCTTTTTTATCTTGCTGTATCTCTGTTAGAGATGTTTCTCTCTCTCGCACGTTTTCCTTTTCTATCTTGCTGTATCTCCGTAAGAGATGTTGTTATCTCTCGCACGATTTCCTTTTCTATCTTGCTGTATATCCGTTAGAGATGCTCTTCTCTCGCTCGTTTTTCTTTTCTATCTTGCTGTATCTCCGTTAGAGATGTTATTATCTCTCGCACGATTTCCTTTTCTATCTTGCTGTATCTACGTTAGAGATGTTCTTCTCTCTTGCACGTTTTCCTTTTCTATCTTGCTGTATCTCCGTTAGAGATGTTGTTATCTCTCGCACGTTTTCCTTTTCTATAGCAATATAATTCGAATTTTCGTCAATTAATAATGGAATAAAAGAAGGTATTGTTATTTTTATATTTAAGGTATAAATAAAATACTTTTAAAGGATTAAAACGCATGTAGTTGTAACTGTTCTTACATTAGATTTTTGCGTAAAAGTTACGTTTTTATTTTAGTTAACCCAACGTTTCAAGACCTTTCCAGATCTCTTTTTCAGAGGAACTGCAGACGAGAAACGAGAAATAAAATAAAAATGTATCTTTTATGTAAAAACACAGTTACAATTACACGCGTTTTAATCCATTAAACGTGTTTTATTTAAATGTCTAACACTCGCGTAAATCCACGGACGAGTAAAAAAAGAAGGAGTCCGTGTCACCTTACATAACAGTGAAGCACCAAAACAAGCCGGTAAACGAGATACAAGCCGATCGGCCGCCATTATGAGATATGCCATCGTCTAAAATATTTTAAAAATGCCGTCGTGCGTTGTGAATAAGTATAAAAACGATATTTTAAAAGTATTTGTGGGCATATATGATTATTTAAGGGAAAAAGGCTGCGTAAATGATATCCCCCGTAACCGCACACACACTAGCATAAAGTTCGCTTCACTAGCTAATATCACGGCGCGGAGTCTTTCTTTTTTTACTCGTCCGTGCGTTAATCAAAGAAAATACTAAAATAAAATTAATACAAAAAACATAGTTTTCTTACTTACTAGATCTGATAGCACCAATGGAAGCAATTTTTTGTTATACACTTTCCGCAAAACACTTTCGCAGTAACAACTAAACACAGCGTCCAATCTTACCTGGAATGATAAGAAAAAATTATTAATTATTAACCAATTTACCTGTTCCTCATTATAATGTTTGATTGAAATTATTCTTCACTAATTAGTTATAATCTTACATTTTATTTTTCGCAACAACAAGAAGTTGAGAAGATTAGCTAAAAGTAAAGGTTCATTTTAATGACTCTGTATGAGATAAGAGTTTTATTTGAATGATATCTTTTTAACAGTGATACATTAAGCAAGTTTATTAGTTCTTGTTAAGCGAAGATTAGAGCCCTAGCACTCATATTAAGGCCAACCGTCCGAATGACGCAAACTTTTTTTATGACAATAAGGGACGAGGGACGAGACGAGCAGGAAGTTCAGCTGATGGTGATTGATACACCCCGCCCCTTACAATGCAGTGCCGCTCAAGATTATTGAAAAACCCAAAAATTCTGGGTGGCACTACGATTGCGCTCGTCACCTTGAGACATAAGATGTCGAGTCTCATTTGCCCAGTAATTTCACTAGCCACGGCTCCCTACAGACCGAAACACAGTAATGTCTAACATTACTACTTCACGGCACAAATAGGCGCCGTTGTGGTACCCATAAACTATCAGGCATCCTGTGCAAAGGAGCCTGGTGAAACTCCCACTAGTGAGCCTCAAACTCTCGGGTTGTAGTGCCACCTACAGGATGTACTTTACAGTTCATAACCTCCTAGGTTCAATAACCACAATTTTTGCATATTAGAAAACATGAGATGTCGCCCCTTCATATAATCTACCCTATCTGTCATTTCATCAATCACTCATCTAAAAATAACAAATAATATTAGGACGGTTGGCTCATCTATTCAATTAAATAAGTTGTGTCAGTAATATAGATTATTATATTATTAGATAGATTATATTTTAACTCAAAGTAGCAATAAGCGATCCTGTACTCATAAGATAGAATTTTAATACAATACATACAATCTGCAACCTCGTTAAATCTAACCATTCAAAATAGAAAAAAAGCGCAAGCAATATAAGATCTAATCTCATTGAATACATAAGGCACATTTTAGCGACTTCGTTCTTTACACAACATATTTCAGAAGCCGCATTAGCTGAAGATATTACGATCAGTGCGACGACGTGATCAATCACACGGGACGTCTTTGTCACTTCTCAATCTATTTACATGAAAAATGTTGTCTTATGATTAACTTTTAGACGTTTCCTGAACTCTGTAGGCGTTAATGATACGAACATTTTGCTTATATGCATTATTCATTCAATGTTATGGATAGATATTATTATCAAAGTCAAAATTTATCATATTTGTCATAATATATGGGTCACACTAAAAGTTTTGCACTTCTAGCTAATCGGAACTATTTGAATTTCGAATGGTATATAAAAAACAATTGGCGGGAAATAATTTGTCAATTGTTTTTTATCACACATCAAAGTTCTACGTACGCAACGAAAATGGATTTAAGTCGATGATTTTATATGATTTTAAAAGTTATCTCTCTCCGCAAGACTCGCTCGTCTTCAAAATCCTTTTGGGAGAGAAGCACCTTCCTTGAGCACTGTGACGCGATGGTTTGCAGAATTTGAGAGAGGTCGGGTTTCTTTTCCTGACGAATTTCGTGAAGGGTGGCCTTCCACTGCCGTCAACGAAAATAATGTGGCTACTGTTAAGCGACTAATAGAATAAAACCCGCGGATTACCCATGAGACAATTCGAGAACGATTGGTATGAGCGAAATTCAGAAAATTTTACACGAAGAATTGAAAGTTCGGAATTTTTGTTGTCGTTGGATCCGTCATGAACTGACAGCGGAGCAGAAGCGAGCTCGCGTGGAATGGTGCTCACAGATGCTAATAAAGTACGACCATGGACATTCTAATGCTCTTTATGACATTATCACAGGAGACGAAACCTGAATTTATTGTTTTGAACCCGAAAAAAAAACCAGCAATCTTGTGAATGAGTGTTTGAAAATGAGGGCAGGCCAACAAAAGTGAGGCAGGCGAGAAAAGTTGGTAAAAAATTATAGCATTTTTTGTCTGAGCTACGAGTCGCATCTACAAATGTCCACTTGAAGATAAAAAGAGTGTTAGTGCCGAGTGGTATTGAACCATTTGTTTACCCAGGGTGTTAAAAAAATTTCGCGAAAGTCGACTAAAAAGTCGGATTCTCCTACATCATGACAACGCTTCTTCACACACGGCCAACAAAACTAAGTCATTTTTAGCTTCCGAATAAGTTCAACTCGTCACCCATCCTGCACATAGCCCCAACCTAACAACCCAACAAAAATCAAAGATTTGATGAGAGGTTTAACTTTTACCGATTCCGAAGAGGCAGTGATAGCGTTCAATCAGCACGTAGAATATATGCCTATTTATTTTTATTTTTTATTTAATATGAGAGGGGGCAAACGGGCATGAGGCTCACGGGATGGGGAGAGGTGAGGCAACCGCCCATGGACATCCGCAACAACAGGTGTGTCAAGAAATGCGTTGCCGGCCTTTAAGGTGGGAGTATGCTTTTTTCTTGAAGGTCCCTGAGTCGTAAATTTCGAACAAAACGCGCGGTTGTTGAATGCCAGACGTCTACGTGATGCGGATGGTACTTTGCACGTAATGTCCGGTGGTGGAATTCGGCCGCTGGAATCAACCCGAACAGCTCCTCTGAGCACTCCCCGTGATAAATGCGGTAAAAGATGCAGAGAGAACCCATCTCTACGCAATGCTAGAGAATCAAGCCGATCGGAGATGACTTGATCGTCGATGATTCGAGCCGCTCTTCGTTGTATGCGGTCAAATGAAAGAAGCTGGTACTGGGGAGCACCCGCCCAGAGGTGAGAACAGTACTCCATGTGAGACCGAATTTGCGCCTTATAAAGTTGCAGGCGGTGGCTTTTAGTGAAGTACTGTCTCGCCTTACTGAATGCACCAAGCTTTTTTGAGGCCAGTTTGGCCTTCTCTTCCAAGTGACCACGGAACTGAACGTCGCTCGATATATCGACGCCAAGTATGCTAATACAGGCTGTTGCAGTTAGAGGAGTGATCTCGAATCGAGGGGATACGACAAAGGGAGACTTTTTAGTGGTGAACGCACAAACTTGTGTCTTCTTGGGGTTGAATTGGACTAAATTTTGTCAGCCCCATTCCGAGACTTTGCAAAGCATAGTCTCGCTTTCAGACACAAGTTTGTTCCGGTTCTCGTCGACGCTATCCCGGGACATGTTGGCACGGCCGGTGTAGGAAGCATACCCCGTGCTGTCGTCTGCATAGCAATGAATATTGCTGATTTGCAGCATATCATTGATATGCAGAAAGAAACAGCGTAGAGGATAGCACGCAGCCTTGCGGGACACCAGCGTTTATGGGTTTTAAGTCGGAGCACACACCGTTGATAGTGACCAATTTGCACAACTTCTCGGGAAGCCCATAGGATGGCAGTTTCGCTATAAGCGCTTTCTGCCACACGCGATCGAAGGCCTTCGCTATGTCCAAACTCACCGCCAACGCCTCTCCCTTCGACTCAACCGCTTGCGCCCATTTATGGGTGAGGTATGCAAGAAGATCACCAGCTGAGTGACCCTTACGGAAACCGTACTGGCAGTCGCTGATCAGCTGGTGCCCCTCTAGGTATCCCAAGAGCTGGCGGTTGATGATCGACTCCATTACTTTGGAGAAAATGGAGGTAACGGCAATGGGGCGGTAGTTGGACGGATCAGAGCGTACACCTTTCTTAGGGATCGGGTGCACTAAAGCCACCTCCCATAATTTCGGGACTACGCCTGATGAGTAGGAGAGCCGGAAAAGATGGGTAAGGACCGTGTGAATGTCCAAGGTGAGAAGCGCCTTAAGCACGGTGCCGTGCCAGATTTTTACCTCCGGCATGTATGACTCGCACCGCGGAATATGCGGTGGTGGTGCACCTTGGTCATCCAGAGTCGAGTTGGACGCGAAGAGGGAGCCCAGGAGATCAGCTTTCTCTTTCGCGTCATAGGCCAGCGAGTCATCATCTCTGTGCAGTGGCGGAATGGCTGGCTGGCAGAAGTTTCCTTGGACAGCCTTGGCGAGCGACCAGTTCCCGAGGGAAGGCAAGCAATTCTCTCGCCAATTCTGCCAATGTGCTTTGACTTCGCGTCAGCAATAACTCTTTTGAAGGACCTGGAGGCATAATTGAAGTGTTTTTTAAGTTCGCTGGAATTCACATCCTGAGATACCACCGCATTGACCCAAGCCTGATAGCACTCCTGATTTCGGCAAGAGGCCATTTTGCAGGAGCGGTCAAACCATGGTTGGTACCTGCCACCGATAGGCACAGAGGAGGATGGAATGAAGAGTTCCATACCTTGCAGTACCACATCAGCAACAGCATCAGCAGCGGAATTCGGATCTTCCAGCGAAAAACAGATCTGCCTCCACGGGTAGGATGCAAAAAAGCACCGCATCTCGTCCCACTCTGCTGACCTATAGTGCCACACGCGGCAACAGCCTAAGAAGCGGGGCCATGTTAGGCGCCTGATCGTTACGGTGCTCCGGATCAGGCAGTGGTCCGACGATCCCAGAGGAGGATCAAAGGAAACTAGGCAGTCGTCCGGATGTGAGGTCAACAGAAGGTCCAACAGTGAAGGTGTATGATGTATGATATATATTTTTGACGCACAATGAAGCGATGTCTCTACGCAACGACAAGTGATCCATCCGGACACAGAGGACTGGGAACACTTTCTTCACTTTCTTTAACCAGTAGCTGGGAGAACAAGCTTTTCTCAGGGTCTGTTGGTTCTCCCGTGATATCCTATGACAAGATAATATATTTATCCAAGTCAAATTCAGGAAATAATACCCTACTACCACACTAATACCACTAATACTAGACCACCAGTGGGAGGCTCCTTTGCACAGGAAGCGGGCTAGATTATAGGTACCACAACAGCGCCTATTTCTGCCATTAAGCAGTAATGTGTAAACATTACTGTGTTTCGGTCTGAAGGGCGCCGTAGCTAGTAAAATAACTGGGCAAATGTAACTTAACATCTTATGTCTCAAGGTCACGAGCGCAATTGTAGTTGCCGCTCAGAATTTTTGGGTTTTTCAAAATCGTGAGCGGCACTGCATTGTAATGGGTAGGGAGTATCAATTACCATCAGCTGAAAGTCCTGCTCGTCTCGTTCCTTATTTTCATAAAAAGAAATAATAATAAATAAAAATATTCTAATGATATAACTACTACCCAAATGACTAATACACCTGCAGTCTAGACTTAAAGTTCAAAGATCTATGAAACGTAATTAGAGTCGAGCAACTATATTGCACTAGCGCTGACAGAAGCCTCAGGATTATCCGAGATAATACCACTTTTGCTAACAATAACTACAAAATTGCTACATTTTGTAGAAAATTGTAGTTTGCATTTTATCCACGCTAAATTTGTATTTAAAATTAGCATTGTAATAGTTATAATGTTTTGAACAGTACGTTCTGTGTCATTTAAAACAGTTTACTTTTTGTTATTTCTTAACACATGCACTGCCAACAAAATAAATAAAAATAATAGCTGGGAACCCACCTAGGAAATATTACGTTAATTAATATACCTATATACAAAAGTTATATATTTTGCCTATTTTGGCAGATTGTACTTATCACAACACGAACGTAAAGATATAAAAGGTTTAGTAAAACACGTGGTGTGAAGACGAAGAAAAAAATATTTTCTGTCCAAAGTCATTCGTTATCTAAACTATTGAGAATGTCGAGATCATGAGAATAGAAATTGACATATCACTCATATCAATTACCAACAGGTGTAGTAAAACCCTTAGTGTGACGACGATTAAAAAAAAATACTCGTAGTCACACTAGTGTGACAAACTGGTGTGACCACGAGTCGGGAACCCTACTTAAGGCGAATTTTGATTACATTTTTTGGTACACATGAATGTTTGAAAATATGGATAAATGTATACTTACTCGTTTTCGTAAGTCGACTATATTGACAGAGTTGCCGCACAAAGCCACATTGACTCGCCTCAAACGCCGGCTATTAACTGACTACTACAAAATGAACGGGACGCTTTCTCGGATCCGAGTGGAAGACACCACTACTCAAAGAGTATAATAATATATAGGGAAAAGAGAGCCCTCTCTACGCATTACGAGCTGTCTATTTGAAAACTAGCGCCATCTGCAGATTGGCTCCGAAAATAACTATATATAAGCTCGAAATTATAAATTTCATTTCTAATGTTGTGACGCAAATAAATAACTAACTCTACTTTTTAATGTTGGTATTGCAATTATTTACCATGTTGAAATTGCGCGTAGAGTTAGTTATTTAATTTTGCCACAACATAGAACATAAAGGTTAGATTTAGTAGTGTATATGCAAAATGGAACACGAGAGCTACATACATGCGCAAACGCTAGAAGTAGCCGCCATATTATGACCAGTGGGCAGTGACACAAATAAAGAAAAGTTGAAAGGTTTTAAAGCGACTGACAGCTGACAAAGCTTTCATTTTCGGGCCAACTAACAGATGGCACTACAGTCTTCTGAAAACGTCACTTTTAAGGCGTCTGTCCCACCCCTGCCGCTACTATTAGCCCTGTTCTACTCGGATCCGACAAGTGAGCAGTGAATTTACTTTATTATTTAATACAAGTATTGTGTCGACACTACAAAAGTGTATTATTTGGACAAACTGTGTAAAAGCAAAGGTTAGTAAGTCGATCAATGAATATTATAACACGCGATAATTTATTGACTATACTTTCTAAATCTTGACGTAGGGAGCTAAAGTTGAGTGACTTGAATGGTAGGCTGAATGTCAAGAAAAATCAATACTGAAAACAGTAACAATTAGAACACCCTATTACATATATTTGTTATTTCTCTATAAGTACTTGTCTTTAAAATCTTCTAGCAAATGCTTAATTTGCTTTGACTACGTTCCGTGCTACTTAATTATAACAGCTCCATGAACGCGGTCACTTAATGCACAATTAAAATATGCGTGTCTTGCTTATTTCTTGTAGTTTTTTTTATACATTTTCACCAGTGGGAGACTCTGCACAGGAAGCCGGCTAGATTATGGGTACCACAACGGCGCTTATTTCTGCCGTGAAGCAGTCATGTGTAAGCATTACTGTGTTTCGGTCTGAACGGCGCCATAGCTAGTGAAATTACTGGGCAAATGAGACCTAACATCTTATGTCTCAAGGTGACGAGCGCAATCGTAGTGCCGTTCAGAATTTATGGGTTTTTAAGAATTCTGAGCGTCACTGCATTGTAATGGGTAGGGCGTATCAACTACCATTAGCTTAACGTCCTGCTCATCTCATCCCTTATTTTCATTAAAAAAATACAAAGAGTTATTTTACTTCTAACTATGACTAAAATTAAACAAAACAATCGGCTATCCCAACAAACAGATTGCAATGAAACGGGCTCGGGTAGGTACGCCGATTTTGGCGTATTATTGCTGCCGTGCCGGAGCAGACGCGGAGAGACCTATAAATAGCCTTAGATAGTTATTTAACAGAAGTAATTGTAAACTTGCAAATAATTCAGCGTAGTCCCCCGAGGGTACAAATGATATTCACTCGCTTGAAACGACTTTTAAATCCTCGGAAAATGCAAAAGCACAAAGGCAGTAACCACTTCCGATCGTAACCCTAATTTTATGTTTCTCAGCTTTAACGTATCAGCATTCGATACGCTTGATGATAGTTATCAACGAAAGATCGAGCATTTCAAAATTTAAATTTTGAATACTGTTAATAAGTTTATATAAAAATCATCTATGATACGATGACGAGAGATACCTCAGGCCTGAGAAGCACTGCCGCAAGAAACTTAGTGGGACATAATCCTTTTTTATGTTCAAGTACCATTAAGATAAAAATTTGTGAACGAAAATGAATATTTTTAAATTTTAGAATCGATTAATTTCTCAGACAAATCCTCTCCTGACCTGTCCATAAATGTGTTTAAAAGCATGAAGTTATTAAAAAATATGTGAGCTTCTCACATATACTTTTTAATAGCAAAGCTTATACATACCTCGACACACCCATAAATAAGTATATATTTTTCATCATGAACAACATTGTCACGCCCTGCTTCCCTAAGGGCACAGACAGCGTGCAAACATCCACTCATCCCTTATATTTTTCCCCAGTTCCACGAGGTTTTTCCTAATGAATTACCAACGATGTGCACTTGATGACTTTTCATAAATTACAAGAACTAAAAGACATATTTTTTTCAAAGCCTTGTAAAACTTGCCTTGTAGACACTTTTAATGCTCAGTTTTTAATGAATACACTGTGTTTTTTTTTTTAATTCTTAACCTTCTTCTTTTTAAACCTTCTGGGATTAATTATTACACAAATAAAATTTTTTATATTATTTTTTATAAATTAGTATAGTAAGTAAGCAGTTCCAAAATAAAAGAAATAATTAGTTTGTCTCAAATCACACAAAGACCAAAATCTTGACGAAGTCACGAAATCCATAGAATATTCAATACATATTGTTAAAAGGCAAAAGGTATTTATTTTCTCAAAATTGATTCCTTTAGAATTCTTTTTGATGTCATTTCTAATATACTAGATACTACAACCGCCTCGGAAACAAATGGCGCTCTGAGAGAGAAGAAGCGGCGCAAGAAACTCTCCCAGCATTCTTTTTTTTGCGCTCTTTTCAATAAAATATACAATATTGTACAGTCATTTCTATCGCTATAAAACAATTATAATCTAGTCCCAGGCTGTTCGATCACCTAGATATTCAGCTGTGGAGTAGTAGGATTTACGACAGAGCCATTTCTTAATAAAACATTTAAATTTATTTATAGATAATGCCTGAACAGTGGCTGGGACTTAATTAGAAAAGTGTAGACCAAGCAAATAAGCTTATTTGGGTTAGAATATTTCTCAGTAAGAGTCTCAAATAAAGGTAAATAAAGTAACCATGCTAATTTTTGGGTATCATCAATTTACATCAAAGGTGAATTATGAATTTTAATGTGAGCAAAAATGGATCTAAAGGTAAGTAATAACATGAGCTGTTATATCATGAAGTATATCCAATTTAATGAGCCCCGCGAACTCTTTGATGTTAATTTTTTAAGGGTTTGCGTATTTGCGAAGTGTATGTAATTGAGATTTCGGATTTAAAATTTATTTTATCTGAAATTGTTTGCTTTTATGAAGAATTTCGAAAAATTGTTAATAGCCGAATAATATACTGAACTGTCATCACAGAGCATCCAATTACCTTACCTTATAAAAAAAACACAAGGTAGTTTTGTTTGCGGATGACATTTCAATCGTATCAAGTGTAAAGGAATTAAGTTCTATATCAGGAACCAAACAATATTCTATCTAACATGGTGTACTGGCCTAAAGCCAGTACACCAGGTTAGATAGAATATTATTACCAAGGTTTAATACCAGTGGGAGGCTCCTTCGCACAGGTTACCGGCTAGATTATGGGTACCACAACGGCGCCTATTTTTGCCGTGAAGCATTACTGTGTTTCGGTCTGAAGGGCGCCGTAGCTAGTGAAATTACTGGGCAAATGAGATTTGACATCTTATCTCAAGGTGACGAGCGCTGTTGTAGTGCCGCTCAGAATTTTTGTTTTTTTTCAAGAATCCTGAGCAGCACTGCATTGTAATGGGCAGGGCGTATCAATTACCATCAGCTGAACGTCCAGCTCGTCTCAACCCTTATTTTCATAACAAAAAAAAGCCAAAGCAAGAGAGCTAAATTTATAAAATTTATGCGCCAAATCAAAAATGTAGATACGAGTGTTTTGTTCAGCGTGGTAAGGAGTATTAGGTTGAAACCGGTGGAAAGCTGTTGAGAGAATTTCCTTGTAATGGACAGAACTGATTTAATATCGGAAAACAATGTCTCAAATTATTTTGCAATACGAAACCAAGCATTATAAAATATACACTTGTACATGACGCTAGAAACCATAAACTTAAAATACTACCGTAATAGACGGACCCAGTGTGAAGTTGACATAACTATACTTACATAAAAACCTAGGTGATAGAAAGAGACGGAACAGATGAAGACCATGAATCCGTTTTGAAACAATTTAGTGTCCATTAGTCTCCTGTCAAATTGTACTGCCTTTTAATTATAATGTTTTTATCGTTATTGTTTTGTGCTTTAACGAGCACGGACGAGTTAAAAATAAGGACTCCGTGTCACTTTACATAACAGTGAAACACCAAAACATAACATAGTGTATGCGTGGGGTTATGTATTTACACGTTTACTGGCACGTGTAAATACATAGCCTCACGAATACACTTACACTAATACAAGCCGATCGGCTGCCATTATGAGATTTGCCATCGTCTGTGACAGATCAATTTGCGTTTCAATAATATATCTGCATCTTCTACCGCATTTATCACGGGGAGTGCTCAGAGGAGCTGTTCGGGTTGATTCCAGCGGCCGAATTCCACCGTCGGACATTACTTGCAAAGTACCATCCGCATCACGTAGACGTCTGGCATTCCACAACCGCGTGTTTTGTTCGAAATTTCGTGCCTCGCACAGCCACTTTGTGGAATCAACTACCGGCAGTGGTCTTCCCGAACCGTTTGCCCCCTCTCATATAAAAAAAAAATATATTATAAAAATGCCGCCGTGGGTTGTGATAAAGTGTAAAAACAATAATATAAAAGTATTTGTGGATATATGATTATTTAAGGGAGAAAAAATTGTGTAACTGGTATCCCCCGTAACCGCACACACACTAGCATAAAGGTGCTTCACTTGCTAATATCACGTCGCGGAGTCCTTCTTTTTTTACTAGTCTGTCGATGTCGTGTTCTGTATTAGATTGTATTGTTTCATATACTAACAATCCATCTAAAGAAACATTTCACAGTTAAATACTGATTCTTCAATACTACTTTCGTGATGTTTACGATCGTAGAACATATGGACTAAAATACAAAATTATTACATTTTATATACGCAGTAAGCACTTTATTTTCTTTGTTAGATAATAATATATTGTATACGTGAATATGACGCCGTTTATCAATATTTATCATAGGGATTGACCAAAAGCAAAATACTACACACTTCACTAACTTACTAACACATCTGTAAAACTAGCACACATGAACAATGAAATATTTAGTCTCACCGTAATGAGGAGAGTGTTTGTCTTTCACGCTAAACTTCTAGAAACGTACAAATGACGTTTCGATTATTTTTATCTCTTCATTATATTACTAGCTGACCCAGTAAACGTTGTACTGCCATAAAAAGTAATAAAATAAAATTTTTGGGATATAAAAATAGATGACAACCGCTTCTCAGACCTGCCAAATATATCGTACATAAAATTTATAGTTCTACAATAATCATTATATTCGGTTGCCATCTTGCATATCTATTTCGTATCTGTGGATGGAATAGAATAATATTAAAATCGCGATACAAAAATAGATATTAATCGTAGACGGGATAAAATTAGAAGTTATTTGTATTTTTAATGCTGAGTCATAATAAAAAAAAATGTCAAAAAATAAAAAAATTGGTTAAGTCATTTCGGAGGCGTTTGGTAACAAACACCGCGACATGAGAATTTTATATATAAGATAAATCGTTATTTTTGTATTGTGAGAAAATCTCTAAGTATATTGAGTCTTAAATAAAAGAACCTGTAAAAATATCTCAATATCAAAAAAACGGAATACATTTTGCTCAGATTTTAACAGAAATTGTTTTGCGTAAATAACGAGGCTACGAACCCTAAACTCTACAGAGTACATCTCCATCCCTGGCCCCGGTTTTATGTTCCAATTTCCTTTTTTTCCGCTAGGATGAGTTCACATATCAATCTGTTGTAAAGTTAATGATACGTGGGTTGTCATTTATTTATTTGTAGGAGTAGAATGGTCGTTGTTTCTATGTCAAGGTGGTATTCAGATGTTATCGCGTTTAAAAAAAATATAGTAGAATACTACTATAGTAATTATAAAGAGACTCTGCATAATAAATGTAATACTAGAAGGGTTAAGGAACAAATTTAAAAGGAAAGCTTAAAAAAGTGTTATAAACAGTTTGTTATGTTTTAAAGTGATAACCACTCACTTCTAGGATTAATACACAAACAAAATTTGAAAACAAAATAAAAAAAAAAAAACGACCACTGGCGTTTCGTGCCAGTGCCCTGCCAAGTGAGCTAACCGTTCGAGTGACGTATCGTCATAGAATCTTGTATGCTTTGTTGAACTCTCAGGTTGTGGCTTCATCTACAGGATGTACTCAACAGTTGATAAGCTGCTCAACCCCAATATTTGCATATTAGGAAATTGAGTTGAGAGGTCGCTCTTGTAAATGTAAACAATTTGTTATGTATTTAAGGTAACCTAATAAATAATCCTCACTCCTAGATTTTATATACAAATAAAATTTGAAAACAAATATTAGATACAAATATTATATTAGATAATATAAGGTAATAAGTATATTACAATATTGTTATTCGCATCTTAAATCATTATACTTTAATTTTAGAACCATTTTATGTTAAGTTTGTATACCATTAGGCTATTAGTGGTATAAAACTAATGAGCGCTTCTCGCCGAAAAACGTAACATTTGCCGAGTAAATAAATGTAAGTTTAATGTAAGTAGATATATTTAAATAAATAAATAAATAACGAAAATTGGCGTATTTTATTTTACAGCCGTGTGACCAGCGCCAGTGGTTTTCGACCCTGATTTGAGTTCAATCTTGAGTATGTAGTTATTTGAAATATAACGATCTTAAAATATATATTATACTAGCTGACCCGATAGACGTTGTTCTGTATGTAATTAATAAAATACTGATTTTTTATGAATTTGTCAATACTAATATTACAAAACATCAAGAATTATTTCGTAAAATATGGTCCCTGTTGTTATAATGAAATTGTTTCACAGCAGAACTGTCAAACCGTGCGTCAATAATTCTCTCATAGAAAATATGTTCATACAAAACAAATATCGAAATTAAAAATAATTATAAGTCTCAAATCGAAATAAAACTATTCTATCTCTCAAGTTGGACTAAACTGCAGTCCATGAAGTAATCCTCATTAAAATCCGTTCATTAGTTCAGGAGTCCATCGCGGACAAACAACGTGTCACGTAATTTATATATATTAAGATAATAAAGTTTTTGTAAGGTCAAAGCTCATCATTCCAGCCCAATCTCATTTATTTCAACTTCAGACATATATTTCAACTGTATATTTATTTTCTGCCTAAAGTATTCGTATGTTTCAATTATCTCTTATCTAGAACGAGTCTATAAAATTTCATCTTCAAGAAAAAAAAGCCCATAAGGGCTGGCAACATACTTGTAATTCCTCTGGTGTTGCAACAAGGAGCAGGCAGTAATCATTTACCACCGCGTAACCCATAGACTATTATAAATTACATAAAATGTGCCTACTATTTAAAGTCATAATGTGTATATGTAAATGTATGTAAATCATTTAAAAAGTATAAAAAGTCCTTAAAGTTTATAAGGAAAATAATTGCACAGATGGATGCCCAAAATAGTTGAATTTACAACACCTACCAATAACACACCACAGTAACGTAGCAACGACGTCACAAAGGGTTGAATTCAGGCTCATTTCACCCCGAAATTGTAACCCCTTAAATACGTATTGCCTGTTCCACGTCCGCAAAAGCCAGGGCATTTTATGTACCACATGTTTTTGTACTTCACTTCGTTGTGTATAGTGCAATTTAGTGTTGCCAACTCTCGCCGACAAATACCATGATTTACAGTTTTTATGGGATGTTTTTTATTAGTCCGGTTGCGAGTAAAAGTGTTAAATGTATTGTTATCCGTGGGTACTTTAAGTGAGATATTGAATTGGGAACATACATTTTGCATTTCTTATGGCAAAACAACATAATATTAAAAACTATTGGGATTTATTTCTTCTGTGGTAATTTGTAGTTTAAGCATCAGATTAAATAATTTTATATTCATAATTTTAAACATTAAATCACTGTTAGATATTGCATCAATATAGGTAATTAAGAGCATTTTTTATACGAAAATGGTAATGATAAATATTATATGGAATAGTATTTCAAATGAAATAAAATTATATATCACTATTTCAATATTGAATCCGTGGTCGTTAACTGTGCAGGGCAGGGCACATAGTTCGACGGACAGATGGCCGTTGGGACAGTAAAGTCCTCGAATGGTGACCACGTACCGGAAGACGCAATGTTGGTAGGCCCCCCACAAGATGGACCGTCGATCTGGTCAAGTTCGACAGAATACGTTGGATGAGGGCAGCGCAGGACCGATCGTCGTGAAAATCATTGGGGGAGGCCTTTGTCCAGCAGTGGCCGTCTTTCGGCTGATGATGATGATGTAGATTTAAAAATTTGAGTAATGTTTGAAATAAGTTTATTTAAGGTTTTGAATAGTTTACATTCCTATGTTCTGTTTGTACATAGAAGCATATTTTGACTATAGTAATTATTTTAAATGCGGATTTAACAGATGGATATATTTTTGTAGTAATAAATTTGAATATTATTATTACAGAAATATAATATAACTAAACATAATATATATTTTACAATATATTTTCTCCATAAAACTAAATAAGATATGGTATCCCTACAACCATACCAAATTTTAAGTACATACAAACAATGATACAACTCTTTCATTTAAAGTAATTAATTAATTTTAAATGTTGATAGAATTAATTCGATGGTGGTGGAGATACACGATAACATGGACGAAACACAATAATGTATATGTGGACCTGATCTATCTATGATGTCACAAAGATGGCCGCCAGTCCCTACATTAATACCCGGTGATATTTACGAATACATTATACATACATGTAATACATACAATACATCCACGTTTGAGCACAAATTCAAATTCAAAAACACTTTATTCATGTAGGTCACGGGAATGACACTTATAAATGTCAAAAAAAAATATTGTTTCTTATTGAATTTACCGCTACTTCGTAAAGGGTTGAGAAGAAGTAGCAAGAAACTCATTGCCACTCTTTTAAGTCAAGATTTACATTTTAATTGTTTTACAAATCATTTCAATTACACTATATGCAAAGTGACACAACAAAAATACTCAAATGTCAAAAACTGAAAGGCTTACACGAGTAAGTCAAAAAAAGAAAAAAAAGTAAATTAATACTTATAAACACAAGAATTATTGAGTATAGTAGATGCATCAATCCACACATACCGTAAATAACAGTAGACATATGTAACAGTACGGAAACTAAGCCTTGTTGATAAAATACTCACCTACATGTGCTTAGACTCCATTTACGGCTGTTTTCAATAACCTATGTATCCTAAGTTTAACTTACGGATACATTGCTGTCACAGTTTAATGACAAGATCTTATCTATCCATAGTTATGTCCAATTTTTTTTTATGGAATAGGAGGACAAACGAGCGTACGGGTCACCTGTTGTTAAGTGATCACCGCCGCCCACAATCTCTTGCAACACCAGAGGAATCACAGGAGCGTTGCCGGCCTTTAAGGAAGGTGTACGCGCTTTTTTTGAAGGTACCCATGTCATATCGTCCCGGAAATATAGTTACAGTCCAATGCTATCTGTCAATAGGTTATTGACATGTAAGTAAGCGTAAAAGCATAGATTTGTCTACCTCTAGTAAGTTAAACTAAGGATAGATAGTTTATTGAAAACGGCCGTGAAGCAATAAGGTTGTCATGTTATTTTTGTAACCGAGTTTAAAAAAGGAGGTTCTCAATTCGACTGTATTTTTGGAACGAAGTTCTCTATGGGGCGTTGCGGAGCGTAAAAGAGTAAAAAGCGTAAGATTTTTTATCTATAGTGTATGTATGATGCCTATACAGTGTCGAATGTAATATAATAGTCTACATTATGACTGTTATTCTTAGAAATATCTTTTTTTAATTTTTCGTTGAAATATTGACGGGAAACTTTGAATATTGGTTTTTAACCTTTGTCCGCTGAAGTTTCACTTCTACCACAGTCTTAAGAAACTCTTTCCTACAGTCGTCCCACGAACAGGTCTAGACGAGGCAACTGTCGTTTTCGTGAGTGTCAATTAAGAATAATTAATATCTGTATATATATATCTATATATTATCTACAATTAACATCTATATATTATTTAGCGTTGCGTAGAGATGTCGCTTCATCGTGTGTCTTCTACCGCATTTATCACGGGGAGTGTTCCGAAGAGCTGTTTAACCTGATTCCTGCCGCCGAATTCCACATTCGCACGACACGCCACAAGTTAGGATGACATCCCCACCATCTGGATGTGTGGCGGTCCTCCACAGTGCGATTTTCAAGGAGCTTTCTTCCTTGTGCGGTGTATCCGGGACGATACGACATGGGTACCTACAAAAAAAGTGCGTACTCCTTCCTTAAAGGCCGGCAACGCTCCTGTGATTCCTCTGGTATTACAAGAGATTGTGGGCGGCGGTGATCACTTAACAACAGGTGACCCGTACGCTCGTTTGTCCTCCTATTCTATAATAAAACAAACTGCTTAGGGGCCTCGTCGATGCGTATGTTTGTGTGAGTGTGACATTTTGAACATAGCAAAGGTGAACATTAAGTTATTTAATATATATGTCGCAGGGAAATGATAATAACAGAGATTTGGTCAATTTCCTAAGTGATTTGATCAAATCACGGAGTATGTTTAAAGAACAACATGATTTTATCATTTCTCTAAACTTATCTAGTGATTTGATCATTGGTTAGAGTTGGTTCCGTAAAATGACAATGAGTTACGCGACTAGAAGAACTTAGGATGTAAAAGCGCGCGAAGCGAGCATTAGACTTGAGTCATACACCGACACGGAAACGTTAATGGAATTATCTGTTTTGAGGTAAGGTTACATTAATTTGATTTTCAAGAGACTGGTGCGTTACCATTTCATGAGAGTGGGGGAGGACAGAGGACATCTCCCTCCCTCCCCATTCCCCTCTCACCCCCCTCCACCTGCGACACGATACTAAATTCTTAGCAAATTATATCTAAGTCTTACCAAATAATCCTTATAAATACCAAAGAAAGCACATTTTGTCATTTCACGGAACCAACTCTGGCATTTGGTCAAATCACTAGATTTGTTTAGAGAAATGATAAAATCGTGTTGTTATTTTAACATCTTCCGAGATTTGAACAAATCACTGTTCTTATCATATCCCTGGGACATAATATATATCCCCAATAAGATGAGATAATACTACGAGATATAATCACATGCCGCATGTTAGTGTGTTTTAGTGATTTGAAAACCTAAACGAAATTTCAGGAACATTAGATCTCTGTGAGCTTTTAATTTTAATGATTATATGGAATTCTTTAAGGATTGATGTAGTCTGTTAACATGACATAACTCGGTGGCCTGTTTGATGACGAAAATTGGAAGACCTTTAGAATTAATATTATATTACAAATACTGTTATTTTTATGACAATAAGAGACGAGATGAGCAGGAAGTTCAGCTGATGGAAATTGATTCGGGCTGTCCACGCAATGCAGTGTCGCTCAGGATTATTTAAAAGCCTTCTGAACGGCACTAGAACTGCGCTCGTCACCTTGAGACTTAATGTTAAGCCTCATTTTCCCAGTACTTGCACTAGCTACTGCGCCCTTCAGACCGGAACACAGTAATGCTTAATAACTGCTTCACGGCAGAAATAGGCGCCGTTGTGGTACCCAACATAGCCGGCATTCCGTGCAAAGGAGCCTCCCACTGGTAAAATACAACTGTTTACCGGATACATACAAATAGTAGATAAATTATTAGGTCTCCGAACTATGATTTAATTATAAATTCATTGTACTAGAGGCCTGTATGTTGCTAATTAAGATCACTAATTTACATACTTGGATAGTATCCAAGAACTAAATTTAACTATTAACAAATACTTCCTAGTGTTGCAATAGTTTTGTGTAACATGTAAATATCGCATTTGATATAAAATGAGCAAAATATTTCTCGACTATAGTATCGTAAACAGAATGGAGATAAAATAATTTTTATTTTTTATTAAAACCACCATAGTTATGAGAAAGCTCACGGTTGCTCAAAGGGCAATAGAGACGGCTATGATTGGAGGTTCCCTGCAAGACAGAATTACAAATGAGAAGATCCGTAGTAGACCCGACATAGCCCAGATGATTGCGACACTAAAGTGGAAGTGGGCAGGGCATATAGCTCGAAGGATAGATGACCGTTGGGGCAGTAAAGTCCTCTAATTGTAACCTCGTAAGAGGCAGTATTTGAGACCAGAGCAATGTTCTGGTCAAGGTCGCTGTCGGTTTGTCAGAGATGTTTTCTATCGCTCTTTTTCCTTGTATATACACTACCAAGCCTGTGTTAAAGACAGTGTAGTTTGTATATTATTACTAGCTGACCCAGCAAACGTTGTATTGCCATATAAAGTAATATATAGATGTTGACCGATTCACAGACCTACCAAATATATCGAAAATAAAATTTATCGTACTACATTATCATTATATTCAATTGCCATCTTGCAAATTTATTGCGTATCTGTGGATGGAATAGAATACTTTTAAAATCGGGCTACAAAAATAGGTGTTGATCGTAGACGGGTAAAAAATTTAAGTTGTATGTATTTTTTAGTGCTGTTATCATAATAAAAATATAAATTTGTCAAAAAAAATGAAAACCATATTTAAGGTTAGGGCTTATATGAAGGGCCACTTCATTTAGGGGTATGAAAAATAGATGTTGGCCGATTCACAGACCTAACCGAAATAAACACACAAACAAATTGTTTAAGCCGTTTCGGAGGAGTTTGGTAGCAAACACCGGGACACGAGAATTTTATATATAATTTATAGACCTAGATACAAACAGACAGTACAACAGACAGTACACATTATCAACGAAAATTGAAGGAGCAATCATGAAAGTACATAAAGGCATCGTACTAAGACCCCGCCTCATGGGATTGCCGGAAATGTAATCACTGTCATCCATAAAGCTTAATAATCGTTATAAAAAAGGTTTTTAATTTCAAAGAACAAGACATCTCTTCATTAAAATGTCTTCAGGTGATTTTCCTGCTCTTATAAGCTACTATATTTTTTCGAGACTTGAAAAATCTCTCTCAAATAAATCTCTGGAGTGAGTCGGGTAATTTATGCAAATTAATACTAAGACGTTTTGCTGCAAACATTTTTATATCTTCGTAAAGTTTCCAAGCAATCTCAATTATAACTTTGATAACCTGTGCAATCATGAAGGAGTAGAAATCAAATTGGTTTTTGGGCTCTCTGATCAAATAATCTTGACCTGAGAGTAGAACAAGCATATCAGTTTTTATAAACGATACGTCACTCGAACGGTTGGCTCAGTTAGAACGAGAACTCGCACGTAACGGAGAGGTCGCGGGTTTGAGTCTCGCATCGTTCATAAAATTTTGTTTTCAGTTTTATTTGTGTAATTAATCCCAGAAGTGAGGGTTATCACTTTAAAAATATAACAATTTGTTCAGATTTGCAAGAGCGACATCTCAAGTCAATTTCCTAATATGCAAAAATGGGGGTTGAGCACGTTATTAACTGTAAAGTAGATCCTGTAGATGAAGCCACAATAATCTGAGAGTTGAACAAAGCATACAAGATTTTATCAGCGATACGTCACTTGGTTCAGTTGGAAAGAGCGCTCGCACGGAACGCCAGATGTCGCGGGTTCGAGTCCCGCATCATTCATAAAATTTTGTTTTCATTTTTAATTGTGTTAGTAATCTTTGCCCAAGTCTTAGAAATAGATAAAAAAGTTGTAACTATTTATCGTGTACACACATTCAATTCGGTATTGTTATTTCTTGCTATGTTTTGTATTATTCTGCCTTTAATCGAAATTCTATTCGAAAATTTGTCAGACGAATATTTTTGTAAAATAAAAAGTATAATTATTAAAAATGAAATTTTATACTTATAATTTTTTTTGTTCATATTTTTTTTAACCTGATATTAAGTGATCACCGCCGCCCATAATTTTTGCAACACCAGAGGAATTACAGGAGCATTTTCCAAAAAACCCTTTCAAAAAGATGTACACGCTTTTTTGGCGTCTTTTTAACATAACAATAATTATTTTTCATCTCAGAGAGCGCAATAAATAAATATCTTACCACTAAAATATATTCTAATAAAAATATTTACTTGAAAATGTTTCTTTAAAGCCATGTACATAATGCATACAAATTTGCAAAGAAGTTAAGAAATTTTTCTCTTCTGATGGACAGTCCTACGACAGACAGTTTTCTTCCAATATTTTAAAGTTTAAAACTTTCTCAAACAGCTCCTTTCAGCAGAAACTCTATTGCAAAGTGAGTCTAAGAAATAATAATTCAAGAGAACTTGCATTTCTGTAGTTTCAACTAATCAAAAGTTTTTTATCTTTTCTTTGTGTTTAGGGTCACTTAATTAATTACTTATCGTTTTCTAACAGTAACCTCCGTAACTTCTTCAATTTTAATTTTTTTATTATATAATTTAGTGGATATTATAATATCAAATGCATCATCTTATTCTATAAAATAAATAAAAAAGGATTGTGTGGTTTTATGAAACCACGGTATAAAAATCACTTTATCAATCTTAATTTTATACTTGGGACATTGGAATTACTGTGTCGTTGTTTACCAAAAGCAAATAAAAGTTTCACTTTAATAAATAACAACATTTACAATAAACACTGACAAAAACAAACAAAATAGCGTGGAGCACTGGCACAAATGAGTAATAGTCTATACACTACACGGTCAGCTGCTGCGAACTATAGGCGCCGCCTGACCGTCACGCGACATGCAACACACAGACGAAAAAGTTTGAGACTATGTAATAAAAGTTTCACTTTAAAATTTAAATCATTATTTTAAATAGAACAACCTAAAATAATAATAGTTTTAATTATCCCTTCTTAAGGATTCAATAGCTTTTAGGTGACAATTGGTATCTTTTTCCTGTCTGTCAGCGATACCAACTAAACTTTATTTATCTTGCGCGGTGTTCCCAGAATATGACATGGGTACTTTTAAAAAAGTGGGTTAACTTTCCTAAATGTCTAGAAAAGCCCTTGTGGTATCTCTATAGTCTCTCGGAACATAGTATGGGTGACAGTAATCACTAATCATTAGTTAACCGTACGTCATTTGTGGTGAATTCAATTTTTTTACATATTGTTGATAAAACTCCCTGTTGTTTCATCTGTTTTTGTTTTGTGAGAAGTATTATGTAAGAAGTAGTGTAAGACCATTTATATTGCTATTGCTAGACACTATTATGCGAGGACTCACAAAATTGGAGCAGCAACTGCACTAACACCTCAAGTCTGTTAGTAAATAGATCACATTCAGGACGGGCTTTTACGAGGCGATTAAACAATTTCAAGATTCGCGGCACAGGTACCGTGCGACACGCGAGTACCGCCAAAAGAGGGTGATTTCTGCCACTACTATAATTGTCAGGTATATACAATCGAATCAGCTCATTATGAATATCAGGGGCAACTAGTAGACACCGCCACCGCCTAACTTTAAGAGTGTTGTATTCGATGCGATGATATACGCCGTGGGGTACAAGAACGGTTAGTAACCCAGTTTCCGCTTATATATGTAACGCAAAAATGCTTTTTGCACTTTCTCCAGCATAAGGGAATAGGTTACTTCGAAGGGATTCGATACATACTAATAATTATTTATACTGGCATCTCCTGTTTCTTTAACGTCTTGGGCAATAACGTCTTGGAAAATTTAAAGTAGGAATTCAATTCCTACTTTAAATTTGTTTACACGTTTTTTATGGAAGCCACACTTGCTACTTGTACAAAAGTATTTAAAAAGTAGGTAGCGAATTTATCTTGTATGATTGTACGGAGCCCATCTTGAGCAAGTCTGACTCATACTAGACCGCTTTTTAAATATAAGAATGTTCAAAGTAAAAGCCATAATCGACAGTGAATCATTAAAGTTGCAGACTGGAGTAATTGCCGACCCACTAGCATCTTTCGTTGCGCAACTGAATAAGAAGTTTTTTGTTATTAAAGTTATCTTTTTCTACGTTTACTTAGTAAAGAGTTCGAGGCTACAGCTGTAGGCGATTTAGTCTACTTTCAGCTCTAGAAAACAAACCATTGTCTACGCTAATTGGCGAACTCAAGTTTTTAACGAGGTAATTTTATTAGCCAAGTTTTTTATACTTCCAATTTGTGTAGCGATCGCGATGCCAATAATTTGATTACTATCAGTATTAGCAAAAAAGTTAAATTTTTTGGAATGGGTTTATTATTTTTTCGAATAAATTAAATTTCCTCGTTACGGCTTTAAACGTTCCCTTTCCTTTCGTTCGATTTTATCATTAAACAAGCCGTTCCCGCCCGCTTCGCTGGGCGAATTTTAAAAGAAAAAATCAAAAGAAAAAGTTCAAATACAAAAAAAAATAAGTAGCCATAATCCATCTGGGATAAATGGTGGTAGTTTCATATTTCATGTCGTTTAGGCGTGATTGAGTCTCAAACAAAGACCATTTTCATTATATATATATATATATATATATGTAGAAGAAGATATATATATACAAAGGTAGAGATACTCTAAAAAATATATGAATTGCATCTGTTTGACAAATAAAGTTTCGCATCTCTCTCAAGAGACTTTTCTATTTCTTTCACGAACACAACCTCGAATACTGCGGATGACAGCTGTCTGAATATCAATTCAATATTAGATTCTTCCTACGTTTATTCTAACATATCAAGAGTTTATGTAAATCACCTTTTTGGAAAGTGCCTTTTACTAATATGACAACTGGACTGAAAGTGCATCTTTTAGTAATCACTTTGCGGGCAAAAACGTTGTTTCAAAATTGATTTCTAATAAATTCATTATTTGTTCTTTTTTATCAGTGTATCGAGTATTTGAACGAATACGTTTAAGCTAGCGTCAAGTTTTCACTCAAACATGTGTCAGCTTGAAACCTTTTAGAAGAATCTATTAAATATAGCACTCTCTTATAGTAATGTGTTTTGTTGCTTTGTGTTTTTGCACTATGTATCACCCGGAGGAAATACGATTCCTCCTTCCATTAGTTCATCGATTCGTTTCGTGCCTGCAAATTAAAACTCCTTTTCTTTCCTTTTCTTTGCAAATTTTATTTTAGGAAAATAAGGGACGAGACGAGGAACGTTCAGCTGATGGTAATTGATACGCCGTGCCCATTACAATGCAGTGCCGCTCAGGATTCCCCAAATGCTTTATTATCATTTAGATGATCTCTGCTAGTTAAGTTGTATTTATTTTAATTATGCAAGTATTCATTATGTTTTTAATTCTTACAAATCTTAATTCCTGGTACTGAACAATATATTGCATCAAGTGATATTGTAATCAAATTAATTTATAAAAGCAGGCATCGTAAGTACTTAACTTACACCCGAGTCATAAGTTTACACATAGTCTCGGGTACTTTTTGGAGGTGTTATATGCTATATAATATTTATACTCAGGCATATCCCAATGGATAGAATCACCTTATTGTGGGTCGTCGTAACCATATAAGAGACAAAAATAAGATGGTTTTTCTAAATACCCTATTAGAATCGTCCTGAACATTCTTTTAAAAAATCTCTATGAATTCAATGATTCATTAATGAAATAGCTACTGATAACAGTCTAAAGAGATAAGCCGGCAACGCTCCTATAATTCCTCTGGTGTTGCAAGAGAATGTAGGTGGCGGTGATTCCTTAACATCAGGTGGGTCAAAATCTCGATTGTCCTCTAAAACAATATTTCATACAACAATATCTACTATTAAACATTGTAAGCGGTCTACGCAGTCTTGGTTGGAAACGAACGCTTCGGACTTCATCAGAGCTGAAGTCTGGCCGTAATCTAGTACCGATCTTAATACGCTGGATTATAATTTATGGTCAGTTTTAGAGACGGCTAGTACGGCTTGTTCTAAACGCCATGATAATTTGGAGTACCTAAAAAAATCCGTACGATTAGCAGTGAAGAATTTTCACATGGAAAGAGTGCATGCTTCTATTAATAACTGGCCTCAATATCTATAGGAATAAAAAGAAAAGTCTATAACATGTATATACTCCCATGTCTAACATATGGATGTCAAACTTGGGCTCTAACAGACCATCTCTCGGAAAAAGTAAGTGTGCCAAAACTCAAGAGCGTAATTGGAGTTCGGAGACGAGACAAAGTTAAGTTAGAAAACATTAAGAGTGAGACAAAATTCAAAAACGCACACAAGTCTGTCAAAAGCAAAAGTGGAAATGGACTGGACACATTCTGAGTGAAAAGAAAGAGAAATGGACAAAAACCGTTACAGATGAGCTGGAGACCGAATAAGGTGGAAGACTTTAGAGGAGGCCTTTATCGAGAGACAAATTACTAGTTAAGCTAATCTAAGTTTTATTTATAAGAAAAATTAAGTCACTAGTAATAATAAAGGCTATTTTATTTATTTATTTTATTATTTATATTGCAGGCAATCGAGACCACTTCGAATAAGCTTTTTATATTTGAAATTGTAATAAATGTTATTTGCAAAAAAAAATGTTTTTTTCATTGTTTCAGAATTTATGGCAAGAGTAGGTAGAATTGTGTGAAGTGAGATTAAACGGACATTGCCATCAGAATTCATAGAGTCAACATGCCCTTAAGATTCTCCCTTTGAAGGTGGAATCATGCTAGTTATGATAAAGGGAGTGTTGGTGTATAATTTCAGCTTAATGTATTCTTTTACACGACTTACAAGTAGGAGGTAATCAATTCGTGTTTCTCGTTTATCATTCTTATATCATTGCTTCGTTTATATTTTGGCATGCACATGTCAAAAATAGTTTTTAGATTGTTTTTTTACCTCAAATCAAGGATTTTGTTTGCACATATTGTAATTGAAATGATTTGTGAAACGATGAAAATGTAATTGTTGATTTAAAAGATTGGCAATGAGTTTCTTGCTACTTTTTCTCATTAGCTCAACCCTTACACTAAGTGGCTTTAAATTTAATAAAATTATTGAATTAAAAAGTGTTTAATATTCATATAAGTGTCATTTCCGTGACCTAGATGAATAAAGTGATTTTGATTTGATTACATTTGATTTGAAAGTAAGTTTTGATTGGTGAAGGGGGTTTTTTTTATGATAATAAGGGACAAGATGAGCAGGACATTCAGCTGATGGTAATTGATACGCCCTGCCCATTACAATGCAGTGCCGCTCACGATTCTTGAAAAACTCAAAAATTCTGAGCGTCACTACAATTGCGCTCGTCACCTTGAGACATAAGATGTTAAGACTCATTTGGCCATTAATTTCACTAGCTACGGCGCCCTTCAGACTGAAACACAGTAATGCTTACACATTACTGCTTCACGGCAGAAATAGGCGCCGTTGTGGTACCCATAATCTAGTCGGCATCCTGTGCAAAGGAGCCTCCCACTGGTATATGGGTCTGATGAAAAAGCCTACAAATGGCCACCACAATAAGACAGCTATGCGACTATAACAGACCAAATTAAATGATTTCTAATAAAAATAATACCACTCAACTGATCTGGTGATGAAGACAGAAGGTAGACCTGGGCGCGAAGAAACTTCTAAATTAAGCCATGGATCGTAGCCATAGACGAAATATATCAGCGTATAAACGACTTGTCGATTGTCAATGTGTACGTTAGTGGTTTAACATTCAAACTAATAAGGGGATAAAGCCAAGCGTGGCTGACTGTTTATGACTTGTTAATCAAAATCAGTTACAGTAAGAGCGGTTTCACACTATGTCCGATTCGAATCCAATCCGTACCCGTGAAAACACGGTCCGAAGTAGTCGTAGAACTATTTCTATGGCAGCTTGAGTGAAGTGAAGTGAAGCACCGTTATGCTAGTGTGTGTGCGGTTACGGAGGATAATAGTTACACAATTTTTTCTCCCTTAAATAATCATATAGGGCCACAAATACTTACTTATATAGTATCGTTTTTACACTTGACTCGAGACGCAAACTGATCTTTCACAGACGATGACAATTCTCATAATGGCCGCCTATCGGCATGTAGGAGTGTAAGTGTGTGCTTGGGGCTATGTATTTATACGTTAATCGGCTTGTTTTAATGCTAAACTGTTATGTAAGGTGACATGGAGTCCTTATTTTTTACTAGTCCCTGCCTCTAATAAGTTTTGGTTTAAAAAGTAACATTAAGATATTAAATACTTAATAGCTTTAAGGGTAAATGTATACACTTCTATAATAAAGTCCCAGCCACTGTTCAGGCATTATCTATAAATAAATTTAAATGTTTTATAAGAAATGGCTCTGTCGTAAATCCTATTACTCCACTGCTGAATATCTAAATGATAGGAAAGCCTGGGACTAGATTGTGATTATTTTATAGCGATAGAAATGACTGTACAATATTGTATATTTTTATTGAAAAGAGCGCAAAAAAAGAATGCGGGGAGAGTTTCTTGCGCCGCTTCTGTTCTCTCAGAGCCCCATTTGTTTCCGAAGTGGTAGTAGTATCTAGTAGTTATAGAAATGACATCAAAAAGATCAATTTTGAGAAAATAAATGCCTTATATGCCTTTTAATGACTAGCCTATAATGGTTCCAGAAAGCAAGAACAAAAAGAGTTGACGCACACGATTCTCTGCAATGATTTCAATTTAGTAGATGTGTGACGCGTCTCGTACATTGTAATTACAATGCATTGTTAGAGCCATCTAGTTATAAACGGGTGCGTCGTACAAAGTTCAGTTCTGGATATTCAAAGTTAAATGGAAAATTTTAATTGCAATGTTGCATTAAATTGCTTTCACGTCTACTAGTATAATAATAAGACTCAATTTTCAATAAAACGACTGTTATTATTTGTTGACATGTTATTAAAGAGTGAAAAATAAATAGAAGCTCGATAAGATTTTATACTTTCGATTAAGGATTGGTCTCCGCTGCTCTACAACTAGATACCGCACCACCTAAGAACTATAGCTTTATTATTACGGCAACTATTAGATGCTTATGTGCGTGGCATCTTAACACTCAATGACATCGTTCAAATTTTGTAACATACGCTTAGTGTTATTTTACATTGAAATAAACAAAATACAAAACATTTACTAATGATATTCTTATATGTGATCCCAGTGTCTTTCTTCTTTCTTGTAGTGTTATATTCACAAAGTTTTACAATGCAACCCGGCATTTTAGTTTCAATTATAAGTAAAGTTTAACAGAACATGTGGCACGTCAACGTCACACATTCTTCGAGACTATGCCCGAGAGAGTTCGCCCACTTGGGCATAGTATTGGTTGGCGCACTTTGCGACTACGCCTGTGGTATCTAGTTGGAGTATACTATAACGTTTATACTTTTTTTGACAAGCCTTTTTTGTAACAGTATAATGTGGGGAGATGCTACTTAAAATGTCATTCATTCGGTATAGATTGACTAGTGTCGGACGAGGAGACTTCGCGTTCACACCCACTCTAGCACTGAGCTCATAGCACTCACCCTGAATTATGACCTCGGATTGGTGAGAAAATATATCGGTATGTAATATCTACAACTATTAAACATTTGTATGGCTGCTTTAAATATATAACGGCGCGAGGCCGGTCTAATGGTCATGATCTTCGTGCTTGTAAATTTTTTTTGTGGACGTTGAACACGGCAAATAAAACACAATTTTATTAACTTACAATTGTAATGCCAGGTACACTTCACAAAAACTTATGATAATGTAATATGAACATAGCATTCCCGGCATGCGCGTGCGATACAACCGCCTCGCTCGATAGTTCCTCCCTGACTGCCTGCTCGGTGCTTGCCCGGCGCCTGATCTCGACTACTCTCGCACCTCACGCCAATTACACCCGAGCCAAGATGAGTACCGAAATATTTTCGTCCTCACTTGCGGCTCGTTGATCTTAACTTCGACATATTATATATTAAAGTTGATATTGTCTCACGCATTAATTTAAAGTCCTCTTGATAATTGAAAGGGTTTAATTTTCTTTGAAATATCGAAACAACTAACCTCTTTGCCATTGTTGTTAAATAAGCTATAGAACCAGTTTTTTATTATGTAAAATGAAAACTATTAACTAAAAAAAGTATTATAACAGCATCAGGTTCAATACCAAATATAATAAAATTAACAACACCAGGCGAGTAGAGAAAAAATAAAAAAGAAACGTTTTAAAAAACCGACTTGAAAAACTGAAACGTATAAAATAACTTAGTAAAGATTTAATTTAATACACTTCTTATACAAATCTCAATACCTTTAATATAAAAAAAAATTCCAAAAAACAACCGACTTCAAAAACACTTCAAGTACACTAACTAACAATTTGTCTAAATATGTGTATAAATAAGATTAGGTCGAGTATCGTTAATTTGCTTCTAAGAATTGAAGAGTTCCGTTACTCTACTAACTCTAGAAACTAACCAAACTCTCACCAAATAAAAAAATAATCATCGAAATCGGTTGGCGCGATATTGAGTTATTCGTAAATTTATAATCCCCTTTGCTATACTTATGTATCGCAAATTTAAGCCTTTTATGGTTTTCTCATGGATGCCATTGTCAGATCTGGACCAAAATACAATGGGACCACACGGGAAGCACCAGCTTTCAAATAAAAATAATTATCAAAATCGGTTCTCCCAGTCAAAAGTTTTGAGGTAACAAACATAAAAAAATCCTCCTCCTTTTTTGAAATCGGTTAAAAATACGATTGCTTGTATATGCTACCTATTGATAGGGTTTAAATCGGTGCCGAGGCAAATGTAATAGCATGTACCTACACTCGCCATGTACATACATAAAAAAATACCGATCGTATTGAGAACCTCCTCCTTTTTGAAGTCGGTTAACTATCAAGTGTACTAGATTTCGATCTTATAAATTATTTTACTTTTGTCAGTAATTGGAATGTCGTAAGTGTTCTCATTTGCAAAGAACAGGTAGTATCTAAGTTCTACATCATAGTATTTGAACAACAGATAACTTACAATAATATTAAATAAATGTTTTGACATGCAAATACTTACCTTATTGAAAGCTTGGTAACATTGTTTTGTATTAACTTTTTCCAAGTATCTAGTTTATACGCGAGTGAACAACTTTATTGCATTGAAGGTTTTGAAGAGATATGAAAGAAAAATACTGAGAAGGCGATTGTGCATTGTAACAATATATTTTATTTAAAACTTTTAATGGTTCAAAGCACATATACCTCGATGAACGTTTATAATCGTGAGATTACAATGATCGTATATGTTTCATTCTTATCCGTTCGAGTGACTCATCATCATAAAATCTTCTACGAATATGCTTTGTTCAACTCTCAGGCTGTGGCTTCATTTACAAGATCTACTTTACAGTTGATATCCTGCTCAACCCCAATATTTGCATATTAGGAAATTAACTTAAGATGTCGCTCTTGTAAATCTAAACAATATATTTTGCTTTTGAAAAAATACTTTATAACTTTTTGTTAAAGTAATATAATAATTGAAACAATATAATAATTATAACTTTAAAAAGATAACAAATTATTTAGAATTGCAAGATCATCTCAAGTCAATTTCCTAATATGCAAATACTGGGGTTGAGCAGGTGATCAACTGTAAGGTAGATCTTGTAGATGAAGCCACAACCTGAGAGTTGAACAAAGCATACAAGATTTTATGACGATACTTCACTCGAACGGTTATTAGATTTCTATGGTAGTAGTTTATATTATGAATTTGAAAAAACAAAGATTTTCTTGAGATATAAACATTATACAAAAGCTTGGCTTTATAACGTAGTTTGATATTAAATATATAATTTATAGTAGTTTCTATTTTTCAAATGTACAGTAAATAACCTTAGTAATTTTATATTGATATCAGTAGTAACTCAAAATTCTTAATTATTTCAAAAATAAAATTTTATTCAATATCAAATATACAATTTATAGAGATATTTGTGTGGCTATTTTTCAAATTGACAGTAAAAAACCTTAGTTATTTTATATTCATTTCATTAGTAACACAAAATTCTTAATTATTTCACAAATAAAAATGAAATTCAATATTACACAAATAAAATTTGAAAAACAAAATTTTATGAACGATGCGGGACTCGAACCCACGACCTCCGTTGTTTCGAGCGTTGTTTCCGTGCCGTGCCGTTGCTCTAACCAACTGAGCCAACCGTTCGAGTACCACCTCGTTACCTCGTTGTAGCTTCATCATTGAAGCCACAACCTAAGAGTTGAACAAAGCAAACAGAATTTTATAGCGAGGCACTCGAACGGTTGGAAAATTTTGTTCTTCAAATTTTATTTGTGTATTAATCCTAGAAGTGAGGGTTATCACTTTAAAAACATAACATATTGTTTAAATTCAATATTAAATATATAATTTATAGATATAGTAAAATTATGAGATATTTGTTTGTCATGTTTAATATGTACAGTAAAAAACCTTAGGCATTTTATATTCATTTCATTAGTAACTCAAGATTCTTAATTATTTTAGAAATATAAATGAAATTTAAATATATCATACTAGCTCATACCCCGCGACGTCGTTCACGTACGTATAAATACACCTTGGGTTATATTACTGGACGTAGGGATCCCTAATTTTTTTTTAAATGTAATATAGCCTATAACACTCGGGGATAAAGTAGCTATGTAAGTAACAGTGAAAGAATTATTCAAATCGGTTCAGTAGTTGCTGAGCCTATTCAATGCAAACAAACAAACAATCAAATATTTCCACTTTATAGTATTGGTTTAGATAACTTACCTACCTTTACAACGAATTGCATGGTAAAATTGATTGATATTAAAATTGTATCGAAAGGTTTTTCAAAATCATAGTCCATCACTTTTACGGCCGTTCGCAATATTTAGTCTATCTCTTACTTGAGATAAAAATCGTAACTATTGTAGACTTATCTGTCCCATTAACTTTTCGACGGTAGCTCACCTTATCCGTACACGCTGTCTGTCAATGGGACGACGTATAGCTTACCAGCGATAGATGTTTGTATGGAAATTGCAATTCACTCGTCCCAAAGGCGATAAGAATAACTTATCGGGTATATTGGCACAGCTTCAGATTATTGACAGCTTGGGAACGGCCGTTATCATTTTATGTGACAAAGCATTTAGTTGTTAGCTCTATAAATCATCTCACTTTGTTAATTAGTGAAACTCCCCAGTTAAACATTGGATAACACACGATTCAGGCTGGATTATCGGAAAACAGCGGGAATACAGTTGTTTTTGAAATTAGGTCAGAATCACTAGTGTTTTAAAATTGGGTTACACTTTCGCTATGCTCAACTACTCGAAAATTAAACAAAATAGCTGCAGATGTTCATTTTTGGGAGACTTACGGCCGTTCCCAATATACTATCTACAGACAGAGATAAATTACTACCTTCTACTGTCAATAAACTGAAGCTGTCCCAATATACCAGATAAGTCATTCTTATCGGATATATTGGGACGTGTGAATTGCAATTTCCATACAAACTTCTATCGCTGCTAAGCTGACAGACAGAGTGTGCGGATAAGGTGAGTTACCGTCGATAAGTTTATTGGGACAGAAAAGTCAGCGATAGTTACGATTTTTATCTCAACTAAGCGATAGAATGAATATTGGGAATGGCCGTTAGGCTATCTTTGTAATTTTTGGCAATCTTTTGTTGTGTCAATCTTGAACAGTAAATTCATTCTTAAATACAATGACGTTCAATACATATAGATAATTCACGTCATACAAAAAAAAGCCGAAATATGTTTGGCACATGCCACAAATGACACCATAAAAAGCTTTGACCGACATATTTATACATATCTGCGTTTACTCCAGTTGTTTATTATATATTATTGGTCAATAGGCAGCAAAAAAAAGTTTAAGCAGCTTATATTGCGTATTTTGCTCTTAGTAGTGATTTTCATTATTATAACACTAGAATTAAGGGATTGCTTGTATCTAATTCTAGTAAGCTTCATAAGATACATAATAGCTTTAAGGGTAAATGTATACACTTTTATAATAAAGTCCCAGCCACTGCTAAGGCATTATCTATAAATAAATTTAAATGTATTATAAAAAAAGGCTCTATCGTAAATCACATTACTCCACAGCTGAATATCTAAGTGATCGGACAGCCTGGGACTTGATTATGAGCATTTTATAGCAATAGAAATGACTGTACAATATTGTATATTTTTATTGAAAAGAGCGCAAAAAAAGAATGCTGGGAGAGTTTCTTGCGCCGCTTCTTCTCTCTCAGAGCGCCATTTGTTTCCGAAGCGGTAGTAGTATCTAGTATATTAGAAAATAAATGCCTTTTATGCCTTTATTGAATTTAGAACCAGATTTGGACAGTGTGGAGTATCAGTTAAGTATTATTAGTCAGGCTGTCTCTATTTTCTGATCAAAATCTGTTCAGTCGGAGGTTTTATACTTTTTTTTATCAAAAATCACACTCATTTTATAAAGGCGAATGTTTGTATGTTTATTTATTAGTTTGTCCGATATTTGTTACTTCTTAACTCTCTAAAGTCTATGGATTTTAATGTTATAAGTTAAGGTTACCTATTATGAGAAAAACAAATACTCAAATATAATATTTTTATCTACATAAAATTATTCAGTAAACTGGTTACTAAAATGTTAAGTTCCCTGAAATAAATTTTAATCTGTTAAAATTTTTCATTTAGACTTAGAAATATTTTCCAGGGTATATTTATGGAATACGTAATCTACGTGGACATCAATAAATAACTAAAGATAGTGACTTTCGAAAGAGATTTCAATGCTTTTAATATTAAAATAGTTTTATCATAATTTTGAGCATTTTTTTAAATCCTTTAGGATCTGTGATACATAAATCAGCCTGATGGAAATGATTCGCGCAAATCACACTACTTTCTACCAACTGGCGCCAATTCTCTTTCATTTTCACGTGTACGGAAGAGCTAAAACAAGTTTATCACTAGGGAACGATACGTCCGTATAAATAGTACTAATTTGTTATTGTTCACATTCTTGTTAGCTATTAACATTCACCGGCAATGACTTTCTGAACACAAAATTGAATTTTGCTAATTATTGTTCACTGGGCCTTTAAAAAAAAGAGCGACTCTATAGTTTTCATTTTTTACTGTGTGCTTGTGACGTCCATTCATCATTCTTATTCTGACGAGTGGGAAGGAAAGGGATGTGATTATTTCTTAGTAATTGTACCATATTTAATGAAAAAGAAATCGTTTTACAAAATTATTCACTCTTTTTGCCAGCCCATCTTCTATAAATAAAATAAAAAAAATTTTAGAGTCGTTAACGTCTTATTTGAGCACTTTTTTATAGTACAATTAGCTTTGGTGATTGACACACAGTTGACACACGACTAACGAGAAAAGTGTGCTTACATTGTCTTTAAGCACACTTTTGCCGTTCCACTTTCAGACTGCGAATAATATGTCCACATGAACATAGAACTTGCTCAAATATTACTTACTAGCTGACCCAGCAAACGTTGTTTTGCCATTTAAATTATTTTTAGAGTTAGACCGTTTCTTGGACATTCCTTTATTTTTCTAAAATATACGTAGCCTAAGTTACTCCTTATTATATCAGCTACCTGCCAATAAAATTCGCCGGATTAGACGGAACAAACAGACCGACAGACAGACAAAAATTGTAAAAAAAATTATTTTGGCGTATGTATCGTATATGTATTCATAATATACATTTAGTAAAATCCATTTAGTAAATCCATTCAGTAGTGTTTGCGTTAAAGAAGTTCAAACATACATCCAGACATACAAACTTTCACATTTATAATATTAATAGGATTCACATTGTATAACGGAAAAATTTCAATCTCAATTTTTTATCTACCAACAACTGAACAGGTTATTTATTTAATAAAGAAATAGCAAGTGCAAAGCTAATATTGACTACTTTTTATCATCTCAGGATTGAAATAGTTTTACAGTTCGAAGAATAATTTTACTAATGTAGTTTTTTTTTATAAATACGACCATTATTCGTCAAAGTGTGAGCATTGCAGGTTTTAAATGAAAGGACTTTAATCACTGCATTGAAAATCCCTAGTCTGTATACTTTAGTTAGATATTGTCAGTAAAATTTTGTTTAAGTTTGAATTGAATAAATTTCATGCATTTAAAATTTAATATCCGGACGACCGAGCCTTGCTCGGATTTTTAAGAATGTACAAAACTTGAACAAAAAAAAACTAATAGGACATCTGGATTCGAACCGGGGTCTTCTGCTTTCCGGATCACCCAATGTTCCATCTGAGCTATAATAGTCTTGTATATAGTGGCGAAATTTACCTTTGTATTCTAATGTTATTGTAGCTGTTTCTCATGGATAAAACCATTTTTTTTAAATTGAAACCTAGCTAGATCGATTTATCACCCCCGAAATCCCCTGCATACTTAAGTTTATGAAAATCGTTGGAGCCGTTTCCGAGATTCAGATTATATATATATATATACAAGAATTGCTCGTTTAAAGATATAAGATAAAGCATACTTATTATATTTTCGTTGTTAAGTAATACCCAGCCTAGCGCTAAGAAAAAAGCGATTCACTCGATTGTATGAAACGTGCAGTAATTGATAGATTGCCAGATGACGGCTATAATCTTGTAAAACACAGAGATAGCCGAAATAGACTTCGTTTTAAGCAACTCTTCGCTTTTAAAATTAGCCGGATTATACTTCGTCGCCAAACGGAAACTGGAATTACTACTATTTCAAACTTAAGACAAATGAGTGCACGTTTCATACTAAAGTAAAATTCACTTTTACTTAGGACTTCACTTTTAGTCACGCCTCTTATTACGTAGTATTTACATGATCTTTCTTAATACCTTTTTGTATAGTTATATACGACAAAATATAACTTATTTGTCTTGAGAGATAACGATGTAAAGGTCAATATAGCATTATAAAACAAACATAACAAGCAGTTATTTTATCAATGGTTGATATAATGATATCAGAGTAAATTAATATTAAAATAAAATTAAAATGGGATGTTATAATATAACATCTAGAACTTAATTGAGAAATGCATGATGTAATATTATGTATATTTCAAATGTCAAATTTGACTTTTTCGTGATTATAATAGTAGAATACTACGTGAGGGGATACGCAGCAGAGCACCAAGAGAACAACATCAACAACGGGTCAGCACTTGTATAATAATTTTAAGATGTGCATTATGCATGAATCTCTCAGCTGCATATGAAGTCCTGGTACATCCATGACACATGATTTCAACCGCTATAAAAGATTATTATCACATTACAATCACCGCTACCATATTTATGTTCTCCTGGTGTCTATGAAGTTAGTAATACGTCGTGCACATGACTTCAGAACATATTAAGGTATACTCGCGTCATACATAAGTCAATCTCTTCTTCAACTATGATCACCTGGTACCAAGACAATGTATAATGCTTCCAATCTCATTTTCTCCCACGTTAAATCTTACGAAATGAATTTATGTGTATGTCTCTTTTTCGTTTCATTGAGTTTCAAAAGAAAACGATGCAAGAGTTTTCACTTCGAAAAGAAAAAAGCGATATTTTACACACATTTCACATTGATATTATGATAATTGACAAAATGGACAAACAAATTAAATAACATTCAAATATATTCGTATAATTGACTACTTACATTTATTAATTAATTCTTAAAAACATATACAGAAAAATCCAAACGATCTGTTCCATAAACTTGTTGTGCAGCAAATGTTTTAGAGATAATAATTAGTGCACAAGCGTACACAGCAAGCGTTTCTATGGTCCTATGCTATCGTGTCTCCAATCGTGAACACATTAAGACAGCCGTCAAAATACGTATCCCCAGACAAAAACACCAAAGAGAATTTTTTACCGCGTGTATTATTAATTGTTCTTGGTTCTAACATAAAACAAAGCGCAACGCGTTTGAAGATAAAATGTATTAGTATTTATTTGAATTTAGCTGGTGGCAGCCATTTTTTTTTAGCATACAACACGAACATTATATTGTGATTTTTTTAAAAAGATTTCATAAGATCTATAACGAGTCCACTATAGTAAAAGTAATACAAAGAATTTAATTTCAATATTTTTATCTTGATGCGTTTAGCAAAATAGTCACATTTCATTTCTCGTACAACACTCTTTCGAGCGGCGATATCACAGCACGAATCTATCATAAATAACGTTTTTGTTTACAATAACCAAGCATGTTTATCTAGCAACCCGCAACATATACCGCAAAACGAAACCTCGACTATTGTAAACACAAGTGGATATAGCGTCTGAAAACACCGAGAAAATTATCAACTCGAAATTAATATAACTGTATATATTTAATTATGTATATTTATTTATAACTATTTGCTTTATGTATTAGTATTTAATTTTATAAAGTTTATTATTATCAAATAGGTATACATTAAAGTCAGATAAATATTGATTTAGTTCTATATAATTCATTATAAAAATTACATAGCAGACGGCAGTCACTGGTTGGCTCTGCACAGGGTTTCCTAGGTCACTAGGAAAATGTATTAAATTCTT
Source organism: Leptidea juvernica (assembly GCA_949711755.1). Lineage (NCBI taxonomy): Eukaryota > Metazoa > Arthropoda > Insecta > Lepidoptera > Pieridae > Leptidea > Leptidea juvernica. Next base: position 15,131,096 of record CATIXQ010000010.1, read on the forward strand.
CTGGTTGGGTCACCATTAAAGGTCCCTCTTTGTTTCTGTTTATGAGACTGAGACTGTAAATTTATATTAGGCCTGATGAACAATGTATGTAATTAAAATTAATAATAATAAAAAGTGGCCGGCGCCGGATTTGGCGCCAAAACAGCTCAGCAGGTGCTCAGGAAGTGTTGGCATATTAGATACATTGAAACTAGTCAAATGTATTTCTGTTTTACTAATTATATTTTCTTTTGCTCTTATATTTAGCATTGTTGTCGTATATTATATCGTATATTAAAGCAGATATAATATTTACATTAATTTTAGTTGTACAAATATTATGTAAAGTTTGATTTAGTAAAACACTGCAGCGTTGATATTATTATCAAGAGACAATAAATTATCAGTACGCGAAATTACTTCGTTTGATACGAATGAAGCTGTTTGTGGATATGTGTTTTTTACTAAGAAAAAATCTTTAAATAAAAATGAGTGGAGTAAACTTACCAGCTATGGCTGAATGTGGTATGTTGGTTCTTTTATTTATACTAAACTAGCTGACCAAGCAAACGTTGTATTGCCATATAAAGTAATAAAATAAATTCATTAATTAAAATTTTGGGGTTATAAAAAATGGATGACGACCAATTCGCAGACCTACCCATTAAATTTATCATACTTCAATAATCATTGAATTCGATTGCCATCTTGCAACTCTAGTGCGTATTTGTTGATGTTATAGAATTATATTAAAATCGCGATAGAAAAATAGGTGCTCGTTGAAAATTTTGGGTTGTATGTATATTTTAATGTTAAAAATTGAAAATTTATCTAGAAATTAAAAAAAAAATTAGGGTTGGACTACCTACATTTAGGGGTATGAAAAATAGAAAGTAGCCGATTATCAAACCTACTGAATATGCATATAAAATTTGGTAAAAATCAGTAAGGCCGTTTCGGAGGAGTAAGGTAACTAACATTGTGACACAAGAATTTTATATATAAGATATACAGTCATAGTTTAAATAAAATAAACTTAATTCAAATTGGCTTAAGAAAATTTATTGAAGTAGACGTTACTTTGCGGATATCCATAATTATATAAATGATTTGAGTTTTCTTTAGTGTTAATTCCGCCAATATTTGTCAGCTCGTGCCAGATTTTGGCGAGACAACACGTTCTGAGGATGCCCCGTGTAGAGGCGAAACACGTGTCGAATTGTTTAAAGACAAATATTGGCGGAATTAACACTAAATAAAGCTCAAATCATTTATATCAAATTGGCTTAAGCTAAGCACTTTTACAAAAGTGCGATTTAAGCTTGTGAGGTTCTAGCAAGGATATGCTGAACCAATTTTGAACATTCTGTTACCAACAGAATAGGGTATATTATATTAGGCTGAAACATTAAAAGACTTTTCGTGTTAGACGGATTTGCAGTTGAGAAGAATACACAAGAATATACTCAACGGGCACTCTTTTAAATTAATAAAGATTTAACACTGGCTTATATAACGAGCGTAACAAATTACTTTGTAAGGTGCTGCATATAATAATAAAGATTACGTTCGAAGTGAAAAAGTGTTTTTAATATCAAAATATATTTCATAAAACGTGATAAAGGTAAACTATTTAAATAAGACACTTTATAAAGTATTAAAACGCAGGGTTTTCAGATTTCAGTCCCCCTGAAAACGAGATCTGGAAAGGTCTTGAAACGTCAGGTTAACTAAAATAATATCATGTAAAAACGAAGTTACAATTACATGCGTTTTAATCCCTGAAAAAGTATTTTATTTAAATGTGTAACACTCGCGTTAATCAAAGAAAATACTTAAAATAACCTGTATTAATTATCGTGTATTGGAAGCATCGTCCTTTAGAAGTCGACCAGGCAGCACTCTTTCCCTAGTAGATGCATGGACCAGCCATCGTTATATTATTATATGTATATTGATATTTATAGACCAACTTTAGCTGTTTAATTATATAATTCGATAATTGTATAGTAAATATTAGTTTATGCAAAATACATATAATATGAAATGAAAAGATTAAAAACCCCACATAATTCAAAGTGCGTGAAATAGAGTAAAACTTTATCAAAGTGAATATTTTGATTTCTAAATGTCTGCACTTAAAACTGAAATATTCACGTGTTCTCCTTGTGATTATGAATTCAGTTTGTGGAAGTATATTCAAATTTTAAACTTACAATGCTAAAGGAAACTTTTAAAGAGTGCATGCAAAAAAGTTTGAATTTTGCAGACAGAAAACTAACTGTAGGTTAATCTACAAACTGAAGTAAGCTTTAGACGTTTAAATTAAACCCATGAATACGAACTTTGATTTATATATATAATTTTTGCAATGAATTTAAATTTTTATAGATTATTTTATGTAATAATATCATGGTGAGCTTTAGGAATCAAGAGTTTTGGTACATTGGCATGAAGGACTACCAGATTAAGAAATAAATACAGTATAGATCGATCAATTAATTGTATCTTAGTATACTACGTGTACAACAAAACCACCATACACTCAATTTGCACTGTAGACTTCGACAGACGGGTGAAAAATCCCAACAAGTTCGAACTCGTCGGTGGATCGGCCGTTTCCGAGCGTCACCGGACGGTGACCTTCGCGTTGGTGTACGCACTCTCTTTCTTTTATAAGAATTTGATTCGATCGTCCGAACTCGGCCGTCGTCGCCCGAACAACTTCGGCCGACGACGGATTCGGTGTACGCGAGGCTTTATAGCTGGCGCATTACCAAGAATTACTTTTCCTTCGGTTGTCGGTTGGACTGTAAGCTCATAATATGCACTGTTTATAATGGGTTGTTCTAATGGATCAATACTAACTCCTGTATTTTATTGACAATAATGTCGACTATTCTCAACGTATCCCTCACAGTCTATATAACATTGCTGTTTTAGTATTGTTAATACCATACGTACTTTCTCAACACATGAAGCTCTCTTTTGGATGGTAGCCAAATCATATCACGCTGGACACCAACGGCTTATTTATCAAACAAAAAGGTTTATTGAAAAACTCAGTGAATACAGCGTTTTCATATAGTAGCTGTGGTGAATGAATTTGAAATGGCCATAATGTGTTCGCCAAATTAAGGGGTAGCATTCCTCATAGAATAAAAATACGAATAATAATACGACGCCGTTGATATCCCTCAAAAATTTAAGCAGGTTTGTGTTACACGCAGTCCATGAACAACATCAAAACAAAGTGTTGGATTGCTCAAAATAAATTGACAATACGTTTGAAGAAAAAGCTTAACTTTGTATTAAATTTAGTATTATTTCAGTTACAGCTCCAGATGACAAAAAGCAGACTATAGCAATGGAAGAAGTCAACGCAGCTCTAAAAGAATGTGGTTTTGGATTATTCCATATAAGATTATTGATATCAGCTTTTGTAGCTTTAGTTAATGGTGTGATAATTTCAATAGCAAATCCATATGTTTTACCTGTAGCAGAATGCGATTTGAATATGAATTTGGTGGAAAAGGGTATTTTGAACGCCTCGCCTTTCGTAGGTACGTATAAAATATAAACTAAGCAAACGCTTAACACCACCTGTTTCTTAAAAAAGGATTAACGACTCTAATTTTTGCTGAAGCCATAATAAATATTTAGCCGTTGCGTGTTTTCCCCTTTGCTTACTAAAAAGTGAGCACAAAACATTGTGAGTTGCACAGTGCACACACACTTTGGTAGTATTATTTGCTATTTTTGGATTCACATGCTGTTTTTAAAAATATACATAGAACATACATAAACCTTTGAATTATCAGAAAATGACACACAATTGGCACACCAGTCTTTTGAATTTTGACATTTTGAATGGTGTCTTCGAATACATTCATATGGTTTTCAAGTGTTACGGTATTGTTATGTCAATGAATGAAAACGAAGCAAAAATTCTTTTTCTTCTTAATTTTCGTAAGGATATATTCAAAAGCCCCTTCCCATTAATTGGCTGTATAAGTATGGCCTTTATTTCAGGTATGGTTGCTTCAAGTATTATCGCAGGATTTCTTACGGATGCATTCGGACGAAAGAGATTTATTCTGATTGGTTACGAAGGCCTATTCGTGTTCATGTTCATATCAGGATTGAGCCAAAATTATGTAATTTTAACAACAGCGAAATTCTTCGAAGGACTCTTGTAAGTAATATATATTTTTTTATGAAAATAAGGGACGAGACCATTAGGACGTTCAGCTAATGGTAATTGATACATCCTGTCCATTACAATGCAGTGCCACTCAGGATTATTGAAAAACCCAAAAATTATTATCGGCACTCCAACTGCGTTCGTCACCTTGAGACATAAGTTGTCAAGTCTCATTTGCCCAGTAATTTCACTAGCTACAGCGCCCTTTAGACCGAAACACAGTAATGCTTACACATTACTGCTTCACAGTAGAAATAGGCACCGTTGTGGTACCCATAATCTAACTCGGTGCAGCAAAATTTAATATCGGCGGCTTTCAGATTTTCGATTAGATCTGTATAGTAGGTACAGAACCAGACCTAATACACTTCCCTGGGGCACTCCAGCTTATATCTCCTAAATTTCTTAACAGATATCCTCTTGTCAATATCAAATAATTAATAGCTTGAGATTTTCTTAGTTTTGCAACGGCCTTCAGTCCAACACTAACGCTTACTTCGGAGTTCTGTCACCACGGCATTAGGGACATAGTTATGTTACTGCAAGCATCTTTCATGCCGTTGGGTCAAGTAATTGTGGCTCTCAAGTCCTGGCTGATATTAAGTCATGATTGGAAACTCTCCTTTTTTGATGGATATTTTGGTAAGTGTATTCTAATATATGTTTATACTAAATTTGTGAACATAATATATACATGATACTTCCAATACACTCTGCAAATACCCCGACGCATTTTACAATGGTTAATAATTTTCTAATTACCACTGTAACCTTTAACCATATTTTGCTGTTGCCACCCCACCTAGAAAAGTATTTACTCCATACTTTTTACCTTGGTTAAAAATTTTCTAATTACCACCTTAAGTAACATACTATTTATTTATTTACACATCTATAATTCGACATCCAGTTTTTGTTACAATATAATGTACGTAATATAAATATAATTAATTATTATATAATTTAAGAATTTCACAGCATGCGAAAGTAATAAGTAACATACGTATTAGATAAAACAAATAAAAATAACTGATCTAAGTGAGTTATTTAACTAGAAAATTATTTTAATTGTTTATTGGAGAATATGTATCCACCCGTTTTCTCTCAACAATCTCAAAACATCGATGTTTACAAATACCTTATTAATATAGCTGTATTTTATTTTTAAATTAAATCATCTTTCAAAGGGCTGCAATGCAATACCTACCAGTACTGTATTTTGAACACAATTTACAGTAGTTAATGCAATCAACCATAAATACTAGTACGTTGAATACTGTGTGATAATAAAATTTGAAAAACAAAATTTTATTAACGATGCGGGAATCGAACCCACGACCTCCGGCGTTCCGTGCTCTAACCAACTCAGCTAACCGTTCGAGTGCCGTATCGTCATAAAATCTTTTATGCTTTGTTCAACTCTCAGGTTGTAGCTAGTGAGGGTTATTACTTTAAAAACATCTATCTCCATCTAACTATTCCCATTCGTATATTATTATTCAAATGTGTCTACGTTAGTTTCAAAAAATTATCTTTGAAAAGAGGCAAAGATAATAAAATAGTATCAGATTGTATGAAATAATGAAACCTAACAGTTAAAAAGACTTTGTAAAAAACCAGGCCAGTCTGTTGGTAATTCTTCTGATGCATAGGTAGAAGAGATAAATACACAATTTTTATGAAGCCTTTAAATCAATAAATACTAACATTTGTAGAATTACAGTTGTTAATAACAACATCGGTAAAGTGAACTAAGACTTCAAGATGACCCATCACACTCTTCAGTTCTGTCCAAGCATACGAAATTGCTCTAATCCCTGCACTCTAATATAAGATTGAATTACAATAAGACCATACTCAATGTTAAGCTGCTTGAATTGTTGAGAATCTACTCTAAAATCATCGATTTCTTTGCTTTGTTTAGAGGCGTGATGAGACTTAATTTATTGCAAATTGCGATGAATTTCTTGTATGAAGATTTTCTGCTAGCTCCGATTTCCTTTACAAAATAAGTAACGAGTATAATTATTTAAGCTACTAATGCTTACTATATTTTTAGTTTTGCACACGTGGAATATATACTACTTAGCTTTGTCACTCTGGCCACTGCTGGTGTGTATATTGTATGCCTTTATACCAGAAAGTCCCAAATTTCATGTCACGCTAAGCGAGTACGATAAAGCCAGAGAAATATTGACTAAAATTTACATGGAGAACACGAGGAAGCCCGCGAATACTTTCAAGGTAATCGTATTTTCATGAAATTGAATTTGAATTAATTATTAACAAACATTCAACAATCAGTGTATTCTTAAATAATTAATGAGTAAATATATTTTTAATAAGTTAATTAGGACCTTGCTCGATAATGGATGGACGTTATTCCAAAAAAACGTTCCAAACCACAATCATGTCGAAATTGAGTTAAGAACACAAAACTGGTCACGTGATTCATATTAACAGACTGACAAAATATCGCAGCCCTACTGTCACACTTTAAATGACACCATGACTTTGTAGCCCAACCCACATGTATGTAATACACTAATATTTTTTAAACTTAAAACAAGAATTCCTAAACATGAGATGTTTGTGGGTTGGAACGTTTTTAAGTAACTACGTCCGATTTAAAAATATTAATTTAAGCATTAAGCAAGAAAACCATCAGGCGCAATTTTAACTTCAGATCAAGTACAATACCAGCTTCCTCTATTTGACCGCATACAATTAAGAGTGGCTCGAATAATCTACCAAGTCATATCCAATCGGCTTGTTTCTTTGCCGTTGTGTAGAGATGTGGGTTCTCTCTACATCTTCTATCGCATACATCATAGAAAGTGTCCAAAGGTTCATACCACCATTCCAATTCTACCACCTGTCATAACCGCTATTATACAACTGCGCATTTGATAAGGAAGTTCTTGCCTCGCACAGCCACTTTGTGGATACAATTACTGGCTGCAGTTTTCCTGAACAGATACGACTTACGATCCTTCAAGCATACTTCTCATTTAAAGGCCGGCAACGTGTTTCTCGACCTCTGGTGTTGCGGATGTCCATAGGCGATTGCCTCACCGGATTTCATCACGTGATTCTCTTGTCCATTTTGTGTGTCCCGTCTGGCCTTTTATACATAAAAAACAATAATTTCGATCTAAAATTGAACTCCAATAGGTGGCAGTGCATTAGAGGACCTCTATTATTATATTATATTTTACTATTAAATGTAGATTTTGTCTCTAACCTAGTCCAATGATGATTGTTTTTAGTATGTTGATTTATGGTGCAATAGAAAATCAGAAGAAGCAATCAATGAAAAACCCCAAGGATACTCATCTATCACGGAACAAATCTGTGCTGGCTTTCAAAATATCAAACCCATCTTTAAAAAGCCATTGCTCTGGTCTCTTATCCTTATATGCACATTGAATTTCTTCACCCTGAAATTGTAAGTATATAAAAATTCAGTGTATGCAATGCTTTTAAACATGCAGTTTTTTTATACAGTTATAATTGGATAACATTCATATTTTATTCATCATCTAGGTTTGGACAAAATTGATATCAATGACAATAATCAACGTTTCCATTATAAAAATGATCGAGGGATATAAGAGTCCATGCATTGTGCTCGTGAATAGGTGCTACTTGTGACTTTGTAATGCTTCAAACGGTTGATTTTTTAAATTATTTTGAATTATTGCCTTCCGTTCCGGGAAACTCTGATCGTGCGGTACGCCTCAGTTTGGCGCGATTTTTGCGCTCGCGCAGCGTTCGGTCAATGCGTATTATTTTACGTGTAGCAATAGATCGCTTATAATAAGAATGATTTGAATGAATATATCTGAAAGCTATTGAAACAAGCTATAAGACATGCAAAATAAACAAAATAAGGGTCAGAAATTGGTGGGGGAATAGGGTGCCGTACGGCACAATCGGTTTTGGTGTATCTGAAAAATTTAGTGCCCTGGGGCAATTCCGATTTGGGAAGGTTAAGAATATTAAAATATTTGACTATTTGTTGCATCACTTTTTCTTGTTTGCATCACGTGTTTAAAGCATTTGTAAGCTGATGATAAACTGTAAATATCTATAAATATATAATAAAAATATTATTTGTTTGACCTTTGACACTGATCGTATCGACATGAAACTACCACCATTCGATGCGAAATTTATGCTAGATAGTTTATAGCTACTTATAATTTGAATTCCAACGTTTCTTCATCAATTTATTTTCTTTTAAAATTCGCCAACCGAAGCGGGCGGGAACGGCAAGTTGATTAATAAATTTCAATATATTTCTTGCTACTTCTTTAATTATAGCAAAATTTTTCGAGGTAAATGATATTTTTATTTTTTATGGAATAGGAGGACAAACGAGCGTACGGGTCACCTGGTGTTAAGTGATCACCGCCACCCACATTATCTTGCAACACCAGAGGAATCACAAGAGCGTTGCCGGCCTTTAAGGAAGGTGTACGCGCTTTTTTTGAAGGTACCCATGTCGTATCGTCCCGGAAACACCGCACAAGGAAGCTCATTCCACAGCTTTGTAGTACGAGGAAGAAAGCTCCTTGAAAACCGCACTGTGGAGGACCGTCACACATCCAGATGGTGGAGATGATATCCTAACTTGTGGCTGTGATTAAAAGCTTTGACAGTCATAAGTATAATTTTTAGTCCCAAATGAATAAATCATCTTTGATTTCATTTCATTTGAACAAAGAAGAATATAATAAATATTTTATAAATCTCTTTTATTACAGATACAACATAATAATAATGTGGTTCCCGCAACTATCAGCGATTGTTGAAAACTATTCTCGGATTGGTTCAAATGATCTTTGTGTCATGCTGGATGCCTACACACGAGATTCAAATTCCAGAGCAATTAATGCTAACAATGGAACCTGTGTTCCGGTAAGTACGCATGACTGAATCATAAATAAAATACGAGAGATACTTGTAAGGAAGTCCCCGAAATTCCAAAGACGTTTATTATGAATAATCTTTTTTCTTTTTCTTCATAACATATTTTAAAATGGGATAAATATTTTACCATTAGGTATACATCGGAAACAAATGGCACGCTGAGAGAGTAGAAGCGGTGCAAGTAACTCTCCCAGTATACTGTTTTTTGGGCTCTTTTCAATAAAAATATACAATATTGTACAGTCATTTCTATCGCTACAAAATAATAATGATATAGTCCCAGGCTGTCCGATCACTTAGATATTCAGCTGTGGAGTTATAGGATTTACGGCAGAGCCATTTTTAACAGATAATGTCTGAACAGTGGCTGGTATTAGTATAGTAGTATTATAAAAGTGTATACATTTACCCTTAAAGCTATTATGTACCTTATGAAGCCTTGAAGGTTAGCTGAGTTGGTTAGAGCACCGACACGGAACGCCGGAGTTCGTGGGTTCGAGTCCCGCATTGTTAATAAAATTTTGTTTTTCAAGTTATATTTGTGTATTAAATAGTATTAAAGATGATTTGCATTCGTATATTTCCAGGTACGCAGTGGCACAGAGTCTTACATAAATAACGTTATATTAGGAACAGTCTGCTTTCTAGCACTAGTCATAAGCGGAATGGTCGTAAATAAAGTCGGTAAAAGGAATCTTTTTATAGCTTATGGAATTGTTACCACAGCTTTGACTGTAGCATTGAGATGGGCCAATTCGAAAGCATCGATCGTTACTTTGTTTTCATTGGATGGAGCTATAACACAAGCTATGGCGAGTCTCACACAGGCAATGGTGGTTGAAGTTTTTCCTACTTCTATAAAGTAAGATAATAATTTTTATTCTTTGAATTTTAAACTTTTCGGATATTGAATGAGACTGAGCTGTTAGGCCTGGTTTCCGCCAAAGCGGAGAGGAGAGGAGATGTATTTTGATAACCAATTAGATTTCATTATTTCCACATCTCCTCTCTGCTTAGCTTCGGTGGAAATGGATCAAGCGAAGAGGAGAGGAGATATTTCATTTGTCTATAGAATTTTGTGCAGCGTCGAGCGATCAAACGGCGCGGTGGATCGGAGATACAAAAAGACGGACTAACGCCCCTTTCTCCGCTGCCTTCTCCCTACGTCTCCTCTCTGCTTTGGTGGAATTTACTAGTGGGAGGATTGCACAGGATGCCGGCTACTACAACGGCGCCTATTTCTACCCTGAAGCAGTAATGTGTAACCATTACTGTGTTGCGGTCTCAAGGCACCGTAGCAAATGGACTTAACATCTTATGTCTCAAGGTGACGAGCGCAATTGTTGTAGAATTTTCTGGGTTTTTCAACAATCCTGAGCGGCACTGCATTGTAGTGGGCAGGACGTTTCAATTACCATCAACTGAACGTCCTGCGCGTCTCGTTCCTTATTTTCATAAAAAAGAATAACCTCAAAGCTTCGCGGCTTATCTCCTCTCGTCTTCTCTTATCTCCGCTTTGCTGGATACCGGGCCTTACGCTCGGCTCTAAAAGTCGAATGAGCGATCAATGTCGACTAACCTGGGAGACTTGGAGGGAAGAAGATACTTGAAAACGTTTTTAATCCTGTTGTGTTGTATGGATCATAGTTTTTAAGAGAGTATTAATTTCCGTTGTAATGCAATAGTAATCTGTATATATATTTATATATAAATTAATTGCTTTTCGTTAGTCTCGCTAAAACTCGAGAACGGCTGCCAAATCGGTCCGATTTGGCAAATTTAGGTCTTGAATTATTTGTGGAAGTCCAGAGAAGGTTTAAAAGGTGAATAAATAGGAAAATGCTGTTAAATTAAATAAAAACAACAAATTTGTTTTTCCTTTGATGTGTCCATACATAATTTCTATGAGAGAATTTATCGACGCACGGTTTGACAGTTCTGCTGTGAAACAATTTCATTGCGACAGCAGAGTGCATATTTCACGAAGGAATTTTTGAAGTTATGATATATTATTGACAAATTCATATGAAAACATTATTTTATTTATTATTAGAACAACGTCTGTCGGTTCAGCGAGTATATTGTTAAAAATTGAGCGCTAATTGCACGTTTGATTCATACCCATCTTTCCGTAAAAAGTAAAAGATGCATATAAGACGGCAAAATTATCTCTGAACATCACTGGAACGTGAAGTCCCCTCCCGTTCCCCTTTCATCCCCTCGCACTCGTCCTGTCGCGTCAGTACGGTTGGCAATTTCATTACCGCTACCTAGCGTAAAATGATAAACGTAAAATAAAGTAAAACATGTAGGTGACATATATTTATATTCAAACAATACAAATCTTATAACTATATTTACAATACTACGATTACATAAAATTAAAACTATCATTACGTGGAAGCGTACCAAGAATACTGGCAGCATTACCGCGTTGGATAGCAAGGCTGATCCGTTGACCGAAATAACTGCCAGCGCTTGGTTTTCCAGTAGCCTTATTGAGGCGCGAAGATAGTATTTTGAACATTCTCCGCGCCTCTGGGCCGACGTGTAGGTCCTGTCGTTATATTTTCATGTTATCACTGCTTTGTTTTTGAAGTTTTCATTGTTATATTTTGATTTTAGTCGTTAAATTTTCTGTAGTTTCTGTTATTCTGTGTAGCTGTAATAGTACTGCCACTTAATACTTTTTTTTAGTTAATCCAGATTTATTCAATGATTTTTCGTCATTATAATAATAATAATAATCAGCATCACAACATAACACATGTAACTTTGAATCAATCTTTAATACAGAAAAAATAAATCATTGTTCATTAATTAATTTATTGTTATAATAATATCAGTCATGCTTGTTTTGCACACCGTAACAAAGCGACGATATGACGTCATCGGCGTCAGGTCCACAGGTAATGTAACCGGGTAGTATTTTGTTTTTGTTACTTTTATGCAAGAAAACACTTTTTTTGAGCGAAGCGAAGCGAGCGGAGTTCCCCCCGGGTGACTCCAATTGATTTCTGTGTTTAATTGTTTCTCGGCCATTTCTGGACCGATTTAAAAAAAAATTGAACTCATAGAAAGCTTCCGAATTTTCTAGGTTATTGTCGAGACAGAATTTTGAATTTCGACTTGATTCAATTATTATAATTAAAAACAAAAATAATTTACAAATTATTCGAAATTAGCACGCGCTATTTTTATTTATTTAAAAATTGAGCTGATTGATCAGATCACAATAAGTTTAAATTGTAACACTGCTATCCTTTGATCATTTTCGAATGTTCATAATCTATTAGCATTAGTTTTAGACTTAGTTTACCTCGTTTTGCTCAAATATACGCCGCTATTATGAATATCTCTTAGGCTATCTATTTTTTTACTAAAACCAATGCATTATTTGAGCTTAAATGTTGCATATGTAGAAGGGGTTGGTAATTTTACGTAAGAGAGAGAGGTAATGATGCTACCAACTGTTGGCACTACTACAGTAGTGCCAACTAACTTACACGAATCAAATTAAATAAAGATCTGAATATAATAATATGATATTATAGTTATTTCTAATTATAGTGATAATTATATTAAAAAGTATTTAAATATTAACAGTAGTTAGATGAATGTTATTATTAATTGGGATATCTTATGACAGTCATGACGTTGGTAGCGCTTATTAACACATCAAGCTGACACATACGATGAAACGAAGCAACTGCACAGTTCTTGCATAATCGTACATAAGAATATGGGCCAGTCATTTATATCCGACACGTTCATTATTTCTAGATTGATCAAACTCTAAAAGCTTCCTGGAGTCCTAGTACCAGCCTTTTCTTTTCATGCCTGTTTTGATACAAAAATAGTGAAATATTTTCTTTTCAGATCTTTAGCGATGTCTATTGTTATGACGTGCGGTCGTGTTGGAAGTATTTTTGGGAACGTTTTATTTCCTGTACTCTTAAATATTGGATGTTCTGTGCCCTTTTTCTCAATGGCAGCAATGTGTTTTGGTGAGTTATTTATTTATTTTTAAAAAGATAATTCTCACTTCTGGGATTAAAAAAACAAATTAAATTTGAAGACAAAATTTATAAACGATGCAGGACTCGAACCCGCGACCACTCGCGTTCCGTGCGAGCGCTCTTACCACTGAACTTGAGGGTTGAACAAGACATACAAGATTTATAAACGATACGCCACTCGAACGATTGGTTTGAACGCGAGAGGTCGCGGGTTCGAGTTCCGCATCGTTCATAAATTTTGTTTTCAAATTTAATTTGTGTGGTAAGTCTTACTTAACCTTATTCTGTAGTTAATTAAAGATTCGAGTCCACCTACAACTTAAAAGTTTAATTTCAATCTATGATGATAATAATTATTTTCATTTTTGAAATCAGCCATAAAAGTTTATGTCTCAGTTAAATAATATAAGATTAAATTCTTCAATTAGGAGTCAAAACATTGTATTTATTTAATGGTACTCACGTTCGTTTGAATACAACTTAGACATTCATTAAAACAACGAAAAGTTTCGAAAAGTTGTTTGTGACGTCTTCAAAAGACTTCCAAATTTTATTGTCAATAATTATAATGGCTTGTTTCGGTTTTAATTTAAAATAATACAAATGAATGTTTCGAGAAAATCATTTCTTTTATCTTATTTATTTATTAAATACATCACAAAACACAGAACTTACATTTTATTTCTTTCCTTTAGGGAACATAATAATATAATTATTATATTGTTGCCCCACTTGCATTACAATCTAGCCTCAACTTAAACTAATAAGTAATTGTACTTAAACTTAAACTGCTAGATAGATTAAACTAAGAATGTGTCCATTAATACATTTCTTAATGCCTCTATTAAGGGGAAGGCACTTTGTTCATGTGTCTTTTATTATTTTTTTTTTTTTTTTCATGGAATTGGAGGACAAACGAGCGTACGGGTCACCTGGTGTTAAGTGATCACCGCCGCCCACAATCTCTTGCAACACCAGAGGAATCACAGGAGCGTTGCCGGCCTTTAAGGAAGGAGTATGCGCTTTTTTTGAAGTTACCCATGTCGTATCGTCGCGGAAACACCGCACAAGGTTTATAATATCACTATTTCTATATTGTGTATAGAAGTTAAATTAGGTTATAATAATACTATTAAAGAACTTACCTTTAATAATGGATTTACAATATTTATAATAAGAAGTGGTATTTATACGTGTGAATTACTTTTATACCTTCCCTTAGATTTTTAATAATATCTTATGTTCTTAATAATGTAATTGTTTTAAATTTTAAGTATTCATTGGCTTACAGGTGTGACGCTGCTTGGATTTATCATACCGATCAAAAACAAGACTTAATTAGTTTGTAAACAAAATAAAAAGATATGAAAATAATTACTTAAAATGATTTAAGCTCCTCAACAGCTATAAAATATTAATTAGCAACTTACTAGATAAGGTATCGTTTATTTTATAGATGAATAGGATTGAATGAATTAGAAAGATAAAGATTTATATGTTAATATGGTATTTCTCTTGCACACATATTACTAGAAGAGTGTCAAGTTAATGAATATTTAATTATTCAAAATAGAATTACTTTGATTATCTTAATATCCCTAATAATATTATTATTATAAATGTGAATTAGTAAGTAAGATCTTACGGCGGAGCTACTGAACCGATTTTGATGAAATTTTGTACAGCGATAGACTAGAGCTTGGGAAAGGACATAGGCTACATTTTATCCATAGATTTGTGAAAAATTTAAATTCACGTCGATGAGTTTGCCATAGTAATCTTCCTCAAAATAAGATTCTTTTAATATGTTGGGAACGGGAGCGAAAACGGGAACCGGTACTAGAATTGGACATGAGATAATCTTCAATTCCAAACTTGCTTATTATTTTTAAAAACTCTATCAATCTACGCGGACGAATTCGCGGGCATCAGCTAGTAATATACAAATCCAATGTCCTGATGTTTGTTTCCAGTGAGCTCCTAAACAAATGAACGGATTTTAATGAGGATTACTTCATGGAGTGCAGTTTAGTCCAACTTAAGAGATAGGATAGTTTTAATTTCGATTTGGGAACGATAATTATTTATACTTCCAATATTTGTTTTGTATCGACATGTTTTCTACGGGGGAATTTATTGACGCACGGTTTGTCAGTTCTGCTGTGAAACAATTTCATTATAACAACAGGGAGCATATTTTATGAAATAATTCTTGATGTTTTGAAACATTTTCGACAAATTCATAAAAAAACAGTTTTCTATTTGTTATGATACAGAACAACGTCTGTCGGGTCAGCTAATAAAATATAAAAGTCATTTATTGTGGTGTGCTTTTGTTAAAAAGATAGTAAAGAACGGAAATAGAAAACACTATGAATGGAATGGTATTGCCTAACTACATTTTTTTATGAATGAGAATGACAAACGAGCACATGGATCACCTGATGTTAAGTGATCACCGTCGCCCACATTCTCGTGCAACACGAGAGGAATTACAGGAGCATTTCTTGCCTTTTAGAAAAGTGGATGCGCTTTTTGTCAAGGTACCCATGTGGCATCATTCCGGAAACACCGCACAAGGAAGCTCATTCACGGCTCTGTAGTATGTGGAAGAAAGCTCATTGAAAACCGCACTGTGGAGGACCACACACATCCTGATGGTGGGGGTGATTGTCCTTATTTGTGGCGTGTCGTGTGAAGGTGGAATTCGGCGGCAGGAATCAGGTGACACAGCAGTGATCCAGCCGTTCACAGAGTACTGGGTCCCCTACAAATTGTGCTGTTTCCGGCTCTTTAGAGAAGTGAATGGGCTTTTTGTGAAAGTACCAATCGTTCTGGAAACACCGCTTAAGGGAGCTTGTTCCATAGTTTGGTTATATGTGAACGAACATTAAATGAAAACCCCACTGTAGAGGAAGGTAAAACATGCAATTTTGTGGCATGTCGTGCAAAGGTAGATAAGCAAGAATCAGTTCGAACAATATTTCTGAAATCCTGTTTAAAACAGAATAAGACACACAGTGAAGCGACGTCTCTACGCAACACCAAGTGATCTAGATCGCAGAGCTCTGGATCCCCGACAGTTCAATTTCAGCAAGGTGAATGTTCGAAGTAATTCCTAACTAGGGTACAATTTGTAGGTACGAAATGAGGTCGAGGGCGTCATTACACCCGAGCTGTGGAATCGCACTTTTGCCCGAGTGATTCTTTATAATCCATAAGCGAAATAAAAAAGAAATTACATTTTTAAAGCAAATAAATTGTAAATATTTAAGGTTTCATTTAAATAAGAGTGAGCAAACTGGCTGGATCCCATGTGATAGGAAGTATTGAGGCAAATACCATGGGAAAACCATGGACCACATCCACAACACTGTGAGGAAATAGGTGTGTTACCGACATTTATATTGGGAGTATGTTTTAATCATGAAGGTCCCAAAGTCGTTTTGGTTCGGGAAAACTGCAGTTGTTAATTGATTGCACAAAGTGACCCAAACCCACTGCTACACATATCCCGTGATAAGTGAAGAAGTGCCAAAGAATCAAGCCGATTGGAGATAACTTAAAATACTGGGCAAATGAGACATAACATATCATATCTCAAGGTGACGAGCGCAATTATAGTGCCGCTCAGAATTTTTGGGTTTTTCAATAATCCTGAGCGGCACTGCATTGTAATGGGCAGGGCGTATCAATTACCATCAGCTAAACGTCCTGCTCCTCTCGTCCCTTACTGTCATAAAAAACTTGATTGACTATGATTAATTAGTACCTAACGGATTTAAATATAACTTTTCTGCACACATATTTGTACGAAATACATAATGCACTTTCTCCCTAGTTATCACGTCAATACGAATACTCTTTCAGAGCAGGTGTAGTATAAATTTTATTTTTAAGAAAAATCGTGAACTGAATATACTATAATACCATCTAATATATAAAATTCTCATGTCGCGTGTTAGTATTTTTTTGACATTTTTTTTAAATTTGTTTGATTATGAGTCAGCATTAAAAAATACATAGAACTTCAAATTTTCACCCATATACGATCAACAGTTACTTTTGTATCGCGATTTTAATATCGGCAATACAACGTTTGCTGGGTCAGCTAGTATATTATGTATATCTTCCCATCATGATTTGAATGGCGAACCAATTTGAAAAAAGAAACAATTGACACTTGATATATGTACAAACGTTATGAATTAGTGAGAGAGCAGAGAGGAACAGAAAACTCTTTTTTTATGATAATAACGGACGAGACGAACAGGACGTTCAGCTGATGGTAATTGATATTCCCTGCCCATTACAATGCAGTGCCGCTCAGGATTCTTGAAAAACCCAACATTACTGAGCGGCACTACAATATCGCTCGCCTCCTTGAGACGTAAGATGTTAAGTCTCATTTGCCCAGTAATTTCACTAGCTACGGCGCCCTTCAGACCGAAACACAATAATACAATCTATATAATTTAAATACCATAACCATAAAATATAATATAATATATTATAACCTATCAAAGTCCTACGCAAATAAAATAGATATAATATTGATAAAAATACAATAGTAATTTTAAAACGCATTAAATTATATATATAAACATTCATAATATCAAAGTGTCGAACATAAAACTACACAGGATTTGAAAAGTTACCAATCAAATACCTATTAAAGTCTTACTTACTAAATTTCGAATGATATGGATGGCAGAGAATACTGTAAATGTTATTTAAAACCCGTGAAACTATATATTTACCCTCACCATGTATAATATAATTTCATCATTCTAGAAAGAAATTTTTAAGACTTCATATCTAGAAAGAAAAAACTTCAAAGTAAAGCTAAAAAAATATTATATAGATGCTAATAACCAGGAATACCTATATAGTATATTTTAATATTACCTACCACTATTTGTTACTAAGCCATAAGTAATTAAAATAATTATTCTATGCGAACTTACTTCTCGCACATAAACCTTAGAGGTTTTGCGAGTATGTCTTTATTAATGTATATATTATTAAGATAATTCATTACATAAATAAATAAATAAAATTCAATCATGGAAATATTATATTCATATAAAAGTGCCGAATACAAATTAACTCATAACCTATCAAAGTTATATTTAGTGAATTTGGAATGAATAAAAAAATCGACTCGATCAATACTGCAAATATAACCACACCAATTTTACTGCAATAAGTCCTATTATGGCCATACAAACATCTATAAAACACCAGCATAAATACCCGTCAGTTTAGCTCTTGTTCAAATAGTCGATTTTAAAATGCAAGCCAGTTCAATTTTTGAGTGGCACACAATAATAGCACATATTTCCTGAATAAAACTCCATTCTGAACTCTAGAGAGGTTTTATACTGACCACATACTGGACAATTAGCTGTTGAATAATAGAATAAACTGCTTGATTTTTCGAGTTATCTTTGTTGGAATGCAATAAATTTCGTTCATACGTGGAATTGGGGAAGTGCCTTTTAATTTTTAACATCACGTACGTTTTGATGGGATTTCTGGCCCAGAGGGAGTAGTAAATATTGAGTAGAATTGCCAGTTTTAATATCGTGCGAGAATTTCAGAATATAACTCAAAGCGTTGGGAATTTTATCTCGGGTAATATTTGCGCGTGTTTGTGCATCACGTGGATAAATGAGACTGAATAGATGGGCAATCTTTTTGGTGACTGATGATGCTGCTTGATTTATCTATATATATAAAAATGAATTGCTGTTCGTTAGTCTCGTTAAAACTCGAGAACGACTGGACCGATTTGGCTAATTTTGGTTTTGAATTATTTGTGGAAGTCTAAAGAAGGTTTAAAAGGTGAATAAATATGAAAATGCTCGGATTTAAATAAAAACAAAAATTTTGTCTTTCCTTTGATTTGTCCCCAGTCGTCCAGAAATCAAATTGAATCAGCATTAAAAATACACACCACTTAAAATTTTCTTATATTATTCAGTTCCATCGACAGAAATCCTATTTCTGTGGATGGAATAGAATAATATGCAAGATGGCAATCGAATATAATAATTATTGAAGTACGATACATTTAATGTACGATTTGATAATATTTGGTAGGTCTGAGAATCGGTCGTCATCTATTTTTATACCCCAAACTTTTTAATTATTGAAAATTTCTTATTACTTTATATGGCAATACAACGTTTGCTGGGTTAGTTAGTCAATAATATAATATCTGAATAGAAATTTCGAATGTTAAGAAAAGTATGCTAATATAAAACGAGTTAGGTAAACTAAGCCCCTACTAATAAAAAGGTACATTGTTGACGTTCTCAATAACTATAACAATGAAAATATTAATTTACATTTTATTAACTTACTCGTGTAAGGCATTTAGTAATTGAAGTTTGAGTACTTAGTTGCATCACTTTGCATTTATTTTAATTGAAATGATTTGTAAATTTAATTAAAAATAAGAACCTGTAATACCATTCAGGATATCATTGTCAGATCTAGACCAAATTACATTGAGACCACACGGGAAGCACCAGCTTTCAAATAAAAAAAGAATTATCAAAATCCGTTCACTCAGTCGAAAGTTTTGAGGTAACAAACATAAAAAATAAAAATACCGACGCATTGAGAATCTCCTCCTTTTTTGAAGTCGGTTAAAAATTACATATTTCAAGTGTTATGCAATTTACCTAAGAAATAAAATATTATTAATTTGATTTGACGGCACAATTAGAAAGTGTGTGGAAAACTGAAGCCTTCTGTTTAAGTCATGATGATTATTTTATGTATCACGAGAAATACCATTCATCCTTAGTTCTAGTATTATATTCCGTCTGTTTTGCTTAAGTAAACGTAATTCTCATTTGTTAAACAACAGTAACAAGTTGAAACCACATCTATTGCCGTTCCCCAAGCAGCTCTAATTTTCCAGTGAAATATCAATTCAAACGTTAACTAATTTATATTGTAATGTATTCAAAGTGTATAGTTCCGTACTTATGAAGCTATCTGTTTACAGTAACATCTTTTTTGTATCGCTAGATTGTATGTTAATTAATTTAGCAGTCTGTTTAGTATTTGCAAGTTTTACGTCTACAAATAACTTGTTTTTGTATAATTTTTAAGTGACTTCAAAAAAGGAGGTGGTTCTCAATTCGTCGGTATGTATTTGTATGTTTGTTTCGACTGAGTGAACCGATTTTGATAATTCTTTTTTTATTTGAAAGCTGGTGCTTCCCGTCTTAATCTAAAAATGTAGTTACGATTATTCTTATTTTTGGAGTCAGTAGCAGCCAAGGTAGGATTGTAACTACATACATAGTTATTAGTGAGATGTGCTTGAGTCGCACGCGTGATGTGAGGAGGGGGGGAGAGGCAAGAGCAGGCCTTGGCGGAAGGACACCTATTCCAAAAATAACAATAATCGTTACTAGAATAAGTTTATTATTTTTTGTATAAAAATATGCAATTTTTTTATACTTTTCAGTGCATATTATATCTATTGGTTTGGAATAGTGTTTTTGAATTCGGTTGTTTTATTGTTAAAATTTCTTTTGGTAAACTACTAACATAATATATAAATAATTGCAGAAAGCATTTAATTCGTACTAATTAATATGTTTACATCGAAGAAAGCTAAACTAAACCGTAATATAACATACGACAGTATATATTATAAAACTGAAAGATTTAATAAAATCCGCCTAAATTTAATAATTCAACAATCAACACAAAAAATATCAAATGTTAAAATGAAATAGGTCAAACCGAAGTGGTCGGCTGCAAAGTGAAATGCATTCTCTAGAACCCTTCTGTTTGATATGTCTGCAAACATGTTCATGGTATGCAAATTTGATGTTTTGTCCGGTCGTGACCCTTCTTGGCCAAGATATTGTGTACAATTTATGTCGAATATTGAGTATATAGTATTTGGCGAAATAAGACATTTGCACTGAATTATTAGACTATTGTTCTTTGCATAATGTTATTGTTTTGTTAAACTGTAGCAAATTTGATAGCTTGGAAAGAAATGAAGATAAATTTATTAGAAAACTTTTGTAGACTTCGTACATATAGTATCTATAATATATTAGATATCATTATAATAAGATATACAATAAAATATAACTGATACTATTTTTAACAAACTTGAAGAAAAGATAAGGTTATAATTAACTCTACCAGTGAGAGGCTCCTTTGCACAGGATGCTGATTAGATTATGGGTATCTGTGCGTAAAGGCGAGTGAAGCAGTAATGTGTAAGCATTACTGTGTTTCGGTCTGAAGGGCGCCGTAGCTATTGAAATTACTGGGCAAATGAGACTTAAAGTCATCTTATGTCTCAAGGTGACGAGCGCAGTTGTAGTGCCGCTCAGATTTTTCAAGAATCCTGAGCGGCACTGCATTTTAATGGGCAGGGCGTATCAATTACCATCAACTGAACGTCTTGCTCGTCTCGTCCATTATTTTCATAAAAAAATAAAAAACGACTATGCCAATACTGTCAACTTATTATATTGATTTTCTGTCTTCCATTAAAAGGGGGTGTTTCAAATACATTTTATGTAAAAGTGGCACTCTCAAGTAAGGTAAATTTACGACTGAAATTTCATATAAGTACATTGACAATATCTTCTTCAGTACTAAATAATAATCTGGCCACTATTTATTGTGGAGAATTTGTTAAAACCAATAAAGAATAGCGGACTTACGGCTAGATAGTGTCCTTAAATAATGCTTTATTGAAACATTAACT
The DNA here is from genome assembly GCA_949711755.1 of Leptidea juvernica. Lineage (NCBI taxonomy): Eukaryota > Metazoa > Arthropoda > Insecta > Lepidoptera > Pieridae > Leptidea > Leptidea juvernica. The sequence goes on from CATIXQ010000010.1 coordinate 15,152,991, forward strand.
TTAAGGTTGATTTCTGCAACTAGCGGTAAGTAGATATGAGACAGTTGACAGACAGACAGTAGATAAGAGACAAATGTTAATAATATAAAAATGATATCAGCCACAGAACAGAGAAAGATATAGCAACGGTTGGTAGATTTACCGCCGTTCCCAATATTCAGTCTATCATTTATTTGAGATAAAAATCGTAACTATCGTTGAATTTTCTGTCCTAATTAATTTATCGACGGTAACTCACCTTATCCGTACACGCTGTTTGTCAATGGGGCGACGTATAGCTTACCAGCGATAGAAGTTTGTATGGAAATTGCAATTCACGCGTCCCAATATAAGGCGATAATAATGACTTATCGGCTATATTGGGACAGCTACAGATTCTTGACAGCTAATTACTGACAGTAGAAGGTAGTAATAATGTATCTCTATCTGTAGATAGTATATTAGGAATGGCCGTAAATAAGTTCCAGTATTACTTTGAGCAAAATAAATTATTAATTACAGCAGATATTCAAAGAACATAAAATCTTAATATTATTTATAAAAGACAATCCTCCAGCGAAATAATTAAATGTATTTCAATTATCTTAATGGAAAATATTTCAGAGCTCATAGCGTGTATTGGGAAAGTTGTCTCCTGAAATTAATTAATTCCATTTTAATTAAGTTTCTTATACGAAGTGCAAATATAAATCGAGCAGAATTGTTACTTGAAGGGTTATAAGTTATTTATAATTAGTAAATTTACATAATTTTTTTAATTGATAGGTAGAATTCATTTTTTGTGACCATGCAAAAGGTAATCTAGGTAACTGTTGCTTTCAATAAAAAAAAATATTTAAATAAATGTAACTGAGTGACCAAACTCTACTCTGTGTATGAAAATGGTCAATGGGTGCTAATTAAAAAATAAAACCAAGAGAAAAGAGATAAAACATCATGCTGAGAAACTTGGAAGACGATCGCGTGAAAACTTGATACTACGTGTGTCCCTGACTAGACCATTTTTAGGCCCTTTAATGTATAAGAAATACTCAATGAGTATAGGTATAAATAATAAAGTTATAAAAAAATTAGAATTTAATCAGGAATCAGTAAATTTTGAAATGTTATTATCTCATATTTAAAAAATCATTTTGTTTATATAGATTGTTTCCTTTCGAATGCCGACAAACATCCGCGCTGTAATACTTCAATATCACTAAAAAATGGTTTCTTAGAGAGTCGATTACAACATAATGCAATTAAAATATTCCGACGCAAAAAATACTGTGAACAAAGAAGGACTTAAAGAAAATTTTGAACCGAATAGAATATTTATATAAACTTCGAAATATCCAATAAAAAATTTGAACGTTGCTTCCCAAAAATAAACTTTGGTGTCATAAATCTCTGAATTTTCAGCGAATGAATACTTTTCTAAAACTTGAACCGAACAATTTGATATGTAAATTTGAATAAACAAAAGAAAACCAGTAAAAATAAATGGCCATTTGCATCTTAGCCACATATCAACACAAATATTGTAGCGTTGGTTGTAGCAATTTTACAATCTTAGTCAGACCGCGCCTTAAGAGTTTTGCTCTAGAATAAATCCCAGTATAAGCTCGAACCAGTTGACCTTGCGCAACGTAAGCAGAGCTGCTTGAATTGTAAAGCTATATGACTTGGCCACTACCATCTTTAATCATTGCACTACACGCCACAATTAAGATGTCCTCGCCATTTGGTTGTGTGATATATGATAAATTGCGGATATATAAAATGATGACTATGTTCGGAGTTTCCCAGCAAAATAAAGTCACCGACATAGCCCAAATGATTGATAAACTGAAGTTGCAGTGGGCAGGGCACATAGTTCGGCGGACAGATGACGGTGTTCGGTGGGGCAGAAAATTCCACGACCTGAAAGACGCTGTGTTGGTAGACCTCACAAGATGAACCGACGATCTGGTCAAGATCACCGGGATGGGTTGGATGAGGGCAGCGCAGGACCGATCGTCATGGAGATCTTTGCGAGAGGCTCCACCAGTTCAACAGTGGGAGACTCCTTTGTACAGGAAGCCGGCTAGATTATGGGTACCACAACGGTGCCTATTTCTGCCGCGAAGCAGTAATGTGTAAACATTACTGTATTTCGGTCTGAAGGGCGGCGAAGCTGGTAAAATTACTGGGCAAATGAGACTTAACATCTTATGTATCAAGGTGACGATCACAATTGTAATGCCGCTCAAAATTTTTGGGTTTTTCAAGATTCCTGAGCGGCACTGCATTGTAATGAGCAGGGCGTATCAATTACCATCAGCTGAACGTCCTGCTCGTCTCGTCCCTTATTTTCATTTAAAAAAAGCCCTTTGTCCAGCAGTGGGCGTCGTACGGCTCATGATGGTGATTATGGTTATATAAAAAAGCAAGTCTATCCCATATTTAAGACCGGGAGCCCTCCTGTAATTTTTCTTGAGTTGCATTACGAGTTCGGCATGACGTGTTACGTGACCTCTATCGTCCGTTTTTCCTTATAATCCATAAAAATGTGACTTAATCGCCTTTTAAGTTAGCGGTAACGCTCTAATCATTCAATAATGATGACATAAACAGGCGTGACGTAGAAACAGGAGTAAAGGAAATACCCCACCTGAAGTGGCAGTATCCCTTGGCCCTAACATTGACAATATTATGCTCTAAGTATGATACCGTACCTGCAGTTCTGCTCGAACCTACAATACTATTTTGCTACAAAACTTCCATCAGCTTATATATGAACAAAATTTCTGACTTACCTGATGATGCGCAAGCTATGATATTTACGCTATTTACAAGAATGAATTTCGATCGTTGCGGGCCTTCAAAGAGTAAAGAAAACCAATCAGAGTAAAACAAGACATGTAGGTACCAGTACGCTTAAAATTTAAGGATGAACCATTAATACAATTTCACTTCAGATTCTGCCTAAGGGACTAAAATTAAGTGAAATTCAAAAGAATCTGTTTCCCAAGTGAGATTCTGGTTATTAACGATTCCACATTAATGTGGTTTGCCAATTTAATTTCAATCCCAGTAATGAGGGATATCACTTTAAAATAACAAATTATTTAAATCTTAGCTCTCATAAAATATTAAAAATATCATAGCACAATGGTCATTACTATGCTACATATTGATAGCTTTGAAGTCGGTGCCAAGCCATATGTAATAGAGGTACCTACACCCACCACGCGTAACTTTGAGCGGGATAGCTTCGTCTAGAAAAAAACAATCCAAGCGGGTAGACACGCAAGGCCAGACAACCTAAATAAGTACAGTAAGTAAGCCTGTTTATAATATTAAGTTTTATTTTGTTTAGGGCTTGGCACTGACTTAAAACCTATCAATAGGTAGCACATACAAATAATAGTATTTTATTAATATTAACGGTAAAGGTTTGTATAAGAGGTGTATTAAATTAAATATATAGTTATTTGATACTTTTCAGTTTTTGAAGTCCGTTTTTTTAAACGTAGTTTATTTTTTATTATTGATCTAGACGCGTTCAGTCTGCTATAATATGTACATGCATATATGCACACACTATAGCTGCGTCTCGTAACGGTGTCGCAAGTGCAGAGATTTTATGTAATCTAAAAATACGCGTACCGTGCTGAAAGAAGTTTTCACTTGAAAAGCTTATAATATTTCTAATTTTGTTAACAAATGATTTAAAAAACGATGGCACGTCACTTAGTGTTCATTGAACGATTAGAATGAAAAAATCGATGTACCGGAGCATAAAAGACTGCATTGCTCTGAATACACTGTATCCCAAGAGTACTCGAAAACTATCTTCAAATAGCTCCGAGCCAGATAACCCAGTTTCCCGAGAGTGATTGTAAGTTACGTACAATGATCGATGTGGGTTCATCATAAATACCCTCGCTTGGACTGCACATGTCAGCAGTTACATTGTTATACTTGCTAGATTGATTCTTGCTAAAGATAACTTCTGGCTTAAAATATATTTATACTTTAAGCTGTCAAACTCCTTATTAAAATATAGGAATATTTAAAATGTTCAAGAGCGTACTAGTAAATATCATTACTTATTTTTAAAACCATTATTAGTTTATATTAGTTATGTTTTGTTAATACAAATTATTACTACATGTATATGAAGGAGTATACCAGTGGGAGGTTCGTTTGCACCAGATGCCAGCTATATTATGGGTACTACAACGGCGCCTATTTCTGCCGTGAAGAAGTAATGTGTAAGCATTGCTGTGTTTCGGTTTGAAGGGCGCTGTAGCTAGTGAAATTATTGGGCAAATGAGACTTGACATTTTAAGTCTTAAGGCGGCAAGCATAGTTGTAATGCCTCTCAGAATTTTTGGGTTTTCCAATAATCCTGAGCGGAACTGAATTGTAATGGGCAGGGCGTATCAATTACCTTCAGCTGAACGTCCTGCTCGTCTCGTCCCTGATTTTCATAAAAATATACTGATATTCTTTGATTAAGGATTGGTCTTCGCTGCGGTTCAAATAGATACAGCAGGCTACTCACAAAGTGCGGTAACTAATACAACGCCCACGTGGGCGCACTCGAGCCAGTCTTGAACAATGTGTGACGTTGACGTGCCACAAGTTCTGTTAAACTTACCTAATAATTGAAACTAAAATGCCGGGTTGCGTAGTAAAACTTTGTAAAAATAATAGTACAAGAAATAAGAAAGACACTGGGATCACATATCACGTAAGTATTTTATATTTAATTAATTTCAGTGTAAAATAACATAAGATACATATATAGCTTTAGCATAGCTTTAAGGGTAAATGTATACACTTTTATAATAAAGTCTCAGCCACTGTTCAGGCATTATCTATAAATAAATTTAAATGTTGTATCACAAAATGGCTCTGTCTTAAATCCTACTACTCCACAGCCGAATATCTAAGTTATCGGACAGCCTGGGACTACATTATGATTTTGTAGCGATTGAAATGACTGTACAATAGTGTATATTTTTATTGAAAAGAGCGCAAGAAAAAGAATGCTGCGAGAGTTTCTTGCGCCGCTTCTTCTCTCTCACAGTGCCATTTGTTTCGGAAGCAGTAGTAGTACCTAGTATATTAGAAATAACATCAATAAGAATTCTAAAAGAATCAATTTTGAGAAAATAAATGCGTTTTATGCTTTTTTTATGCCAAAGCGCATGTTACAAAATTGGAAAGATGCCATTAAGTGTCAAGATACCACGCACAGAAGCATCTAAAAGTTGCGGTAAAAAGCTATTTCTTAGGTAGTGCGGTATCTAGTTGGAGCGCAGCGGAGACCAATCTTTAATCTAAGATGATATTGTAGAATACGATACTGTTATAAATGACATTGGGAACAGGAATAAATCCCTGGAATATATTTAAATTTACTGTACGTTAGATCCGCATAAACTCTTAAAGGGCTTGAACTATTTGAATATTTCTTTTATTATTTTTTTTACCTAATACTGGAGTGGTATGAATAAACGTAAAAGAAGGAAAACCCAAGGACAGCTGAAAATTTTAAAAGAATCGAAAATAGTAATTTTGTATGCAAATAGGATAAGATTTAAGTGTTTTACATTTACTTAGATAGTTGTGAGGTTATTTTGTGTTTCCAAAACAATAACATCTCGATTGATCTTTTGCGAAAAATAACTTGATTGAAAATTAGTTATTTTTTTTTATGACAATCAGGACGTTCAGCTGATGGTAAATGATACGCCCTGCCCATTACAATTTAGCGGTACTACAATTGCGCTCGTCACCTTGAGACATAAGATGTTAAGTCTCAATTGCCCAGTAATATCACTAGCTGCGGCGCCCTTCTGACCGAAGCACAATACTGCTTACACATTACTGATTCACGGCAAAACCGATTGTTGTGGTACCCATAACCTAGCCAGAATCCTGTGCAAAGGAGCCTCCCACTGGTAGTTTGAAAGGTACTAGATTTCTGTTGGCTATTATCATATTTTGGGAGTGTATGCAACCGTGAATATTACTCCAATTTTATGTGATGCCAATGTATAATTGATTTCAACTAGTGTTTTAATATTTCATTTTGAAATTGCAATATTCGTTGACTCTATATTACGTAATCACTAACGCTTTTCAACTCTGATCGAAAGCCAACGAGACCAAACATCTTATAATTAATCCCTAACATTAATGGGACTGGAGGAGGAGTATGATTAATACGGGTAGCCCGATATTCACCACTTTTTTTATGAAAATAAAGGACGAGACGAGCAGGATGGTGATGGTAATTGATACGCCCTACCCATTACAATACAGTTCCGCTCAAGATTATTGTAAAATCCAAAAAAATCTGAGCGGCACTACAACTGCTCTCGTCACCTTGAGACATAAGAGGTCAAGTTTCATTTGCCCAGTAATTTCACTAGCTGCGGCGCCCTTCAGACCGAAACACAGTTATGCTTACACATTTCTGCTCCACGGTAGAAATAGGCGCCGTTGTGGTACCAATAATCTAGCCGGTGTCCGGTGCAAAGGGGACTGCCACTGGTTCACATCAGAGGAAAAATTGGAGCTTTGCTGAACCTTTCTTAAACACCATCACCATCATTTTAGCTGGAAGTCGTCCACTGGTGAACAAAGGCCTTCCTTAAAGATCTCCACGATGATCGGTCCTGCGCTGTCCTCATCCAATCTATTCCGGCGATATTGACCAGATCGTCGGTTCATCTTGTGGCGGGCCTACCAACAACGCCTACCTCAACGGCCATCTGTCCATCGAGCTATCTTATAAGTGGTTTTTACAAAATCGTATAATAATCCGAACAAAGAGATTTGTCATTTTTATTTGATCTTTTAAATAAAACATACCTATACATGATTCTGACATAAATAATTATTTCCCACCCATCTTTCATTTCATAAAAAATATTCCATTAATAAAGATGAAGCGAGCTCATGGAAGAGGGCTCGATCATGTTTTCATCTCATATTTATTTATAATATGTATACTGAAGGTATACAGGAACTAGTGACAATTCGGGATTCGATAGCAAAAGATTAGGATTACTAACGATTTTCCTTGCCCTGGAATATTTAAGGTTTTTATTATAACAAAGAGTGACAAATTAAACAAGACATAAACAGATGCTTAGTTGTACACAATTATAATTCGGTAAGACACAGAATGCTCGATGGCCTCAATAGAGCATTCCAAAGAGAAGGTCTCAAAATGAACATGGACAAGACGAAGATCATGTCCAATGTCCATGTCGCACCTACTCCTGTAACAATTGAGAACTGTACTCTCGAAATTGTTGATGAGTACGTGGATCTCGGACAAACAATCTAGTTAGGCTGGTCCAATTTTGCGAAAGAGGTCACTCGTCGAATCCAACTCGGATGGGCAGCGTTCAAGAAGCTCCATAAAATCTTCTCGTCCCAAATACCACAGTATTTGAAGAGGAAGGTTGTTAACCAGTGTGTTTTGCCAGTGATGACTTACAGTACGCAGACGTGGTCCCTAGCTATGGGCCTGATGAGAAAGCTCATAGTCGCTCAGAGGGCAATGGAGAGGGCTTTGTTCGGAGTTTGCCTTCGATATCAAATGAGGAGATTCGAAAAGTCCTCGAATGGTGACCACGTATAGACGCAGTTTTGGTAGGCACGACAAGACTGGAATACGTTGAATTAGGGCAACGCATTACCGATCGTCTTAGAGGTCTCTGGGGGAGGCCTTTGTCCAGCAGTGGATGTCTTCCGGCTGATGATGATGATGATGATGATACAGGATACTTAAACACCCAAATACTGAGCGCAACCGTTATTGCATTCGTAACCTAAGAATAATTACTATACAATCCCGCTAACTACTCGGGATACTAATCCATCTAGCGGCATATTCTGCTAAGAATTCTCGAACAAAAATATCAACTTTGATAACTTGAAGCTGTATATTTGTTTACCCAAATTGTCCTATTTTTATGAGAAAAAGTGTAAAAATACAACCGAAATTATATCATGCATTTTATTCCTTTAAAACTTTATTTTATTTAAAGAAATATGAAACACTCAAATTAGTCAAAGAAAATACTATCTAATCTAATAAAATATTCTTGAACTGCCTCCAATAGGAGGCTTCTTTGTACAGGATGCCCGGATAAGTGGGTACCACAACGGCGCCTTTTTCTACCTTGCAGCACTAATTGCTATTTAGCTATAGCATTTTCTTGGTTTCGACTTTAAGGATGCCCGTAGCTAGTGAAATTACTAGTGAAACTTAACATGTTATGCCTCAACGTGACCAACGCAACTTTGATGCCACTCAGAAACAGCACTGTATTGCTAAGATCAGAGCGTATAACTTACTATCAGCTGAACGTATCATCTACTGACTTTTTGTCATAAAAAACTTAATCTTCATTATATACCAAAACAACGAAGCAGGACATATTATTAATAATAAAGTTGGCTTATCTTCATTTCCAGCGCAACAGCTATTAAATTGCTTTAAAATGAAAAACAAAATGCTTGTAGGGGAGTGTGATGTCGTCCATGTGATATGGCTTTATCGCAGCGAGGCGTCGTTTGGCAGCCAATTAAGTAGAAGCGGAGTCTACGCCTGGTTTAGTTGCCAATATTTTAAAATATTATCATTACATAAGTTAAACCTCTTTAGATAGATTGCGCTTTGGACAGTTCATAGTCATTTTTAAGTTAAAAAATCATAATAATATGTTACGATGAATTTGAATGGAAGATTAAGCGTAAATTTTGGAAATTACAAGGCCACTCTGAAAGTTTCGCGAAATAAAAGTTTTTATGTGTGAATAGGTCTAATTATTTAAAAATATGTAATTATTAACGATTAGAAATACCATCGTTCATTCATTTTAGTCACTCTATTTTTTTTTTGATAAATTGTATTGTCGTGTCTCATTGAAATATGTATCTGAGTCGGGAACATTTTCGTGATTCAATTTTTTATGACTTTTAATGTGGCCACGAGTCATAATTTGATGGACTTCAAGTGCTATTTTCGGATAAAGCGTGATGAAATTGTGCTAATTTATTCAAAGGGGTGTTATTTGTATCTGTTTAGGTCATACAAGTATATCATACAAGATTATAGAGTCTTAATATACTTTAGACTACAGATATTTCTGAGACATAAGCTACATAGCTAGAAATTTATATGAAAATTAACCAAAACTGTTTTACTTATTTATAATATTATCGTATTTAGTGGCATAAGGTCACCATTTATTTAAAAATAATTTAATGATCTCGAAACTCGAAATTATAAAAAAATCTCAAACCATATTATTTAATATTCAATTCTTATCAGTGGCTCCTCTGCACAGGATGCCGGCTAGATTATGGGTACCACAACGGCATCTATTTCGGCCGAGAAGCAGTAATGTGTAGACATTAATGTGTTTCGGTCTAAAGGGCGCCGTAGCTAGTGAAATTACTGGGCAAATGAGACATCTTATGTCTCAAGGTGACGAGCGTGAGAGTAGAGTCGCAAGAGTATTGAAATGGACAGGGCGTGTCTATTGCCATCAGCTGAACGTCCTGCTCGTCTCGTCCCTTACTTTCATAAAAAAAAATTAATGAAACATTTTCGAAATAAAGCGCTAATCAAATTAATGTGAAATATATTCTTTAAAATTGTCATTAATTTCTAAACAACTTTATGTATTTTGAATGTGAAAAAAGATTTCTAATTTAGCATGCTCATAAAAACTTAAAGCGCTCATAACAATCGAATTAAATCTTTTAGTGTCGAGAACACATTTGCAAAACTTCTAGATTGTTCTCCTTCCGTCTGTAATGTTTATGCTTTTTGGTAAAATGCCAGTTATCAAATCAAATCAAATCAAGTCATTTATTAACTGACTTCAAAAAAGGAGGAGGTTATTAATTCTACGGTATTTTTTTTAATGTTTGTTACCTCATAACTTCCGTCAGGATAAAACGATTTTGATTATTCTTTTTTTATTTGAAAGCTGATGCATCCCATTGTAATTTTATCCAGATCTGACAGTGGCATCCATGAGAAAACCATCAAAGTCCTAAATTTGCTATACGTATGTGGATGATAAAATTATTATTTTGGAGTCGGTGTCATCCAAGATAGGTTTGTAACCAGTGGGAGGCTCCTTTGCACAGGATGCCGGCTAGATTATGGGTACCACAACGGCGCCTATTTCTGCCATGAAGCAGTAATTTGTAAGCATTACTGTGTATCGGTCTGAAGGGCGCCGTAGCTAGTGAAATTATTGGGCAAATGAGACTTAACATCTTGTCTCAAGGTGAAGAGCGCAGTTGTAGTGCCACTCAGAATTTTTGGGGTTTTTCAAGAATCCTGAGTGGCACTGCATTGTAATGGGCAGGGCGTATCAATTACCATCAGGTGAACGTCCTGATCGTCTTGTCCCTTATTTTCATAAAAAAAACTACATAGATAGTTATAGGTGAGATGTGCTTGAGTCGTGAGGAGGCGAGAGGCGAGAGCGGGTCGCGGCGGAAGGACACCGATTCCAAAAATTACAATAATCGTAATTAGAATTAGTTTTTCTAATTATACTGTATAAAAATACGCAGTAATTTTTATACTTTTTTGGTTGTTTTTTTTTGATAAAATTCTTTTGTAGATTTTAGCTTACAATCAGCCAGGTAGGCATGCAAAAATAATATCTTAATAATTCTTACTCTAAGTTTAAAGTGAAAACAAATATCATAGAAACAACATTATTCATAAGAGTGAACCTAATATCCGTGATTAAAATATAATATAATTATTGAAGTGAAAATTTTAGCAACGTTGTGATTTGAAAGTCGAGGAAACGAAAAAGCGAGACAACAAAAAGAGACAGACATATAATTAAATTCATAAGATTTCGTGGGAGAAAATGAGATAGGAAGCATTATACAGTGTTTGGTACCAGGCGATCATAATTGAAGAAGAGATTGTCTTATGTATCACGCGAGTATACTTCAATATACACCAGGAGAACATATTCCCGTGGTTTGCCTAGTATATAAACATTAAAGAAGGTATCTTGGACAATAGAGTTAAATGATATCTGTGTAAACAACATTAAATTTAAAGTAACACTTCAATTTATTAAGACCCTGAGTTCAAAATACTATACAAAAAGGCACAACACAAAAAATACTTAAGCAGTAAACTAACTTTAGATAAATCTCCTCACTTCTTGGGATACTTATGTATTGAATTCACGGAGCTCAGTCTTATACGTGACTTCAAAGCTGCGATATTCAAGATAATTCACAACTTTGTAAATACAGGACCCTCTCTGCTTAATGGCAGAGCCTGTTTGTATAAACTGAGTCTTCAATTTCGGTATACGAATCTAATTATCTTAAATGAGACTGTATCAGCTGAAGATGTCTCGTTCTCGCTTGATATTTATAAACATAATGCACATTAACATTCTAATTAAAGTTAATGGAAATTCGCCAACACGTTAAGGGTGTTGGGATAATGGAAGAAGAAAAGTTATCTATAAATAAAATTTATATTAATTGGGATTTTTTTAAGATGTATCATAATATTAACGCCAGGAGCAAACATAAAATTGTTAAGTCAAAGTCAAATAAACTTTATTCAAATTAAGTTTAAACTAAGCTGTTTTGAATCGTCACTACAAATATGCTTTTTCATCATTATCCCAGAAAATGTACAAAACAAATCTGTTACAAATTTGAAAAGAATTGTGAATTCTTGAAAATGTATATATTTTATAAATGACTTTTTCAATTGTTTTTTTTTTTATGGAATAGGAGGACAAACGAGCGTACGGGTCGTGTGGTGTTAAGTGATCATCGCCGCCCACAATCTCTTGCAACTCCAGAGAAGTCACAGGAGCGTTGCCGGGCTTTCAGGAAGGTGTACGCGCTTTTTTTGAAGGAACCCCAGTCGTATCGTTGATGATGATTCATCATATCCTAACTTGTGGTGCGTTGTGCGATGGTGGAATTCGGCGGCAGGAATCAGGTGAAACAGCTCTTCTTAGTTATCACATAATTGAGTATACAGCGAAATGTCTTATGTCACTCTTCAACGTTCGTTCAACATCATACAAAACTCACAATAACTAGCAAAATCATTAAAATTTACCCCATTGCGAGTAGTTCGTAATAAAATCTCGAAAAGCTACAAATAGACAGTAATATTGTGAAGCACGCCATTATCTCAGTAAGGTCGCCTCTTGCGGCTTCCTCCAACCAAAAAATAGTTGGCCATTCTCCAGAATCACCTCAACTATGATTACGTAATTGTTGGAGCAACTAAAATGTGTTTTTATGTGCCATTTGGCTAAGTTACAGTAATATGGAGTTTGCGGAAACTATTTGTCACTCAAGACTTGGGATTAACTTGCGGTTAAGGCTATATAAATGAAAAATAAATCTGTTTTCAGTGATTCATGAGAAACTTATTTTAGTATTTTCTCATTCATTTCCTTTCATTTATATATTTTGTGGCAGTTTTCACCCACCACGGCTTCACCTTAAATAGCCTCTTTTGCCGTGAAGCAGTTATGTACAAACATTATTGTGTTTCAGTTTTAAGGTCAACGTAGCTATTGACATGACTGGGAGAATGAGACTTAACATCTTATGTCTCAAAGTGATGCCACACAGAATTTTGAGTTTAATCAAGAATCCTGGCGGCAAACGAACAAAGAAAGAAGTTCTTTTTAGACCACACTAATGCATTATGCTTACTCTGCAATGATAGTGTAAAATTGAAATGATAACGATAAATAAATAAAATACTAAAAAAAGGAAAAAAATGCCTTCTTCTTTTTGTTATCATGTTGAGACAAATTTAAGTCCACGCTGGCAAAGTAGCGGGCACAGCAAGTGCTAGCATGAAATATTATATAGTTGGGTTTGTATGATTTAAAATTTTATGAAAATAACCTTTTACCTGAGTGATAAAAGCAGAAGGCCGACGATAAAGATTACCCTAAACCCTCAACACCAAAAGCTACTAAATTGATAATTTTAGTACCTCCAAATTAATTTCATTAGCCATTCCAACCCTCGTATTTCAATATGGCGTGGTTGGGTATAATCAAGAAAAAATACGTCCGCCTGTCACACCGACACGTAACGCTGAATTAACTGCTTTCAATTTGGCAGGATAATAGCCGGTTTTATCTAACAAGAACTATCTATCAAGGAAAGCTTTATTTGCTTACATGAATTAACAATGTAACGATTACAAAAGCATTTGGGCTGTAAAACGTTTTCAGTATTAAGATTTGAATATGTTTAAGCAAGTATCAATAACAGTGGAGTTTTATTACAAAATTGATTTAATAAAATGTAAAATTGCCAATGTAAATATTATTCGCATACTTATGCTAAGGATTGGTGGTGTGATCTTAATTTTTTTTAATTTTCACGCAGTCTACTATTTATTATTTTAATAGCAATATTTTTCCACAGTACGGTTTTCGAGGAGCTTTCTTCCACGTACTAAAAAGCTGTGGAATGAACTTTCTTGTGCGGTGTTTCCGGGACGATACAACATGGGTACCTACAAAAAAAGCGCGTACACCGTTTTAGGACGCGAACACACGCGTTCAAAGGATTAAAACGTCGTCTGCAGTCACCCCCAAAACGACATCTGGAAAGGTCTTCAAACATCGGGTTGACTAAAATAATAATCAAAATGTAATGTAAAAACACGGTTAAAATTAACACGCGTCTTAATCCATTAAAAATGTGTTTTATTTAAATAAGTATAAACCAATTTGTTGCATTATTAGTTCATCGTACTGTACGTGAAACTTCAATTCGTTATTATTTTTTCCACAAAACCTTCTAACTCGCGCACAAAACATATTTATCAACTGGGTGATATCACTGTTTTCGTAGGATTTAATGGTGAAACATTTTTTGCGTCAGTCTATAATCCAAGTTCATAATTCAACGATGTCGCCAATAACGGTTTCGTATCGAGCTCGGAGACACGCTATATAAATTATTAATCCCTCTTTATTTACGAAACGGTGTCACAGGCGGATTATGTCGAAGTTTTTTAAGTACTATTATTTGTGTTTGCGTATTGGTGTTAATTTATATGATAAATATTATTTCGTGACCTTTTGTTATTATTGATACATAAAATGTTTTCATTGTGGTTAATGTTGAGAGATTAAATTTAAAAATTCCTACCTGCTTTAATGGTTTGTATTTTTAAGGCTTTTCAAATAATTTAATAAATTTAACTCCAGTGGACATCAGGCGACAAGTGTGTTAAGCAGAGAAAAATCTACACGTGGAGGCTCTCTTATACTCATAAGAAAATTATTTTATTTCAAAGAACTTAAAGTTATTGATAAGAAGATATTGTGGGAGAGTTTGATCGTGCAATTGTTGTAAGTATGGTAGGTAAGGTAAGGTATATACAGACCCAGACCCATATGATTATATGAGCTATTTGAGAGTGTCAAATATATTCTTTGAACTCACTATAGTAACCAGCAACTCTAAAAGCTGTATTAATAATATTTTTACTAATAATTATAAATCTACTTCTCAGTCAATAATTAGTAAAGTGAGATCAGACCAGTTTGTTCAATTAGCGACTTTTAATATTGAAGTAAAAAAATGTACTTCAATTAAAAGTTTATGTTTGTTCCGGTGATTAATAGGCGAATAGAGAATTATAGAGGTAATGTTTCAGTAAATCTCTAAAATTAAATGTACTATATTACGTTGTTTAAGATAATTAAAATAGAGTTTGCTTCTATATGTCCTTCGAAGTCAGTTAACGCGGGTTGATTTTAATGATTGGGCAACAGCTGGCATTCATAGGAGCAGACAAAGTTAAAGTATTTTAGCCCGTTCGTCCCAGTTATTTAAATCAAAGCTCTGAAAATATGCATAACTCCGAAAAAACTTAAATAATGACTTTAAAGTATTCCTTCTATATGCTAGCATTTATCGACACATTCTTAAATTAACTAGCCCATCACTACGTGCTTAAAAAGTAAGACGATGTGACGATGACGTAACAACCACAAGCCAATCATCGCTAAAAGCAATTGTCGCTCAAACAGTTCTATTATTTACTTTTAATCTACCTTCAATTACGGGGATTACTTTACGTATCGCCGTCATAGAGATTCATTATCTCGATGACGCACGAAATGTCGATTGTATATAATTTCGGGTTGAAGTTCCTAATACTTAAGAATAAATTGTCTGTTTGCACCACGAAATGAGAACGACATTTTAGGATCAAAATTATACTTTTACCTTCCTAACAAATAAACTTGGGATACTTCTTGGTTTGCTCTCAACTACAACTTTATATCAAGTATATTTGTAAGGCCGTTATAATTTGTAAACATAAACTATATATTAACATATTATTTTCTATGTCAAGTACTCAGTGAATTCCAGGCGATTTTTGGATTACTTTATAGATAGATTATGCTATAACTCTTATGACAAGTAACTCGAAGTAGCTCCAATAGAAGTGAAGGGGCTCCTGTTTCCGCAATTAAACCACTCGGTTGAGTTCATTTTGCGTGCAGTGTTGGCCAGTTATTTCAACCAGCCTCGCCCACCAGAAGTTCAGTTCAGATCCTGGGTAAGACATCGCAGACATCTCGACTCGGCAAGCGACCTTATATTCAAAAAAAGTTTTTGCCCGCTGGTTGTCCACACCTGCAATTTCTGGACTGTTCGTTACGCTGTGTGTGAAAAAGTGTTTGTTTAGCGATTTGTGACCCGTTAGGATCTCCACCATGATACCGATTTCATGTCTGTTTAGGCTGATAAGTAGTCGTGTCAGTATGTGCAATAATGTAGGATGCACATCTTTCGACTATCTCCAGCTTGAGACATTTATCCATCAGGTGCTGTGTAGGTCGTTGATGAGAGAACGTGTCCATGAACGCATTTGGCTGAAGGGCAGCGGCAGAAGTGGCCATGGGCCAGCCACTTGGGTCACTGATCCCCACCATGTGTTGACTTTGCAACCATTACTTGCAACACTGCAGCTGCACATTCTTTATGTATTTTTATGAATGAGGATGACAAACAAACGTACAAGCGTAAACAAGGTCATCTGGTGTTATGTGATTATCGTCGCGTTTGCAACACTAGATGACACAAATTAAATTTAAGAACAAAATATGAACGATGTGGGACTCGAACCTACGACCTCTCGCATTCCGTGCGGTTGTTGTTAAATTTATTTTGTGTAATCAAACCTAAGAACTGAGGGTCATCACTTTAAAAATATAACAAATTGTTAACAATAGATAAATCACAGAAGCATTGCTGGCCTTTTAGAAATGTTTTTCGTTAAGGTACCCATATCGCATCGTCCTGGAAACACCGCGCAAGGAAGCTCATTGCATAGCTAAGTTGTACGTAGATGGAAGTTTCTGGAAAACCGCACTGTAGAGGAACGTCAGACATCCAGATGGTGGGGATGATAATATCCTAATTTATGGCGTATCGTGCGAAAATAGAATACGGCGGCAGGAATCAGGTAAAACATCTCTTTGGAACACTCCCCGTGATAAATGCGGTAGATAACACACAGTGAAGCATCGTATCTACCAATGCCAAGTGATGTAGCTGTTCACAGAGCACTGGATTCCCGACAGTTCGCGTAGTTCTTTCTATTTGCGCAATTATCATCGCGTCTTTACAACAAATGTTCGTGTTGAAAAACTTTAGATACCTACATATAATATGGAACCTCCTCGATTAATTACAGGGAAACCTATCTGGAAAAATTTAATAATTCGTCTCAGAATTTCCAACTACTACCTTGTCAAGCCCATCTATGTTGAAGCTGGAACTTAGTAATGGTCTGTCTGGAGCGGTCTCGACTAGTGAAGTCTATACTCCAAACCGCACCCATCTAGATCCAAAACCCAGAAAACTCGAATTACAAAAGTGCTTCAGTACCAGCCGACGCAGTTTTGGCCCCCCACAAGATGGACGATCTGGTCAAGATCTCCGGAATACGTTGGATGTGGGCAGAGCAGGACCGATCGTCGTGGCGATCTATGGGGGGAGCATTTGTGTAGCAGTGGACGTCTTCAGACTGATGATGATAATGATGAGAGCTTGTCTCTCAATTGGAAATCCGGTAACCTGACCAACATTAACCCATTGTTGATCAAAGCTAGACTAAATTATACAATAAATTAAAATTTGGAGCAGACTTCCTTGTTTAATATAATATCTAGTAATCCTAAAGAAAGATGCATTTTTACTTCTTGTATTCTGCTAATTTCCGAACAGCGAACCAACTTACACGATTGGAAAAAGTTTTTGATTTTTCATTCGGATCAAAGTTGAAGTTAAACCCAATTGGTATAATGCAAACTCTTTCCTAGTTACACTTATTAAGGTTAAGTCACGCAATATGTTTGTTTAGTATGCTACTGTACATGGTAATTGCTTAGGTCATACGATCAATTTTACTTACGCTACAAAAACAAACAAAAACACGTAACTTATACTCTATGTATTAACACAATAATTTCTTCTTTAATATTTTTTCGCTGAATGGTGCTTTGGACTCTTACAATATTAAAATGTTGTTATTTATTGGAATTGGTTTATTTGAGATTCTGTGTGTGATAAATTCTGTGATTATATGATATTTCAGTCGTCAGTAGAATTAAGGCGTCGAGATTTTAGTAATAGAGATTAATAAAATGTATACGAATATTCAAATATGCTTAAGGAAGCTATCTATGTATGTATGCGTGTTCACACTGTGTACCCATCAATTAAAATTTTATTTTTAAGAGCAGTAGCGGTCCGCAACTCATTTAGTTCGGTTCACTTATTCTAAATATGATTAAGTAATATACATATTGACGATTCTATATTAGATTTTTATATATGTTTAATAGGTACCCTACTCTACAGTTCTTATAACATGAATATATAGATATCAATAAGATTCTAACCTAAGACTTTTATAAGAAAACATGTAAGTATATAGTTTTGTGTCGAAAGGCTGTTGTTTCTGCCGGTTAATTTTAAAATAAACCTTCATTTGACCAATGGGAGGCTCCCTTACACAGGAAGCCGGCTAGTGAAGCAATAACGTGTAAGCATTATTTTGTCTCGGCGTAGCTAGTGAATTTACTGGGCAAATGAGACATAACATCTTATGTGTCAAGGTGACGAGCGCAATAAAGGCATAAAAGGCATTTATTTTCTCAAAATTAGTTCCTTTAGAATGCTTTTTGATGTCATTTCTAATATACTAGATACTACTACTACCGCTTCGGAAACAAATGGCGCTCTGTATTTGTGTGTGTCTGTCATTTCTATCGCTATAAAATAATCACAATCTAGTCCCAGGCTATTAGATTGTAGTGCCGCTCAGAATTTTTGGGGCTTTTCAAGAATCTTGAGCAGCACTGCATTTTAATGGGCCGTTAATTCATAAACAACATGACCAATGAGATTAGCAAAACAAAAAACTAAGATACTTTTATTTCTGTATCATGATAAAACTCTAGCCATAATTTCAACTTTTTTCAAATCTATTTTATTCAGCTCAGTATTTCAATGTTTATCACTAAAAACCCAAATAGCTGTTCACGATAACAAAATGCATTGCTATAAATTTAGCGCCAGAATGTGCAAACCATGCAATTATTAAAGTCAAATTAAGGGTGATAAATGGAGGGCGTTCGGTAAAACGGTTTTATTCAGTTCACTATTATTGCGTTTACTGATCTTTTATTTTTGGGGTTCCGTAGCCAATTGAAAAAAACTGAACCCTTATACAGACAGGCAGATACGTCGTGTCTGTCTGTCTGTCCGTCCGTATGTCACAGCCACTTTTTTCCAAAACTATAAGAACTTCACTGTTGAAACTTGGTGAGTACATATTGTATTCTGTGAACCGCATTAAGATTTTCACACAAAATAAAAAAATAACCAATTTTGGGGTTCCCCATGCTTAGAACTGAAACTCAAAAAATTTTTTCATCAAATCCATACGTGTGATTTTAATAGGTCTTCAAAAATGATTTTCAATATCATAATTTTTTTTCTAAACTGAATAATTTGCGCAAGAGACACTTCCAATGTGGTAAAATGTGTCCCTCCCCCCCTGTAACTTCTAAAATAAGCGAATGATAAACCTTAAAAAATATATGATGTACATTACCATGCAAACTTCCACCGAAAATTGGTTTAAATGAGATCTAGTAAGTAGTTTTTTTTAAATACACTATTATTAAAACATCGATCAAAGTTACAACGAACTACAAGAACTTTTATATTATATTACATGCCGCTACGGAACCCTTCATGGACCAGTCCGACTCGCACTAGGCTGCTGTTTTAGTTAACCTAAAACTTTTATGAGACTAGACAATGTCGACTGGCCTTGTGTTGCTTTATTAAAGATTTATCAAAATAATGTACTAAGTATTGTACGTATTGAAAAGGTCTACAGAAAACTCCGCTATGGTATATGTCTATCCCGGATATCCCACAATAACATTTTTTTGTCATTTAGTTTTTACGACAATTAATGGCTATTTTTCGAAGTGTTTTTAACCAATACAGCATTCATCCTTATCTAATTAAATACCTTAAATACATTGTTTATTTAATATAGATCTATATGGCTCGTTACAGCATATGATTTGAATGAATATTTTCGAAGATATTACAGATTTAAAAATTACGGGACGAAGCGTTTGCGGCGGTTCCGGCCGGCCGGGTCGACGGGAGCATGCCTATAAAAAAGCGCGTTGGAGGCCTCATTCTTTAGGGAAAGAAAAATTGTTTTTATGATGAATTAATCAAAACTACTGGATCGATTTGAATATTTTTTTTAGTGAATGACATAGGCTATATATTTTATACCTGTGCGAAGCCGGAGCGGGCTGCTAGTCTGCTACAAAATAGTAACGTTCTTGAACTAGTAAGTCTTTTATTGGGCAATGTATATGCCTCTAATATGATCCCAGAATATGTAAAAAATGAATGTGTTACGAAATTTAATAGGATAGTCAAAAAACGTTAGTGTGGCTTAGGTTGCTATTGCATAAACGATTTTCTTAACGATACCACAGACTGGGAATGAAGCGAACACCCTCAGGCTCTTTAATTATAAATGTTTAATGTACGATATTAAATTTTCCGCTGAGTTTCTTGCGTCCGTTCTTCTCAGGTGTGAGCATAGAGTCTTTTTTGAATAGGTGGTAGTTTTTGACGTTTTGAATCCTATTTAGAATAAATATATTTGATTTTGAATTTGAACCGTTGTGATCCAGTGTCAAGGATGTTTGAAGCAATAATTTCAGACACGTCATGACCAAATATGATATTATATCATCTATTTTGTAACAAACACGTGATTTTCTAGGTTACGTGCTTGTTTTACCTATTTCTGTTAGTGAAAATTTGATAGCATGAGTTGCTAAAGCTTCATGTGATCCATACACTCACTTACCCTCGTGTAGTAGGTAAGGATGGCGAAGATTCATTTAAAGATATATCTAAACAATTTGTTATGTTTTTAAAGTGTTAACCTCAGAATACAGAACAAACGATAATCCTCACTTCTGGGATTAATACACAAACAAATTTGAAAACAAAATTACTAACATTTTTGACAGTAATTACTGTCGGTCTTGTAAATCTTAGATTTTCAAGAGTGACATCTCAAGTCAATTTCCTAATTTGTAAATATTGGTGTTTAGCAGGTTATCAATTGTAAAGTAGATCCTGTAGATGAAGCCAGAACCTAAGAGTTGAACCAACCATAAAATATTTTATGACGATACGTCACTCGAACGGTTAGCTCAGCTCAGTTGGAAGAGCACTCGCACGGACCGCAAGAGGTCGCGGGTTGGAGTCCCGCATCGTTCATAATATTTTGTTTTCAAATTTTATTTGTGTAAAAAATATACCTATCAATGAGGTGCGAATATAATTTCATATTTTAAATGTAATTTCTTAAGTCCTTCAATTACTCTCCGATATACAGCGCGATCCTACAAAGGCAATATTAAATTAACACACGGTTAGTTAACAGTAATTCAAAAAACAATGTAAAAATTAAATTAAATACTTGAAAACTAGTATTTTTCAAACAAACAAATTATACATCTAGCTACGTGGGTGCTACTCAGCTACGAGTTCTGAACGGCTACGGCTCGGCGTGGGGCATGTAGGCGTCAGTTACGCGACGTTAGCGCGCGGCAACAAGATCACTTACAGGTCCGAATTGGTATGATAAAAAAAAAATTATTTGGGTGATCTATGTATTTTAATTTTAGTTTTTTATAATTACGGTTAGTAATTCGTTATCCTTGCGTTCATTTAATATTGCCATTGTAGATGCAATGTTGAATGCTTTTATTTATATATTTATTAATTTCTACTTCTCAAAACATGTTTAAAATTATCCATAAACTTGTATAAAATATGTTTACACGAATTCTTGGAATAAAGCCTAACTAAATTATTTAAAATATTTCATTTCAAAACTTAAAAATTCTGAACGTGACAATAGCTTTGGAGTTCTTTTGTTATAAATTTCTTTGAAACACTTCTAGGGACTTCTGAAGCGATTTTAACTGTCTGAAGTTTTAAGAGGTCACTCTAATTAATAATAAACCTACTATTGTTTAAGTTAAACTTTTAGTAGCTCTTATGTATTTGAATATTTTATTGAAATACCCATATTGTAACAGAAAATTGACAATGATATTATTATGTTTAGCTCGACTCTGGTAATTTTCTTTTCATTTACAGTACGGTACTAAAGAAATTAAAATTATGGAATGTCTTATTATGTTTGTTTTATTTCCTGAAAAAAGTAAGCCACAATAATTTATTTCAATAACTTTATAAATGTTACGAAGCTACGTTCTCTAGTTTGGAACGCATATAATTCCTTCTGATAAATACTTTTCTACCTAAACATATTCTTGATAGAAAGAACAAATAAACCTTTTCCTCAAACGTCTCCTTAGTGGGAATTCTTATTTGAATTCATCCATCTTAGATAAGTAGATGGAGATATAATAGCGCCATGCAAAAAGTTTTGGACTCTAATTTAAAATGCTATATATTATTTAATGAAAATTTATTTAATTACGCGTTATTTTGTGGAAGTCCTGTGTAGTGGTGAAACACGGAATGTCAAAGTCGAAGTGGCTAATGTGAAATCTTAGCCACAGTAGACGTATATATGTCTACTGTGTATTAGCGGAATCAACAGTTAAGACAACCCATAATATTGGGATATTATCTTTATGACCTGTTGTGTGATTTTCTGTGTACTCTTTAGCTCTACTTTATACAAGCCGTTTGTCGTTGCCATGTAATATGGCCTGTCCATCTTCATTTCGGTAACAAACTGTACCACACAGCATATTACGTCTTCAAAGTTTCCTAAGGAATGTCTGTTTTTAGTTATTTGTACTCTACTGAGTTTCATGCTAGTAACCTATTCTTTAAGTATATCGGCGTACATCCATATACGGCTGGTGTACGATTTTTTACCTTGGGCCTTTTTTAGTTTTTAAATCATAGCTTAATTTATAGATATCCTTTTGTAACTTCTCCCATTAATTTTCGGCTTAAACTTCATTTTCGTTGCTTGACATTTGTACTTATCTGAGTACTAAGTGTCTTATGATATTTCGATCTCTTTCAATAGGTTTTTATAACTCTTTATTTGTTTAATTGTTTAAGTTATAATAGGACTATAGGACAACTTTGACTTTCAAAGATACATTAAAATAACCATGTCATCGGCATATGTAAATAGTCAGTTAATAGATTTGAAGCAATTTTCTAAAGTAGCTTTAAATAGCTAAGTAGGAGTAGGGTCCCCTGGTTCTAAAATATTTTCATTGTTTTTAAAATTTTAACCCTACCCACACTTGTGTACATATTTTCAATCTATACCCCTTACAATTTTTAATTATTGCAGCTGCTGGAAATTTTGTAAACAGCCGTTGGGTTGGTATTGATTACATTATTTTTCAATGGATTTGCGGCGAGTATTTGCTGGAAATTTCGGCCTTTTAGTCTTAGCAATGTCTGTGCTACATAACTTGTTTTATATGATGGTTTTTATAATAATAAAATAATAGATTAATTATAAAGTATTTTATAACTTTAAACTTTCAAATATACACTGTCAGAGTTATTTAACAACACTTTTACACGGCAGAATAATCAGTTTAATCCCCAGTAAAGCAATATATACCCTTCGCCACCCTCACCTCACCTCACTTCACCCCCTCTACTTACCCGTCCACGACTCGCCTCACACTTCACACTGCTACACTAGCGCCACCTCTCAGACACCCGCTGCTCACTTCACTTGACTCGTTACAATTTATTTCAGTATCATACAAAAACTAATGTTCTTAATATTAATAATTAATATAGACTCATAACACACTCACAGATTAGCCGACCATCTTGAAGATTCTATTTTTTAGTCAACCAAACCGAAGACGACTGACTTACAATTATTGACAGTGACACTGACGTTCACTACACAACTGTTTAATATTTAAAGCTTTCGAACGCCGTTTGTTCATCACAGGTGCGTTATCACAGTCAAGGAAATCATTGTTTCAGCAACTGATTATAAAATTTTGTGACTTCGTTTTTACAAAATTTACTGCTATCTAAGGTACTACAACGGCGCCTATTTCTACCGTGAAGCAGTAATGTGGAAGCATTACTGTGTGTTTTTTTTTTAATTACAGGTACAATGAGACTTAACATCTTATGTCTTAAGGTGAAGAGCGCAGTTGTAGTACTGCTCAGAATATTTGGGGTTTTTCAAGAATCCTGAGCGGGACTGCATTGTAATGGGCAGGGAGCAACAATTACCATCAACTGAACGTCCTGATCGTCTCGTCCCTTATTTTCATAAAAAAATAAATAAAAATAAAGATTTTTGATGAATAGATAAAATTGATAGTCACAAATATCAATTTATTAAGACTTTACAAGTTTTAAACAATAGTTCCAATGGATAACAGAATTGCAAAACAAAAAACTCAAAGTAAATAATACATTTAGCAAAACAATCATTTCAAGATCTATGGTAACTAGAAACGCGTCCCACCAAATAATGTAAGAAATACAATATTCATGTTTTCGGTTCCAAGAATGATTAACGATGTAAATAAGTGAAACGTGAAAGATCCGTATCACGATGATAAATTAAGTCTCTAATATCAGCCAATAAAGTTATTATTTATTATAAATAGACTCTTGTCGGCAGTCGGCTTTCTAAATTGCCAGTCGAGAATATATTTTTTGCAAGAGTAGCCCGATATTTCAAATTTTCTGCTTCTACAACAACTTTTCAAACAATGTACAATACCTAGGTAACACTGAAAATGTTTAGAAAATGAAAAACGGCTTAATGTAGAAAGTTGCCAATACTTTTATTGTTTTTCGAAGTAATCTCCGTTCCTCTCTACACATCGTCATAGTGGGCCTTTGGTATTTTCGTACGCTTTCTCCGCATCTTCAGGGCTCGTAAACCGAATACCTCGATTTTATCTTTAGTTCTTGGGAATAAATAAAAGTCGCAGGGTGCCAGGTCAGGGCTGTATGGCGGATGACTCATTATCTCAACACCTGCCATAGTCAAATATTCAACCGTTCGTTTTGCGGAGTGTGCTGAAGCATTGTCGTGATGAAGGAGGATCCTGCTTCGAGGGTGCAGCTGTCGAATTTTTTCCAAGACAACAGGCAAACAGCGATTGACCTTCCATCTTCTAGCACAACTGTCGCGAAATGATCTTTCCGACCAAATTATGAGGCAATCATCTTTTTTCTTTGACTTCTCTACTGCTTTCTTTACCTTAGTTAAGGCTAGGCTTGCCCGCATCTGCTGATAGGTCACTCTCTTATCTTCCTCTATCATGCGTCGCACAGCACTGATGTTATCTTCAGTAATCGCTGTTAAAGGACATCCCTCACGCGGATCATCATTGAAATAGCTACGTCCATGCTTAAACTCGTTAAACCAATTGTAAATAGTGGCACGAGATGGGGCTTCATTAAGAAATGCTAATCGTAGCCTATCATAGCTTTGTTTTTGAGTACGCCACGAGTAAGTCGCTGTGCGAAAGTCATAATTGACCGAAAATTTTCTCGCGTTAGGTTCATATTCACGTGTAACAAGAGTTTTAGATTTGAATTCACAAAAACAAATGAATACTACATTAGGTTACCAAACTGAGTTCTAAAATTGAAATTCAAAAAACGTTTTCATTAGCAATGTTTCTAACTGGCCAGTTCTAAACATTTTCAGTGTTACCCACGTATACGCATATATTTTTTTTGCCTCGCACTGCCACTTTGTGGACATAATTACCGGCTGCATTTACCTTCAAGCTTATGGGATGCTGCAAACTTAAAAAAGGGCAACGCATCTCTCGACTCCTCAGTTTCCGTCACGAGCGTTGCCCGTTTGTCCTTCTTAAATAAAAAAATTATGTAAAGCTGTATGCGGAAAAAGGGTACGTAATTTATATTATTACTTATTATTCAACTAACTTATTCATTCATTCTCTGACAGCTGGTTCTGGCAGACGACGTGAAACTAATTATATCTCTATGTGATTGTGATCACGCGTATGTTGAAAATATCTTGTATATCTTTGTATGGACAAAGAAATAAATGTATAAATGTCTTCTTTTCCTAAGGGTCACTTACAGTCATAAGTCATTAAGAGCAGTGGCAGTTTAAAGTGCGAATTTCGGTATGAGCTTTAAAATTTCGCTATTATTCAGAATGAAAACGCTATCGTCAGTTAATTTATTTTGATGTTACAAGCAGCGGTGATGACGTACTATTGAGTGGTTCGTTGTGGTCGTCGATAACTAATAGAAAAAATAAAAATGTACTATCACCACAATCAAGGCTCTTAAAATAAGAAAAAAAAAGCATGTGTGTGTAACCGATTGAAGTAGAACTTAATAATAATTAAGTTTACAAATAATTAACAGATACATAAGTATGTTAAATTATATATATGAGACATATAATGAAGCCGTGTTTCCAACTAAGCACTCACGTATCACTGAAGAGCTAGGAACATTGTTAAATTTTTTTCTCGGAAACGCTGACGAAATAACTACATATTTGAGCAAAGTTGGCATTTTCTTTACCTAGAATGAAAAGATGCCTTTATTAATATATATTAATGTTATTTTATCAACTGAGATTTTATATATTTTATGTATTTATATTATTATTCATCAGAAAATAAACACTTACTTTACAGGTCAAGTCATTATCAGGTTCTTGATTTTCTCTTATATTCTTATTGATGAAAGAGTAAAATGTTCCTGGGATTCCGCCATTTTAATTGAATACTACTACTATTCGCACATTTTAAAATTTTCACTCATGAAATAAAATAATAAGAAAATGGAGGTTAAATTATTGTTAGCACATATCAATATGGTGTTGTTATTGAATATTAACAAATATATGTATGGGCTCGAACCCATTGCCTGTCCTCATAATGGGGGAAGAAACGAAAAACAAATTTGCGAATGTCGCAAATGTCAGAAAATTTCTGAAAACTTATATATTACTTATTGCAATGGTAGTAATAAATAAACAAATTATACACCTGGAGATTTTTAAAAAAATTACTCAACAATTTGAAATATTATTTAAAACCATTAAATTATAATGGCTTTAAAAAAAATTTCAATTGACTTTTGTACTGAGCGTTACTTCCATCAGAAAAAAATTCTGAGATACCCCCAAGTCACACCTAAAGAAGCGTTACTTCAAAAATATTATCACTTCCAGATTTTGAAGAAAAGAAATTATACATTAGAAATAAAGAAGAAAGAAAGAAAAAATATTTATTTACGTCATTATACATTCTGATTATATTTCTTACAGTTATACTATTCTAATTATGATCTAATGGCGCCAATGGTCCCCCAACTCAGCATAGCTGTGGTTTCGAAAGAATCCACAACGCTAGTCTTCCGAGGAAACCCAGAGAGCGCTACTAACGCCCAGTCCTATCACACGAAGGTTTACAAACTATTAATTCTCTATGAGCACAGAGCACAAAAAATAGTGAAACTAGGATCTAAACTTAAAACTAAAGAATTTTTGTAGGAACCATATAATTAAACTTGCCATTACCACTCAACAAAGTCACACACACCTACAATACAGTCTCACAGGAATGTCGGATTCTCTTCTAAATAGTGTTTTGTACCTACGAAGAATAGAAATGTAATCTTATAGCATAATATGGATTCATATATAAATTGAAAGATACTGGCCTAGTATCGTTTCCCGTCAAAATATGTAATAGCCAAACTCCAAAATGAATGAGAAAACGTTGCCTATGGATTTTGCGGAAAAAATTCTGCTCGTTGCACTACGTTAGTAATAGATTTACGTACGTAAGTGCATCAATGCTTAGTTGTGTAGTGTGGTCAAAGCTTGTTAAGTACTTTTCTCAAATAATGCGCGGAAACTCAAATCAAATGGCTCTAACATCTCTTGAATTCCAAATGGCGTTAAAGGAAGATTGATTGAGAACAACAAAAAACAACAACACTCACAATCACGCTAAAACAAACTCTGCCTATGCATCTATTAGGCAGAGTTTTCTTTGATAGCCTTTGAACAATACTGCCATAAAATCAGGTGTTAGTTTAAAAGAATCTTTTAATGTTATCTGTATAAGTTAATATCAAAACTGCTCGGACATTTTAGACGACCTTTTACTAGCGATAAGTGTCAAAAGTATGAACCCTAACGGCCGTTCAGAATATACTATCTACAGATAGAGACAAATTACTACCTTCTGCTCTCAGTAATTAGCTGTCAATAATCCCAATATATCCGATAAGTCATTCTTATCGCTTTAAATTGGGACGCGTGAATTGCAATTTCCATACAGGCTTTATATCGCTGGTAAGCTATACGTCGTCCCATTGACAGACAGCGTGCACAGATAGGGTGAGTTACCGTGGATAAGTTTATTGGGACAGAAAAGTCAACGATAGTTACGATTTTTATCTCAAGTAAGAGTGAGACTGAATATTAGGAACGGCCGTAATTAAATTAATATTTTACTCTTGTCATTCAGGAATACTAAGAATATTATACCTTACAATACAATACGGAAAGTTATGAATTTAAAATGATTTAACTTTGATCTATGTACACAAATAAACTATGAACTGTGAATACAAAAAAACAACCGACTTCAAAAAAGATATTCCAAAAAAAAGATTATAATTAATCTAATTCTTGTAACGATTATTGTTATTTTTGGAGTAGGTGTCAGCCAATGTAGGTTTGTAATTGTTTCTCATAGTTGCCATTGTCAGATCTGGACCAAATTGCAATGGGACCACACGGGAAGCTACTTTCAAACGACGATCTTTCGACACCAGCTTTCAAATAAAAAAAGAATTATCAAAATCGATTCACCCAGACGAAAGTTCTGAAAAAAAAACCTTATAAATATTCATTTAATCGAAAAAGAAAAATCTAAGTTATCCTTATAGCAGCGGAAGTCTAAATAATTTTGAAAAGCCTCTCGTAAAAATACGAAGCCTCAACTCTGCTGCTGTTTCAAGAACCTTATTAATTTTCCTCTTGTCCTATTTACTTTGTTTTGAAGTGCCTACAATTATGATAACACTTATAAGCCGACGTTTCTCACAGCTTAAATAAGTTTTCGCTTATTATAGAGTTAAAGAGAGAGATAGAAATATATTAGAAAGTTTAGACTGTTATTTCCATAGATTTTTTTATCGACAACAAGGGACGAGACGTGCAGGACGTTCAATTGATACGCCCAGGCCAATACAATACAGTACCGCTCAGGATTCTTGAATAACCCAAAACTCTCAACGGCACTACAATTGCGCTCGTCACCTTGAGACATAAGATGTTAAGTCCATTTGCCCAGTAATTTCTACTAGCTACGGTGCCCTTCAGACCGAAATACAGTAATGCTAACACATTTCTGCTTCAACGCAGAAATAGGTACAACAAGTACCCATAATCTAGCCGGCATCCTGAGCAAAGGAGCCTCCCACTGGTCATAAAAATACAATAAAAATTCCTGGCCTGTTTTTATCGGTTGTCTAACAGCAAGAGACTCTATCAAGATGTATAAATTATCTAAGGTCCTTCTGATGGTAAGTGGGCCTTTCACTTATTATGCAGGGTCGCTTAGAATACTTAGGTCAACCTCATTAAGTAATTCTCGTCACTTTGAGATGTAAGATGCCTAATTTTTAACCCTTTAATTGGAATAACAAAAGGAAATAAAAATGCTTGCACATTACTTCTTCACGACATAAAAAGGAGTAGCAGTTCGAAATGGGTTCAGCCCACTGACCTGTATAAATACCACAACACAGGCTGTTCCTTAAGTTTGACGGCAAATCTTTTGTGCCTATTTGAAGCGCCACTCGCGAGCGTCCAGAGAACTAATTATGACATATAATAAATGGCTGCGAAGGAACGTACAATATTCTGAAGTATTTTTACATTTTGAGAAAAGTTCGTTTTTTTTTCCTGTTATTTTTACTTCAAGAATCAACGTAATAAAGTACACATTTTTTTTGTGAATATTTTCCCACCATCTATGTTGTCAACTAGGTTGTCATCACTTGTTTTAGTACCGCACACTCTCGATACATGCACAACAGCGCCAAAATGGCGAATATGAAAACAGGCACCACAAAAACACTTTGACAGCCGCCAGTCCAGTGGTATATAGTAGAGGTCAGTGGTTCAGCCAAGCGAAACTCTCTAAGAAAAAAGCGATTCACTCGATTATATTTCATTGATAGATTGACAGATGACGGCTATAATCTTGTAACAAACGGAGATAGCCGAAATTCACTAAGTTTTAAGCAACTGTTCGCTTTCAAACTTCGCCGGATTATATTTCGTCGCATCTGTAATTACTACTATTTCAAACTTATGTCAAATATATATAATAAAATGGTCTTTGTTTGAGACTCTTTCACGCCTAAACCACTCATCGTATCGACATGGAACTACCACCATTCGATGCGAAATTTATCCTAGATGGTTGATGGTTTATTTTTACTTATTTGTTTATTAAGGTGAAAAAATAATTATTTATTTCCTTTTAAAATTTTTCCAGCGAAGCTGGCGGGAACGGCTAGTACTAAACTAAATTTCAATTTTAACTTAGGAAGTCCCGACTCTTAATACGTAGTATTTACATCCTCTTTGGTGGATTTGCTATTAGTATTTCCTTATCCTTCTAAAACTTTTATTACATTAAACCGTTCCTCACTGTTCCTTATTACTGCATCGAGGACATTATAAACAATTACGGTTTCGAGAGCGTAATAAAATCGATAGCAGACACCACTCCCCTAACAGTCATTAAGAACTTAATTAAGGCTTTACATCCCCTGTTATAGAATGGAACATGTTTACAATTAAATTGAAACGCTGAATATTCACATGGAGTTTTGCAGCGATGTGCGCATTATTAAATACTTCTTATCTACTGTTTTCTAATCTTTATAATATTTCCTAAAAGTATTATTTGTCTTGTGTTTCTTTTTAGGGTTCTGTAGCCAAATGACAAAAACGGAATCCTTATGGATTTGTAATGTGTGTCTGTCCGTCCGTATTTCACAGTCATTTTTTTCCGAAACTATGCTGTTGAAACTTGGTAAGTAGATGTATTCTGTGAACCGTATTCACATTTTCATACAAAAATAGAAAAAAAAAGCAATATAGTTTGAGGGTTCCTCATACTTTTAACTGAAACTGAATTATTTTTCCATCAAACCCATACGTGGATAGGTTTTTTTTGTATACTGAATAGTTTGCAAGAGAGACACTTCTGAAGTGGCCACTTCTAAAATGTGTAGCCCCCCCCCCCATGTAACTTCTAAAATAAGAGAATGATAAAACTTAAAAAAATATATGATGTTTATAACCATACAAATTTCCACCGAAAATTGGTTTGAACGAGATCTAGTAAGTACTTTTTTATAAAATGTCAGAAATGGTAAACAGCATTTTACCTTTCATTCAATCAACTCAAATATATTTTACTTGCTTCTACGGAACCCTTTATGGGCGAGTCCGACTCACACCTGGCCGCTTTTTCATTAAAAGTCATGATAGTTTATTTTTAACTGCTTTTTTTTTGTAAACTGTCTGCAACTGGTACTGTTATATCTGAAAATTTATTGAAGTAGGCGTTACTTTGGGGAAATCCATAATTATACAAATGATTTGAATTTTTGTTAAGTGTTAATTCCGCCAATATTTGGGACTGAATCTCATGCCAGATTTTGACGAGACAACACGTCCTGAGGAAGCCTCGTGTAGAGGCGAAACACGTGTCGAATTGTTTAAAGACAAATATTGGCGGAATTAACACTAAAGAAAAATCAAATCATTTGTACTGTTATATCTGAAAATAAGAAAACGTCCGGAACTATTATTTACTTTAAAGTATTTTAAGTTGATGTACTGTCAAATTCAAAAATACAAATCCTGTTTAATATAAATTGTTTAAGTTGTAGATCAGTACGAGATAATATTTAAGTGTTTTCACGATTCTGTTACATAATATAAATTATTTAGGTAACATGGATTTTATTAATTAGTAGTAGTAGTATTAGAAATGACATTAAAAAGAATTATAAAGGGAACAATTTTGAGAAAATAAATACCTTTTAGGCCTTTCAATAACAAGAAAATCTAATAAAAATATTTTATTTTTTATTTTAAAACCTAATAATATTATCGTCAGCACTATCATAAAGTAAACAAACGCCAATTCATACGTATTTAATTATTTTATCGCTATGAATGAGGTTTGCACACACACAAATTTATCAGTGAGTTTAGTTTCCAGAGATTGTATGAGATAACTGAAGAAGGAAGATTCAGTAGCACTTTGATGGTGGTTAGAATAATATTTGTAAGTTTTTAGTTTAAGAAAATAAATTAAATATGGAATTGAGGCAAAAAACTGGTACGTATAAAAATAATTGTTAATAAAGGCTTCTCTGTATACTACTGACCTCTACTACATACCACTGGACTGGCAATTGTCAAAGTGCTTTTGTGCCTGTTTGATATTCGCCATTTTGGCGCTGTTGGCCATGTAGCGAGAGTCTGCGGTACTAAAACTAGTGATGACAACCTTAGCAAACATCGATAGATGTTTAAAATGTAAGAAACTATTTACAAAAAAATATACTTTAAATTTAAAACTTTAATACTTTAATTTTAAAAATTTTTTAAAAAAAATTTTTAAAAATACTTTATAACGTTGATTCTTGAAGTATAAATTACACGGAAAACAAACGGAATTAATCGAAAATGCAAAAATACTTTAGAGTATTGAACGTTCCTTCGCAGCCATTTGTATTATACGTCAAAATTAGTTCTCTGAACGTTCGCGAGTGGCGCTGCAAATAGGCGCACAAAATATGTTATTAATATACCCACCTGTAAGTAAGTATTGTTAATAAACATATTATAAGAATTGTAATGTTGGATTTAAATTTTTTATTTTTATAAAATAAACCTGTATTTTTTGACAAACTATTAAATTTTATTAGTAAAAAAGTAGTGGCTTTAATGCATGCTGTCAATTTCCTAATATTCAAATATTGGGGTTGAGCAGGTTATCAACTGTAAAGTAGATCCTGTAGATGAAGCCACAACCTAAGAGTTGAACAACACACAAGATTTATCAACGATAAGTGACTCGAACGGTTGACTCAGTGGTGCGCTTGCACGGAACTCGAGAGGTCGCGGGTTTGAGTCCCGCATCGTTCAAAAATTTTGTTTTCAAATTTAATTTGTGCATGCTGTCATACAAGACTTGCAATTAAATTTGGTTAAAAGAGCATAATTCCTTTATCACACGACCGTTGCCGGCTTTATGACATATTCTTGATTAAAAGTCTGTTTAGTGATCTAAATAAATTTAAGCTGGCTATCACTCGAAATGGAAAATGCCTTACAGTTTAATGTTACGACATATTATTACATAATTATTTATTTTGTTATACAGGAAATTTTGTGTGTTAACAAGATAAAAATTACTCGTGAAGGAATTTTATCTTTAACTCTAAAAATATACGTGTATGATTAATAATACGACTAATATAATATAACTTATAATTAACATAATAAAATGAGAAGTAACAACAGTAACTGATTTTTCTAAAACTATAACATTGTAAACATAAAATTCATGTACCACTATAGTTAATGCACAGTGTCATGTCCTACGGAATTATATTGTGGGGTAGGGCCGCAGATATTGACAACATATTTGTGCTGCAGAAAAGGGTAATCCGAGCAGTCTATAAAATACGTTTAAGGGATTCATTGAGAGAAAAGAAAATTAATATTATGACAGTACACTGCCAGTACATATACGAGAATCTCTGTACGCTCATAAACATATTAGCCAATTTAAAAAGAATAACATTATGTCAATACTCGAAACAAACATAAACTCGCAATTCCATCTACTAGGCTCCGTAAATTGCTTAATCTTTTAAAGTGGATTATGTTATATTTTATAATAAACTCCCAAATGATATTAAAATATTACCAATTAAAAAAAAAGACGTGTGACACTCGAGGACTGCCGCGGTAAAGCTATTGCATAGCATTTTTTATCAACTTATGCAATTATAATTATTTTTTTATTTTATTTATGCAGTATTTTTTTTGATAAAATTAATTAAAAAAAAACGGGAAGTGAGTAAAATTTTACTTGCAAGATTTGATTACAGACAGACAACGGGACAGGTGAAACTAAATAAAAATGCTTGTCATAATAATAAAAATTAAACAAACGTGATAAAAAAAATGAAGAAATTAAAAAAAATCATGATGTACCCCAGGCTCGAACCTGGGACCTTCTGCACAAAAAGTATACGTGTAACCGCTATTCCACGGCAACTGTAATGACCGTGGCGAAATATCTATATAGATCTAGTAAGTAAGTGTTAGGTTATTTTCGTTACGGAATTTCTGGATTCGGTCTCCACGCTCAAGGCCCGCGATAGAAGCTATGCAATAGCTTAAAATATGTATCGTAAAAAATTAATTAACATCTAAGGCGTATTATAATGCGAAATATTATTTGAATGATAAATATAATTGGGATTAATGTTTCTATATTTTATTGTTAATGAATATTGTTATATTCATTTGAGTGCTATTGTAACTTTTGTACTACACCTGACTTGACTAGCAATGATAGTACAAAATTGTATATTTGATTAAAAAGAGCGCAAAAATAATTCTGGGAGAGTTTGTTGCGCCGCTTCTTTTCTTCCAGAGCGCCATTTGTTCCTGAAGCAGAATAGTGTCTAGCATATTTGAAATGACATCAAAAAGAATTCTAAAGGAATCAATTTTGAGAAAATAAATGCCTTTTATGCCTTGCACTAAATAACTTGTAAAGTTTTACAGTGAATAAATATTTTTTTGAAATAGATTTTTTATTTGTGTTCTCAGGTAAAATAACAGAAAAAAGTACAAATGATGAAGAAACAAAGACACCAACAGCAATGGAACAAGTTGAATCAGCGTTGAAAGAATGTAGATTTGGAAGATTTCACATCAGATTACTGCTAACATCTTTTGTGGGCTATTCGTGTGGGGTGAATGTATCAGTTACGATACCTTACATATTACCAATAGCTGATTGTGATTTGAACATGGGTTTGTTAGAGAAAGGAATTCTGAATGCGATGCCTTATTGCGGTAAGTCTCTTTAGTTTTTGCCGTGATGATCATGAGGCTATTTGAACTTATTGATCATACGGTCATTGGACCAGTGATTAGGACGCCTAAACACCGCCAGGTCGAGGGATTGAATCTCAGCAGAAAAATATTTTTACATTAATTTATCATGGATGAAAGTTGATTTTTCTGAGAGATAAACTTTTTAATGTAAAATAATTGTAATAGTTCTGAAGTGTTAAATTTTCATGTAATATAAATTGTCATTTTTGTGTACGATAGCGCAATGAATTAATATTGTATTTAACCATATAAATATAGTACTTTACTAGTACTTTTATACTAATAAATAAAGCGATTCGTGCGAAATTATTCACTAACTATTCCAAAATATTCAAAAATGCACAACGTTAATGTTCAAGTTTTCACTTCTGCCGGAGTACATCTTGTATTTTTTTTAGAATATCATTGGACATGTACATAGTTTTTGGTACATAATCTAAAAATTTTAGAACTAAAATTATTATAATACGCTATTTCGAAACTATGTCTACTATGCCTTCGAAGCAAATGCATTATTGAAATATATATTTTGTAATATTAAATGAATTAATATCTTTGCTAATATTTTAGGAATGATAGCGTCGAGTATGGTGGCGGGCTTCTTGACGGATACATTTGGAAGGAAGCGGTTTCTACTTATGGGATTTGGAGGACTGTTCATATTCAGTGTAATATCCGGACTATGTCAAAGCTATATTGTATTAGTGACATCAAAATTCTTTGAAGGATTACTGCAAGTATCAAATCTATCTTATATCTATCTTCTATCTCTATATTACATATAATGAAGGTGTTCTTTGTTTGAGTCTCAATCACGCATAAAATATCGATCGTATCGACAAGAAAGTACCACTATTCGATGCGAAATTTATCCTAGATGGTTTATTGCTATTTCTTTTTTTATTGTTTAATTTATTTCCATTTAAAATTCACCCAGTGAAGCGGGCCGGCTTGTGTATATATATAATGAAAATGGTCTTTGTTTGAGGCTTTCACGCCTTAACCACTGATCGTATCGACATGAAACTACCACCATTCGATGCAAAATTAATCCAGGATGGTTTATGGCTACTTATTTTTCGAATTCCACCACCGAAAAATGTGATTTTTATTAAGTGTAAAGGAGGAGAAACGACTCAAAGGTACCCATTTCGTATCGTCCCGGAAACACCGCAGAAGGAAGCATTCCACAGCTTTGTAATACGTGGAGGAAAGCTCTTTGAAAATCGCACTGTGGAAGACCGCCAGACATCCAGACTGTGGGGATGATATTCTAATTTCTGGCGTGTCGTGCGAAGGTGGAATACGGCGACAGGAATCAGGTGAAACAGCTCTTTGGAACACTCCCCGTGATAGATGCGGTAAAAGTTAAGTTATGTCTTAAATCAATTCGACAAGTGTTTCGCCTCTACACGAGGCATCCTGAGGAGATGTTGACTCGCCAAATTCTGGCACGAGACTCAAAGTCACAGCCAAGCAAGATGACAATCACAACATTTGGATAATCATCATCATCATTTATTCAATACAAACTTCTTATAGATTTGCTGCATCATTTAGTCCAATGATGACTCTCACCTCGGAACTGTGTCATAAGGGTATAAGAGATAGAGTGATGCTGATCCAATCGTCTTTTGTATCAATTGCACAAATAGTTTTGGCATTATCATCTTGGAGCATTCTAAAGAACGACTGGAAGACTTCATTCTTTGGTGGATATATTGGTCAGTCTTTGGTTTTACTTTTTTTCAACTGACACTGTTTACATGCTTACCTACTGGTGCTTTTTTATGAAAAAAAAAACGATGAGAATAGAAAAAAAAAATTGGGGTTTAATTTGAAAAACCCCAAATTCTGAGCGGTTTCGCACAATCGTTAACCACTTTTAGACTAAGTTGAGTCTCTTTACCCTACCTGATGTGCCTTACAGGCGCTCAGTATTCAATATAATTTTTATACAAATTTAAAATATTATTTTATTTTTCATAACTTTAAGGATTGCTACATTATTAGTACATAAATTATAAAACAAAAATTTTACCTATTGTTTTTTTTATCTTATTAATATAATTTTCTAGGGTTAACTCAGTAATTTCAGTAGCTATCCAGATTCGTGACAACATAAATACTCGCTTTATATTTAAAATAATAAAACAACCAATAAAAAATCTTAACAAACAACAACCGACTTCAAAAGTATAAAAATAATTGCATACTTATTTTTATACAATCTAATTCTAGTTACGATTGTCGTTATTTTTTGAATGGGTCCCGTCGCACCCTGGTCTCGCCCCTCGCCTCCTCACGTCGCGCGTGCGACTCAAGCACATCACACCTATAACTGTGTTACCTATATAGTTAAAAACCTACCTTGGCTGACACCGACTCCAAAAATGGCAATAATCCTAACTAGAATTTAATGAATTGATTAGGTTGTATTAAAATACGCAATTATTTTATACTTTTTACTGCATACTATATAAGAACAACATATTTAAGCGTTTATAAAGTTAACATAATTATTCTGTTTCAGTTCTTAACGTATGGAATTACTATTTACTCATCATGTCTCTGTGGTCATTTTGGGCGTGCATTTTATATCTTTTTATTCCTGAGAGCCCAAAGTTTCTTGTATCCCAGCGGAAATTTGATGAAGGCAGGAAGGTTCTCTTACAGATTTATAAGGAAAATACAGGGAAACCGGCAGATAGTTTTAAAGTAAGTTACCTTGTGTAAGAACACTTACCTGCTGTCACACAAAACTTGCTTCGTAATAACTTTAATGGGATATAAGTTCAAACGAGTATGTAGGTCAACTAAGTTTAAGTAACACAATAGAATTGCCAGCTTTTATATAAGTGTTGGCAATTTTTCAACTCTGCCAACCAGTGGGCGGCTCCTTTGCATAGAATGCCAGCTAGATTATAGGTACCACAACATAGGCACCTATTTCTGCCTCAAAGCAGTAATATGTAAACTTTACTGTGTTTCGGTCTGAATGGCGCCGTAGCTAGTGAAATTACTGGGCAAATGAGACTTAACATCTTAATTATGTCTCAAGGTGACGAGCGCAATTGTAGTGCCGCTCAGAATTTTTGGACTTTTCAAGAATCCTGAGCGGCACTGCATTGTAATGGGCAGAGCGTATCAATCACCCTCAGCTGAACGTCCTGCTCGTCTCGCCTATATTTTAATAAAAAAAAAACAAAACCATATATCAACATAGGCGTTATTCGAAATGGAAAATCCTTGCAGGGAACTTAATTGTATTTGATACTCATTAGCGAAAAAAGTTTCATTTTATTTATCCCCGCCTAAATGTAAAAAATACAATATCATCTTTATTCTTTCTGTATAGACTACTTTTTTATGGAAAAGGAGGACAAAAAGTGTACGGGTCATCTGGTGTTAAGTGATCTCCGCCACAAGTTATATAAGAATCATAATAATTTTCAAAATAATAATATGTTCTAAATTTAAAAATTGAGTCTGCGCTGGCTTTATTAAAACACTCGGTGAAAAAACCCAGAGATTTAACAACCTCGAATAAGTAAGGAATGTGAAAATTTGCTTAAAGATAGTAAAAGGCTTGTCACTTCCAATAACTAGAAGCCACGCACTAAGCGTAGAGTGTCCATACTTAACTTCACTTGAAATTGAGTTTCATGGAATAAAATACGAAGAACTAGAATTAAATATAGCTATCCGATGAAGCCAAGATATCACTGCATGGTGAGGACTGAAGAGTACGTGAAAATACCGCAAGCATGCTCTTAGTATTTATTGTATTTATATATATTATATAATGTAAATCTGTAGGTGCAAGGTATGCAAGTAACAATATAAGTAATAAAGTACGCGCTCTACACTTAAGTAAT
Organism: Leptidea juvernica; assembly: GCA_949711755.1. NCBI lineage: Eukaryota > Metazoa > Arthropoda > Insecta > Lepidoptera > Pieridae > Leptidea > Leptidea juvernica. The sequence continues at coordinate 15,191,733 of CATIXQ010000010.1, forward strand.
TAAATTAAAATCAGAAAAAAATACGAATTTCATATTTTTACTAGACAAACAGGAACATTACCGGTCGCATGTAACCTAAATACTATTTTTCTGGGCACAAAATAGTTAAACACACTGATAGTAGAAATGAGATACGATAATCATAGAAGCTTATTTAATAAGGTGCAACAGGTTCACGTAATGGAAAGTAAGTAAGTAAGTGAGGCAACCGCCCATGGACATGGTGACATGACACATTATTTCAAATGAGTTAAGATTATTTTTTAATGCAATTTATTTTTCCATGTAATACCACAGAGCAGGAATGGATATACTTAGCAATACTTAATTAAGCTCCTCTGGGTAATTGCATGGTTCCCTTCAAAAATGATACGAGTACAATCACATTCTTTCTAGACCATGATATTCTAGTCTTAGCAACAGCAATTTAAAAAACTAAACAATTTATGAATCTAAGTTATGATTATGATATGTCTGATAATTAAAAAAAAATTCTAGCACGCCAATCTGTGGAAGGAAAAGGAAATAAATGGCGTCAACGAAGGAACAGATGAGGGTCAAGCTGTCCGAAAGAGTCAACTTTCCAAGGGTTTCGATAACATTAAACCTATGTTTCGAAGACCATTTGTATTCCCCCTCATACTTTTCTGTTGTATTAACTTCTTCACAATGACACAGTGAGTATTTTATTCTAACATCAAAATATAATCAGATGTATGTTTGAAGAATGATTCTGAAATATTATACAAATAAAATAAGAAAACAAAACTTTATGAACGATGCTGGACCCACGACCTCTGGCGTTCCGTGCCAGTTGCTCTGCTCTCCCAACAGAGCTAACCGTTCGAGTGACGTATCGTCATAAAATCTTGTATGCTTTTTTCAACTCTCAGGTTGTGGTTTCATCTACGGGATCTACTTTACAGTTGATAACCTGCTCAACATCTATATTTGCATAATACATAAACCATACAAGATTTTATGACGATACGTCACTTGAACGGTTAGCTCAGTTGGGAGAGCACTGGCACGGATCGCCAGAGGTCGTGGGTTCGAGTTCCGCATCGTTCATAAAATTTTGTTTTCAAATTTTATTTGTGTATTAATCCTAGAAGTGAGGGTTATCACTTTAAAAATATAACAAATTGCTCTGAAATTTTGTGCAAAGAAAAGGACTCGGTCATCGTTTGAAATATTTTTTAACCGACTTCAAAAATGAGAAGGTTCTCAATTCGATTGGTATTTTTTTATGTATCTACAACGAGATGAGATTTAAGAACCGATTTACATGGTTCTTCTGTAGTTTGATGCGGAATGTTTGCCATTTGGTCCCATAAAAACTGACTTGACTTAAACCCTATCAATAGGTAGTATTTAATTAAATCTTTATTAAGTTATATTATACTTTACAGTTTTTGAAGTCGGTATTTTTAAAAGTAGTTTTTTTTTTATCAAATCTATTTAAAGAAAGCGAATAAGTGCCATCAGAACATTGATGGTAGTGTTATTGAAATGTTTCATTATTTAAAATAAGGTTATTATCTGAAGTTTTATGATGGAATGAATGATCAATATGTAACTTCACCTTCATCATATATGTCAATCACGTTGATCATCTGATTAAATGTATGCCCGTCGAATTGATTACACAATCACTTCTATATTGTTGAAGTAAATATTACGTATTTCAAAAATATAGGAAATTCCTTGGAAATATTTACAAAACCTCTTTTTATGATGGTTATCTTATAATTTTTGTAAAACGCGCCACTTATACAGGTAGCGAGAAGTTGACGTCCAAAGCTAAAATTTGAAAGCCTCATGGTGATCAGTATCCGAATCACCCCTATGTATGTTCTACGATTTTGCGTAGTTTAGGAGATAATAATGTTTTTCCCCCTTTATCCGCTTTTTTCACCTTATTGTGGTTAAGGACATTTTTCTAATTTTTTCGAACACTTTAAGTTAATTTTATTGTTGATAATTGATACTACAGTAAACTATGAATAGTTTAGACAGTGCGGAACTAGTTTAGAATTAAGTCGTAAGTTCAAGATAACTGCTCCAGCTAAATTCATGTTCAAGGTACCAAATAAAATAAATAAGTGCCTATGGCTTCTAACTATTTTTAAAAACTTTCCAGAACATTGGCCAATAAAATGAGCCAATTTCAAATTTTAGCTTTTGACGTCAACTTCTCGGCCACCCAGTATAATAAGAAATTAATTCATAATACGAAATATTTCACAAACACTTTTAAATTAATCTGAGAATAATGTTTGGGTAACTTTGTTCCGCTACGGGAAACTACGTTGGTAGCTTAGCAGTTGAAGCTATGGTGTTTCTTCATAAATAAATAGAGTATGATACAAAATTATAATCAGACATATTATTAACCTTCCCAAAAAAGCAGTGCCCCAGGGCACTAGATTTTCAGATACACCAAACACGAGTGTACCGTACGGCACCCTATTCCCTCGCCAAGTTCTGACCATTATTTTATTTCTAAGATGGTTTATTTAGCATGGTCTTATAGCTTGTTTCAATAGCTTTCAGATACATTCATTCAAATCATCCTAATTATAAGAAATCTATTAATACACGTAAAATAATACGCATTGACAGAACTCTGCGCGAGGTTCAGAGACCGCTGATTTGCTTAGGTCAACACATAGAGCTGTGGAAAAATAAATAATATCTTAGACTAGTCCAAAAACCTCGTTAAACGAAATAAAATTTTAAAGATTCGAAATCTTAACTTATTGAATAAATTTAATTTGTACCAATATTTATGGAAGAGACTCAAATCTATAATTTTTCAAATTTGTAACCTTAATCCTAATTATATTTAATCCTATTAATAAAAATTTAAAAATTTATAATTCTACTAGCTGACCCATCAAACGTTGTATTGCCGATATTAAAATCGCGATACTAAAGTAACTGTTGATCATAGATGGGTGAAAATTTGAAGTTGTATGTATTTTTTAATGCTGACACATAATAATAGATCTTGTCCGATTCTCTGGCCTACCCAATATGCACTCAAAATTTCATGAGAATCGGCCAAGCCGTTTCGAAGGAGTTTAACTACAAACACCGCGACATGAGAATTTTATATATTAGACTAGCTGACCCAGCAAACGTTGTATTGCCGATATTAAAATCGCGATACAAAAGTAACTGTTGATCGTAGATGGGTGAAAATTTTAATTTGTATGTATTTTTTAATGCTAACTCATAATCAAACAAATATAAAAAAAATGTAAAAAATATTAAAAAAAAATTCGTGTGGACCACCCTTGACATTTAGAGGGATGAAAAATAGATGTTGTCCGATTCTCAGACCTACCCAATATGCACTCATTTTCATGAGAATCGGTCAAGCCGTTTCGGAGGGGTTCAAAGTTTAACACGAGAATTTTATATATTAGATTAGCAAAGAGATTGACACACTTCACGATACAATACCCAAATTTAAAAAACACGCATTAAGATTGTTAAGGTCTTAGGTAATTATAAATTGTAATAACTGTACCTTTAATAACTAAACAAAGTTCTTCATAGTTTACCACTTTTGTTAAATATTATTAAATTTTCATAAGTAATGTGTGTACATCTTAAGATGTATGTTTGTATAGGTTTAAGTATTATTTTTTTTAAATAACAACTTTTGGAAGTCCTTATTAAATATAAATAAATAAATCCAAGAAGTGAGAGATATCACTTAAAAACAGAAAGCTTTTTCTATCTTATTGGGATATTTTAGATCTTCTAGTAAATTTGTAATATTTTCAAAAGTGCAAAAATTTGCAAAAATTATTGTTCTATTACATTCCAGGTACAATGTCCTCAGACTTTGGTTTCCACAATTATCGACAATTGTGGAGAATTACCGCGGCGAGAATGGGATTAAAGACTTCTGTGTCATGTTGGATACATATACAGGTGATTTGAGAATGAAACTCGCAAATGTAACAACAGACGGTGAAGTTTGTGTGCCGGTAGGTGTTTGCTTACGTAATTACACACTTGTTTCAACACAAATATTTACCATCAGGAAACGGATAAACGCGGAGTTTTCTCATTGTATTTTGTTTTGTTGTGTTGCAATTCAAACACGATTAAAATAGGAAGGATTTAGTGAATAAAATATATTGATGTGGTTTATATTAGACAAGAATGAATGGCTTAGCTCACATAATTATTTTCTCTGTGTATGGATTGATGACCCTATTGTACTGAAGTAATTCTAGTTGTATTGATTTTTGGTGCGTCACTTTAGATAAAACGTGATTTAAATACGTTATAACCGATGAAGCTGTCAATTTTGAATTTATTCCAGTTTGTACCATTTATACTCAGAGTAATAACTAATACAAAAACTCAACTCTCTTTAAAATGTTCTGTGGCTTAAACTGAACGCTAGGGCGTATCTCAAGGGGTGCTGGTTTGTAAATTTTTTATCGCAATAGTAAGGGAGACCACTTAAAAAGAACATAATATTGTTTAATCTATACTACACAAATAAAATTTCATGAACGATGCGGGACTCGAACCCACGACCTCTCGCGTTCCGTGCGAGTGCTCTCCCAACTGCGCTAACCGTTCGAGTGACGTATCGTCATAAAATCTTGTATGCTACAGGTTTACTTTAAATTTTTGTTTTCAATTTTTATTTGTGTATTAACCTTCTGTATGCTGCCGTTGCCATATGGCAACGACATGAAACCACCGTTTAGCACTGTGTTATTTGTTTAGCACATAAGCCTTTCCCGGAAGTGAGGGAATATCACCTTAAAAACATAACAAACTGTTTAGATTTACAAAGCGACATCTCAAGTCAATTTCCTGATATGCATCCATATTGGTGTTGAGAGTGTTATCAACTAATCTATACTTTATTTTTTTTTCAGGTACGAAGTGGCAATGAAACATATATAAACAGCGTAATATTAGGATGTGTCTGCGTCATACCATTTATAATCACAAGTATCGCAGTCAATAAAATAGGGAAAAAGAATCTATTCATTGCTTTTGGGTTACTATCAGTGGGATGTACCATCGGCCTAAGATGGACTGTATCGAAGATAACTATGGTTACATTGTTTTCAACTTGTATTGCGTTAGCACAGACTATGTTGAGCTTATCTCAAGCTATGGTGCTCGAACTATTTCCTACAACAACCCGGTAAGTATATAGAATATATAGTCTAAAGATAGAACATACATGCACACACATACACACTTACTCACTCACACACGCCTATTCTGCCGTGAAGCAGTAATGTGTAAGCATGACTGTGTTTCGACCTGAAGGGCGCTGTAGCTAGTGAAATAACTGGGCAAATGAGAGTAACATCTTATGTCTCAAGGTGACTAGCGCAATTGAAGTGCCGCTCAGAATTTTTGGTTTTTTCAAGAATTATGAATTGCACTGCATTGCAATTCGGCAGGGCGTATCAATTACCATTAGCTGAACGTTCTGCTCGTCTCGTCCCTTATTTTCATAAAAAACACACACACATAACTCGAAGTGCACATTTTGCCATCGATACATAACCGCAGAGTAAAGCTTACTTCTGAAGTAGCCTGGTATGCAACTAGTGCGCTGCAGAAATTCTAAAAGATTTGCGTAGGTTAGAGAGGGGTAGGTTAGTTAGAGAGGGCAAAAAAAGCCACTGCAGGAAATTTATAGTTTGTTTAGTTGGAGAAAGCAAAAGCAAGATTCTCCCCCTGTGAAGAAATGCCTTGCGGCGATTCCATTAGGAGATAGAAGAAGAGGCGGTCTTTTAGACGGTATTGGTCTTCAAACCGAGCCTACGAGATCAATAAGACCACGATCTTATGATACGTAAAAGTATTTTTCCCCTCAGAAAATAAAAAACACACACACAAACAGTTCTCAGAATTGTTTTTTTTTATGGAATAGTAAGACAAACGAGCGTACGGGTCACCTGGTGTTAAGTGATCACCGCCGCCCACATTCTCTTTCAACACCAGAGGAATCACAAGAGCGTTACCGGCCTTTAAGGAAGGTGTACGCGCTTTTTTTGAAGATACCCATGTCGTATCGTCCCGAAAACACCGCACAAGGAAGCTTATTCCACAGCTATGTAGTACGAGGAAGAAAGGTCCTTGACAACCGCACTGTGGAGGACCGCCACACATCCAGATGGTGGGGATGATATCCTTACTTGTGGCGTGTCGTGCGAAAGTGGAATTCTGCGGCAGAAATCAGGTTAAACAGCTCTTCGGAACACTCCCCGTGATAAATGTTTTGATTATTGTTATTTGTAAAAATTGGTTTTTTACCATTTTCGTTTATTTTTATATTGTTTATCAAGTATTATGTGTCCTCTAAGGAAGTGCGAGATATTCACAATACGAGTGTCCTAAGACAACTTACTGGGAAGTCTCAACCACTTAAATGTATATGCAATCTTTGAAATAAGCGACATTTATTATCATTAAAATTATATTTAATGTTATTGTAAGACTTGGAACTTAGATTCAAATTACTCCTATTACCCTCTGCGTTATTTTACTGAATTAACAATAATTAACAACACGGTACTAAGAAAATGTAATACTATACAATTATTTTTCAGAACATTGGCGATGAGTATTCTTATGTCTTTCGGCCGCAGTGGAAGTCTAGTTGGAAATATTATGTTTCCTATATTACTCGATATGGGCTGTGTTATACCTTTCTTTACGTTGGCGGGTCTTCTAATTGGTAAATAACACTTATTTAATATTATCAGTGGGAGGCTCCTTTTGCACAGGATGCCGGATAGATAATTTATACGTCTACATAGAGTCTCTAGCTGTTAGACAACCGATGAAAGCAGACCAGGAATATTAGTTTAGTGTGCATGACAACTTACACTCGCGATTTGTATGACACTTTGTGTTAGTGTGCGTGAATTGCTCAGAATTGGCAACGTATTAAAGAAAATCAATAATTGTGTATTTTGAACTGTTGATGAATGAAGCTGAGAAACTACTGCTAATTAGGTTACCAGTGGGAGGCTCCTTTGCACAGGAAGCCGGCTAGATTGTGGGTACGACAACGGCGCCTGTTTCTGTCGTGAAGCAGAAATGTATAAGCATTATTGTGTGTGGTACTGAATTCATATCACCCTACCCATGCAGTGCCGCTCAGGATTCTTGAAAACCCCCAAAATTCTGGGCGGCACTATAATTGCACTCGTCACCTTGAGACATAAGATGTTAAGTCTCATTCGCCCATTAATTTCACTAGCTACGGCGCCCTTCAGACTGCAACACAGTAATGCTTACATGTTAATGTTTCACGGCAGAAATAGGCGCCATTGTGGTACCTATAATCTAGCCGGCTTCCTGTGCAAAGGAGCCTCCCACTGGTAACCTAATTAGCAGTAGTTTCTCAAGTTCATTCAACAATATTTAAAATTTTATGCAGGTAAAGATTTTCTACAATACGTTGTTATCCTATCAATATATTATATTTCTGCCGGAATACGTTGGATGAGGGCAGCGCTAGACCGATCGTCGTGGAAACCTTTGGGAGAGGCCTTTGTCCAGCAATGAACGTCTTCCGGCTGATGATGATGATTGATTTTATTAGGTCATTATAAACGTCATACGTCTAGATAGACTATGACAGCTGTGAAGGCGTTGAAAATATAGACTACCTAACTTTATTAAGAATTCACGCACACTAACACAAAGTGTCATACAAATCGCAAGTGTAGGACGTAGCTTGTCATGCACACTAAACTAATATTCCTGGTTTGCTTTCATCGGTTGTCTTTTTTTTTTTATGGAATAGGAGGACAAACGAGCGTACGGGTCACCTGTTGTTAAGTGATCACCGCCGCCCACAATCTCTAGCAACACCAGAGGAATCACAGCAGCGTTGCCGGCCTTTAACGAAGGTGTACGCGCTTTTTTTGAAGGTACCCATGTCGTATCGTCCCTGAAACACCGCACAAGGAAGCTCATTCCACAGCTTTGTAGTACGTGGAAGAAAGCTCCTTGAAAACCGCACTGTGGAGGACCGCCACACATCCAGATGGTGAGGATGATATCCTAACTTGTGGCGTGTCTTGCGAAGGTGGAATTCGGCGGCAGGAATCAGGTTAAACAGCTCTTCGAAACACTCCCCGTGATAAATGCGGTAGAAGACACACAATGAAGCGACGTCTCTACGCAACGCCAAGTGATCCAGCCGTTCACAGAGCAATGGGTCCCCGACAATTCGAGCTGCTCTACGTTGCACGCGGTCAAATGGATCAAGCTGATACTGGGGTGCGCCAGACCAAAGATGACAGCAATACTCCATGTGTGGCCGGACCTGCGCTTTGTAGAGCGCTAGTATGTGGGCCGGCTTGAAGTATTGCCGTGCACTATTAATGACGCCCAGTTTCTTTGAAGCTAATTTGGTTTTGCCTTCCAGATGACCACAAAATTGGCAATCGCTCGAGATTTCGAGACCCAGTATTCCGATACTAGGCGAGGCTTTGAGGGAAGTGTTGTCGAATAGCAGTGATATGACAAATGGTTTTTTTAGTGGTAGACGCGCAAACTTGAGTCTTCTGGGGGTTAAATTGGACAAGGTTCAATTTTCCCCATTCCGCGACCTTCTCAAGAGAGGACTCGATAGAAGACACAAGTTTCTCCCGGCACTGGTCGACGATTTCCCGAGAGAGACCTGCATGGCCCGTGTATATGGCATCACCAGTGCTGTCGTCTGCATAGCAATGAATGTTGGAGGTGTCCAACATATTGATATGCAGAAGAAATAGCGTGGGAGGACAGCACACAGCCTTGGGACACTCCAACATTCACGGGCTTCGGGTTCGAGCAATATCCGTCGACAACGACCTGTATGCTACGCCCAGTGAGGAAGCTGGAGGTCCACTTGCACAAGCTCTCGGGAAGCCCAAATGATGGAAGTTTGGAGAGGAGCGCCTTGTGCCATACACGATCAAAGGCCTTCGCTATATCCAGGCTAACTGCCAGGCCTTCCCCCTTGCTTTCGATAGCCGCAGCCCATCTATGTGTCAGGTATATCAGAAGATCACCTGCCGACCGACCATGGCGAAACCCGTATTGTCGGTCGTTGATCAACTGGTGACCTTCTAGGTATACCAAGAGCTGACGGCTAATTATGCTCTCCATGATTTTGGAGAGCAGGGAGGTAATAGCAATAGGCCTGTAGTTTGCCGGATCCGAACTGTCTCCTTTTTTTTGGATCGGATGGACAAGGGCAGACTTCCATGAGTCAGGGACTACGCCTTTAGAATAAGAGTGCCGGAATAAATGCGTTAGCACCGGCGTCAACTCAGGGGCACACGTTCTAAGCACGATTGGAGAAATGCCATCCAGCCCGCTCGACTTCCTGACGTCCAGCGAAAACAGAGCTCGCCTAAAAGTTTTCTGTCTGAACTGTACTTCAGGCATAGAGCTCTGACACCATGGGATGGTCAGCGGTGTTTTTCCGCTGTCGTCGTCGAGTCGTGTTGGTGGCGAAAAGAGTGCACAAGAGATCGGCTTTCTCTTTTGCCGTATGGGCCAGGGTGTCATTCCTCATGTGCAACAGCGGCATGGACGGCTGGCTGAAGTTACCAAGAGCAGCTTTCGACAACGACCAGAACTTGCGTGTTCCGGTCGGTCAACTGGAAAGCTGCTCGCCAATTTTGACGACGTGTTTTGACTTTGCACGGGCGATTTGCCGCTTAAAAAATCTGGAGGCACGGTTGTATTTCCTCTTAAGAACTGTACAGTTCGGATCCTTTGTGCCCAGCGCCGCAACCCAAGTTCGATACGCCTGTTTTTTGCAGTCAGATGATGCTTTAACTGACGCATCGAACCAGGGCTGTGATCTGCCACCGATGGGTACTACAGAGTTTGGTATAAAAATATCCATACCCTGTAGTATCACATCGGCTACTGCAACGGCGCAGGCACTAGGATAATCCGAAGGGAAACAAACCCTGCCCCAAGGGTAGGATGCAAAAAAGGAACGCATCCTATCCCAATCTGCTGACTTGTAGTGCCAAACGTGGCGGGTCGCTGGTGGTCTGCGACGTTGGCGTCGGATAGTCACTACACTCCTGACCAGGCAATGGTCGGACGTTCCGAGAGGGGCGTCGACAAAGACCTGGTAACCATCGGGATGTGTAGTCAGCAGAAGATCCAATAAGGACGGCATGTGGCTATCCACATCCGGGAGCCGCGTTGGCGACTTGACCAATTGGGACAGACCATACGCCAATGCAAAATTATGCACAGATTACCCTGCGTAGTCTGTGGTACGTGATCCAAGCCATTCGGCATTGTGCCCGTTGAAATCACCCAAGACTACGATTTCAGCGGAGGGGATCTGTGCAAGCACGTCGTCAATTGCCGCTTGAACGCAGCCCATGAGATGATCGGCTTCTGCGTTACCACTATGGGACCTGTAGACACACGCATAGATGCGGACGCGGTCCTCTAAATCTACGCGGAGCCAGAGTGTGGACAGGTCCCTACCCTCAAAATTGCCGAGACGGCGACAGCAGATATCCTCCCTAACGTACACACATACCCCGGCATGAGGCAAAAAATTGTGCTCAATTTTGTACCCGGGGTACGTTAAATATGACGTATCGCTAGGTCGAGATATCTGCGTCTCAGTAAGGAAACACAAGGCCGGCTGCGCCGTCTCAAGCTGGTGGTGGACGGCGTTTAAATTGGAGTGAATTCCCCTGATATTGCAAAAGTCCACGTTGAGTGTGGAGCGGGGTGCCGTGGTGATACTGCTTCGTTTGTCCTTGGTCATGCGCGGTTCTGTGCCCTCCCCAGAATACGAAGGGCAGCCCGAGCTAGAGTGCCCGGGGAGGGATTCTCCAACTCTGGTAGAGCCGGTACCCTCCTGGGGTAAAATCTTTTTTAGTACCGCTGTCATATTTATTATGGCCACCGGTCCTCGACACTAACCTATGCGAAACATAGCGGCACTAGGCCGCTACTTCACGCCGGTATTCTGTGCTAGTGTGGTAATTAACCCGGACGAGTCTGGCCCGATTATGCTGACGTTAAAAGACGGCAGCGTGACTCTCCCACTTCTAAAAAGCCCTTAGTTGCCTCTTACGACACCCATGGGCCTGGGACTCCCCTATTCTTTTTTCGCCCCGGGAAAAGTACAGGGCAGTCTAACAGCAAGAGCCTCTATCTAGACGTATAAATTATCTAACGGCCGTTCCCAATATACTATCTACAGATAGACATAAATTACTACCTTCTACTGTCAGTAATTAGCTGTCAATAATCCGAGGCTGTCCCAATATACCCGATAAGTCATTCTTATCGCCTTATATTGGGACGCGTGAATTGCATTTTCCATACGTTTGTATTGTATTTTATTGTTCTATCGCTGGTAAGCTATATGTCCTCCCATTGACTGACAGCGTATACGGATAAGGTGAGTTACCGTCGATAAGTTTATTGGAACAGAATATTCAACTATAATAACGCTTTTTATCACAAGTAGGCCACAACCGGAGATAGACTGAATATTGGGAACGGCCTTAAATGATCTAAGTTGATTTTATGAATCATACAAATTCTTATTCTATAATCAAATTCGACGTCCACTAATTTGATTGTTTTTTTCCAGGTGTAACAGTAATGGCACTTTTTTTGCCAACGAAGTAGAATTAATTAAATTGTGATTAACAACAGCGTGTACTTTTAAATACCAACTCAAGACTCGTATTAAGTATTCACCCAAAAATGTAACTTAGTATCTTATCTTAGAAAATCTATTTTTAAGAACTGTTTGGAGAAGATACGCTTGAAGGACAATTTAAAATGTGTTTACAGTATAAATCAGGTAGAGCTTATATAGTAAATAAATAAAAAATAATAATTCAAACTGGTATTTTATCTTTTTGATTTATGTTTATTAAAGTGTCTTGTACAGAAAATCTACATTATAATCACCACGGACGAGTAAAAAAGAAGGACTCCGTGTCACCTTACATAACAGTGAAGCACCAAAACAAGCCGGTAATCGTGTAAATACCCCCACGCACACACGTACACTAATACAAGCCGATCGGCCGCCATTATGAGATTTTCCATCGTCTGTGACAGAGCAGTTTGCGTCGCAATAAAATATTTTAAAAATGCCGTCGTGCGTTGTGAAAAAGTGTGAAAACAATACTATAAATGTATTTGTGGGTATATGATTATTGAAGGGAGAAAAAATTGTGTAACTGGTATACCCCGAAACCGCACACACACTAGCATAAAGGTGCTTCACTTGCTAATATCACGGCGCTGATTCCTTCTTTTTTTACTAGTCCGTGTATAGTGACATAATATTTTCACTTTGCTTGCCATATCAATAGACAATCTTTACACATAAATTATTAATCCTAATATAAGTTTCGAATCTGTTGTTGTTTTGTCCCGCATCGTTCATAAAATTTTGTTTTTCAAATTTAATTTGTGTATTTATCCTAGAAGTGAGGGTTATCTCTTTGAAAATATAACATATTGATTAAATGTTTTCACAAAATAGTAATAACAAGGTAAGCAAGAAATAAGTAAGCCTTATTAGTAAAATAATAGGTTATATTATACACTGATTTAACAATATTTCATGTTGTTAAAATACGTTGATTTATTTAGAACGTAAGACGAGAACTATTTACCGGTACAGTAATGAACAATACCATAGATACAAGCCATTTTAGCACAAGACAACATAACAGAATACCGCGGCACGCTACAAAACTCAATTCCTTACACTCGCTTCACCAAAATGAAATTACATTTTATACTTTGTCGGGATAATAACGTAAACTCAACTTTGATGCGATATTGCGACGCGGGAAAGAATTTCTTTTCACACGTGAATAACATTTTACTTACAATGTCCCACTTGTTTAATAAATTAATGGAGATTTCCTTTTTTATTACAGCCCAATGTTTATTTTTATGAAAATATGGGACGAGACGAGCAGAACGTTCAGCTGATGGTAATTTATATGCCCTGCCTATTACAATGCAGTGCTGCTCAGGATTCTTGAAAAACCCAAAAAATTCTGAGTGGCACTACAATTGCGCTCGTCACCTTGAGATATAAGATGTTAAGTCTCATTTGCCCACTAATTTCAGCTAGCTACGGCGCCCTTCAGACCGAAACACAGTAATGCTTACATATTACTGCCTCCCACTTGTGAACGTATTTTCATAATGTATTTTTTAATAAACATACCAAACATAAAAAATTGTTTCGTAACTTGCAGTAATAATAAATGTGAAAACTATACTAATATACGTAAAAGGTTTAATTTACTTGACTATACTTTGAAATAAAAAAGCATGCTATATCAAAGTTACATAAATAATTCCACCTTTGCAAAGTGTAATCGTTAAGTGTTGTGAATATTTCGAAACTATTACAGAAACTTTGAACTGATTTTGATTACCTGATTAGTAAAATCACATCAATAACTTTTTCTTATAGCATTCGAGAAGAGTGCAGGAGGAATCTTGATATTAAACATTCTCAGCCATGGAATCTGAATACAAACTTAGAAACAAAATTAAGTTGTCAGAGAGGATTTGAGAGAAGTTATATGGGGTTAAGACTAAGAGACAAAATTAATAACATTACAACTGAGCAATACAATAAGAAAGAAAATCTTGATTTCCATTTAATCTACGTTTAAAATTGAAGTGGGCTGGACATACACAAAGAACAACGTAAAATGGTCCAAAGTAGTGGACTGGTACCCTATAAAAAGGAAGGCCAGCCTCGATTTCGTTTCCTGGAGCGATAACATAGTAGAAACAGAGGGAAAGTTGTGGACCAAGAATTGCAAGAGATAGGAATGAGTGAAAGCTAATGGAGGAGGCTTTTACCGCTAAGATAGCTAACCGCTAATACAAATAATTTTTACTTAGTTCCCACATGCGTTTCGAATGTGCTGTAGTCATGTTATTGACACAAGTCGGCGCTTAGCATAAAACTTGTTTGTATTTAGCATACTCGGTTTGATACTTACGTATAACCTATAAATAAATAACTATAATCAAACATATCTGCAAATTTTTAACATTTAATATTATTCTGAATATTATATATGAAGTAAAAGCCAAAAGTAAAACATGAGACGTAAGTATATAAGGTAAATAAACATTGATGTCGTATATAATTAGATATATCACAACGAAAAAGCCCTTTAATAAATAATATGACAGCAAAGGGTTTAAACCTTGAGTTGTGTAAGGACATTGTAAGTAGAATATATAATATGACATGAAGGGTGAGGCGGGTTTCTTAAGGGATGTAAGATGAAGGTATAAAGATAAATTTTGTGAACCTTAGTGGCTATAAGGGTTAGTGCATATTATTGGGATTATAACCAATACAACACATGAAATCACTGTTACTTCGTTGATATAATCATTTCATCTAGATTTATTTTTTTCTGATTTTCATTTTTCATTTTATCAATTCATCTGGATGTGTGGTATCATATATCATTCTCCGCAGTGCAGTTTTCAAGGAGCTTTCTTCCACGTACTACAAAGCTGTGGAATGAGCTTCCTTGTGCGGTGTTTCTGGGACGATACGACATAGGTACCTTCAAAAAAAGCACGTACACTTTCCTTAAAGGTCGGCATGGATTCCTCTGGTGTTGCAAAACAATGTGTGCGCTGGTCATTACTTAACACCAGGTGACCCGTACGCCCGTACCTCTTTTTTCATTAATAAAAAATATACAAAGAAATGATACAGAAGATATGTTATGAAAAGAAAATAAGCGTATTCATGGTAAGTCACACTTTAACAGCGAAAGAGTTGAAGTTTCATGGGAAGAAACAGAAAAAGAGAAAAGAGAAGAGTAATAGAACACCTAGAAGATTTTGAGAGTGAAAACTCGGTAAATCACATTTTGCGCAGACAAAAGGGAACAAAATGCATATTATTTTAAATTATTCACACCTTTGTAATACTAAAAGATATATCAAACGCCGTTAAAATAACATAAATGTAGGTATAATAAAAATTGCCAACTCACGCGGCCACTATAAACGCCCCCTAATTTGACGAACAATTACGTCATAGTTCATAACAACAAACAACGGAGAGGATTGATTGAAAACTAACATTTGTCGTCATTCTTTCTCTTCAAATTTGCTCGAAAACATGGCTTCGCTTTTCAAATATTCGAATTTCCCAGAATTTATGGTACTTTGGAAGTGATACTTCTTTTGAGACGGTGTGAATTGGTTTTTATGAAACAAAAATGTGAAAAGAAAACTCCGCCGTCGTGTACGGGCCCTTACAAGGACTCTGCATACTATGGGGACTAGTAGTCCACACTCAAAGTCAAAGTCAAATAAAATTTATTCAATTAGGCTTAAATTAAGCGCTTTTGAATAGTCACTTTAAATATTTCCTTTAAGTTTCTGAATCTACCATATGTTCGGAAAATCTCTCTCCCCAAGAGAAGGTCGCCTTCGATGAAGGCTTAGAGGGCACTTGCCCAAAGTCAACCTCAGGTGGTGTTTAGTGGGTAGGCACTTAGGTTTTTACGTGAGTCCCACATAACCAACGCAGACATAAGCTGCGTTGGTATGCATGAGCACCCTTTCATTTTGTCTGGGCGCAAAAAGTTGAGCTCGTGAGAAAAACGTACAAGAAATTCGACGACCACTCTTTTCAATTAAATAGAGTGTTTTACAATGGCTGTAATACATAAAAAAAAAGTTTGTAAGGTGCTGCAAGTAATAAAAAATTTACTGTATAAATATAAATTATCGTATCGGATGCATCAACCTCTAGAGCTTGAACTCATTGTTTGTGTAATGATGCTTCGTGAATATGATGGTCGTGATTACTGTCACAATTAGTTATTGCATCAAACAAATACAAATACTATAAATAAATAAATATAGACTCGGTTACTACAAATGATTAACGGCCGTTCCCAATATTCATTCTATCTAACGTACTTGAGATAAAAATCGTAACTATCGTTGAATTTTCTGTCCCAATAAACTTACCGACGGTGACTCACCTTATCCGTACACGCTGTCTGTCAATGGGACGACGTATAGCTTACCAGCGATAGAAGTTTTTATGGAAATTGAAATTCACGCGTCCCAATATAAAGAATGACTTATCGGATATATTGGGACAGCTTCGGATCATTGACAGCTAATTAATGACTGTAAAAGGTAGTAATTTATCTGCATCTAAAGATAGTATATTGGGAACGGTGGTTAATCAACTTTCAGCTGTTACTCAAGGAGTCAGTTGTTGGGAAATTCTGAAAACGGGTTCTATACTGGCATTACGCCAGTGTAGCTAACACTGAGTCATTTTAATGACAATAATTCCCACACAGTACCATTGTTTTTCATTTTAGGTAGGTAATGGGTTGTACTACTTTATATGATTACACTTTGTTTGAGGCTTTACCATCTGTTCTGTTTTTTTTACGTCAATAAGGTACAAGACACGCAGGACGTTCAGCTGATGAAATTTGATACGCCTTGCCCATTACAGTGAAATGCCGCTCAGGATTCTTCAAACCCCCAATTCTGAGACCGGACTGACAAAAATCCAATCGGACGGTAAGACTTTGGATGATGGTAGTCAGACTTTCCCGGTTTGGGAAGTATCACGACTGCCACCTGTTCGCGATCTCTAGGAAGAGCCGCTCATCTGCCTCAATGCGCTTGGCACTGATGTCCGCAGAGAACGCGTCCGATCCAGGAGCTTTACGAGCATTGAAGTCATGAACCGCCTCCCTTAGTTCCGCAAGGGTGAAAGGCGGATCATCCTCTGCGCAAGCTAACGCACACAGGGGGTGGTCCGCCTCCCTCCTTATTGCGGAATGTACGGGACTGTCGTCCTCCAACCTGTCGTCCGGGAAGAACGTAGCTGCAAAGAGTTCTGCACTTTGCTTGGGATCCAGAGTCACTCTGTCCCTCACAAGGAGTTTATCTTTTTGGTTTTTCGAGGTTTGCCGGAGGACTCTGTAAATACCATACCACAAGCTTTCGCCCGTTAGCGCTGTGCCGTACTCCTTACAGCTAAGGGTCTGTGCCGCTTGTGCGGCAGACTCATACTTTTCCCGGGCTTTCAGGTACTGGCGGACGATAGATTCCCTCCTTGTTGGGGCCGCGCAGCGGACCCGGTTCTTTTTGGTAACCACGTCGCGGTTCAGGGCCAGAAGTTCGGAGTTCATCCAAGCTGGTTCATACTTGAGTGTTCGCTTCAGCTTCGGGATAGCGGCCTCGCACGCTTGACGAACCGCCTCCTGATACTCGAGGACAACGTGCTCAATGTCCTCGGGGGCGGTTATGGCCTACACTCTATCCACTCGGATTTGGCGGTTTTGTAAATGTAGGATAAGTTCCTTTCGGAACTAATACCGGTTTGCCTTTCGAGTGTTGTAAATCCGAGTAGTTGGTGCTGGGCCAGGTGCTTTCGCACGACCTGTGCGAAGGCCTATCCTTAGGGCATTGTGATCGGAACTGACCATGTCTGGGTCCACCCTCCAGGACTCCATCCTTGACAGGATACTTTGGCTGCACACCGTTATGTCGACTCTGCTTGTGCAGAGCCGACCTTCCCGAACCACTTGAAATGTGGGTTCAGTCCCAGTGTTAAGAACCATCATGTGCATTCTTTTCATAGAAATTGGATTCATAAAAACCGGTCGTCTAAGATGGTCTGTTTGAAAATTTCAACATACTGGATCAAAAGTAAATGGAAATACCTTAATATAATCTTTATATATTTGATGACGATCAGTTCTTCATGGGAACTGGCAATTGGCAATCTGCTACTTACAAATAAAAGTATTACATTACATCAATAAGTCTTTTTTTAACCGACTGAAAATGAGAGTCTCAATCGTTTTTGTATTGCCACTACTTCACCCACCATTGTTGCACAAGTCCCTCAATATCCGAAGCATTTTATTTTAGAAGTGGGAGAGTCACGCTGCCGTCTTTTGACGTCAGCACAATCGGGCCAGGCTCGTCCGGGCTAATTACCACACTAGCACAGAATACCGGCGTGAAGTAGCGGCCTAGTGCCGCTATGTTTCGCATAGGTTAGTGTCGAGGACCGGTGGCCCTTCCCCCCCCCCCTCCACCCGAATATGACAGCGGAACTTAAAAAGATTTTACCCCAGGAGGGTACCGGCTCTACCAGAGTCGGAGAATCCCTCCACGAGCACTCTAGCTCGGGCTGCCCTTCGTATTCTGGGGAGGGCACAGAACCGCGCATGACCAAGGACAAACGAGGCAGTAACACCACAGCACCGCGCTCCACACTCAACGTGGACTTTTGCAATATCAGGGGAATTCACTCCAATTTAAACGCCGTCCACCACCACCTTGAGACGGCGCAGCCGGCCTTGTGTTTCCTTACTGAGACGCAGATATCTCGACCTAGCGATACGTCATATTTAACGTACCCCGGGTACAAAATTGAGCACAATTTTTTGCCTCATAAAAAATTGTGCTGAATTGTATGTGTGAAGGTTAGGGAGGATATCTGCTGTCGCCGTCTCGGCAATTTTGAGGGTAGGGACCTGTCCACTCTCTGGCTCCGCGTAGATTTAGAGGACCGCGTCCGCATCTATGCGTGTGTCTACAGGTCCCATAGCGGTAACGCAGAAACCGATCATCTCATGGGCTGCGTTCAAGCGGCAATTGACGACGTGCTTGCACAGATCCCCTCCGCTGAAATCGTAGTCTTGGGTGATTTCAACGGGCATAATGCCGAATGGCTTGGATCACGTACCACAGACTACGCAGGGCGATCTGTGCATAATTTTGCATTGGCGTATGGTCTGTCCCAATTGGTCAAGTCGCCAACGCGGCTCCCGGATGTGGATAGCCACATGCCGTCCTTATTGGATCTTCTGCTGACTACACATCCCGATGGTTACCAGGTCTTTGTCAACGCCCCTCTCGGAAAGTCCGACCATTGCCTGGTCAGGAGTGTAGTGCCTATCCGACGCCAACGTCACAGACCACCAGCGACCCACCGCGTTTGGCACTACAAGTCAGCAGATTGGGATAGGATGCGTTCCTTTTTTGCATCCTACCCTTGGGGCAGGGCTTGTTTCCCTTCGGATGATCCTAGTGCCTGCGCCGTTGCAGTAGCCGATGTGATACTGCAGGGCATGGATATTTTTATACCAAGCTCTATAGGACCCATCGGTGGCAGATCACAGCCCTGGTTCGATGCGTCAGTTAAAGCAGCATCTGACTGCAAAAAACAGGCGTATCGAGCTTGGGTTGCGGCGCTGGGCGCAAAGGATCCGAACTGCACAGTTCTTAAGAGGAAATACAACCTTGCCTCCAGATTTTTTAAGCGGCAAATCGCCCGTGCAAAGTCAAAACACGTCGTCATAATCGGCGAGCAGCTTTCCAGTTACCCGACCGGAACACGCAAGTTCTGGTCGTTGTTGAAAGCTGCTTTTGGTAACTTCAGCCAGCCGTCCATGCCACCGTTGCACATGAGGAATGACACCCTGGCCCATACGGCAAAAGAGAAAGCCAACTCGACTCTTGACGACAACGGAAAAACACCGCCGACCATCCCGCGGTGTCAGAGCTCTATGCCTGAAGTACAGTTCAGACAGAAAACTGTTAGGCGAGCTCTGTTTTCGCTGGACGTCAGGAAGTCGAGCGGGCCGGATGGCATTTCTCCAATCGTGCTTAGAACGTGTGCCCCTGAGTTGACGCCGGTGCTAACGCGTTTATTCCGGCACTTTTATTCTAAAGGCGTAGTCCCTGACTCTTGGAAGTCAGCCCTTGTCCATCCGATCCAAAAAAAAGGAGACAGTTCGGATCCGGCAAACTACAACCCTATTGCTATTACCTCCCTGCTCTTCAAAATCATGGAGAGCATAATTAGCCGTCAGCTCTTAGTATATTTAGAGGGTCACCAGTTGATCAACGATCGACAGTACGGGTTTCGCCCTGGTCGGTCGGCAGGTGATCTTCTGGTATACCTAACACATAGATGGGCAGCGGCTATTGAAAGCAAGGGGGAAGGCCTGGCAGTTAGCCTGGATATAGCGAAGGCCTTTGATCGTGTATGGCACAAGGCGCTCCTCTCCAAACTTCCATCATTTGGGCTTCCCGAGAGCTTGTGCAAGTGGGCCTCCAGCTTCCTCACTGGGCGCAGCATACAGGTCGTTGTCGACGGATATTGCTCGAACCCGAAGCTCGTGAATGCTGGAGTACCCCAAGGCTGTGTGCTGTCTCCCACGCTGTTTCTTCTACATATCAATGATATGTTGGACACCTCCATTGCTATGCAGACGATAGCACTGGTGATGCCGTATACACTGGCCATGCAGGTCTCTCTCGGGAAATCGTCGACCAGTGCCGGGAGAAACTTGTGTCTTCTATCGAGTCCTCTCTTGAGAAGGTCGCGGAATGGGGAAAATTGAACCTTGTCCAATTTAACCCCCAGAAGACTCAAGTTTGCGCGTTTACCACTAAAAAAACCCCATTTGTCGTACCGCTCTTCGAGAACACTTCCCTCAAAGCCTCGCCTAGTATTGGAATACTGGGTCTCGAAATCTCGAGCGATTGCCAATTTTGTGGTCATCTGGAAGGCAAAGCCAAATTGGCTTCAAAGAAACTGGGTGTCATTAATAGAGTACGGCAATACTTCAAGCCGGCCCACATACTAGCGTTCTACAAAACGCAGGTCCGGCCACACATGGAGTATTGCTGTCATCTCTGGTCTGGCGCACCCCAGTATCAGCTCGATCCATTTGACCGCGTGCAACGCAGAGCAGCTCGAATTGTCGGGGACACAGTGCTCTGTGAACGGCTGGATCACTTGGCGTTGCGTAGAGACGTCGCTTCATTGTGTGTCTTCTACCGCATTTATCACGGGGAGTGTTCCGAAGAGCTGTTTTACCTAATTCCTGCCGCCGAATTCCACCTTCGCACGACACGCCACAAGTTAGGATATCATCCTCACCATCTGGATGTGTGGCGGTCCTCCACAGTGCGGTTATCAAGGAGCTTTCTTCAACGTACTACAAAGCTGTGGAATGAGCTTCCTTGTGCGGTGTTTCCGGGACGATACGACATGGGTACCTTCAAAAAAAGCGCGTACACCTTCCTTAAAGGCCGGCAATGCTCCTGTGATTCCTCTGGTATTGCAAGAGATTGTGGGCGGCGGTGATCACTTATTCCATAAAAAAAAAAAAAAAGCGTTGCAAGCATACATGTGTCAATGTGTAAAGAGCTTCTCTTCGCCTCAGCAGTTCAACCGTGACCAGGATTCATGCAATGGGATCGAAATATCGGCATCAAATTAATAAAACATGTATCGTGAGTACCCGTCATAATAATTAAAATGTTAATGTTCCGCGATGAAAAAAGCTTAAAAACATATATTATGTATGTATATATTAAAGGCGACTGTTTTAAAGTCAAAGTATAATAAACTTCATTCAAATACGACTAAACTTAACGCTTTTGAATAATCATTACAAATATATAATTTAAATTACTGAATTTACCATATTATGACCGGAAATAGTAGAGCTCATGAGAAGAAGAAGTTGGCAGAGAATTAGCACTATATTTCTAATCTGTACTCATTTAGAACTTTATAACACGACCAATTTAATTATTAAATAAAAATAGACATGATTGAACAAATATTTTTAAAAGGATTCTTACTATAAAGGAATGCTGAAATGGTTTGGACACGTGGAGCGAATGAGTGAAGAAAGAATGACGCATCAAATATATAAGGCGAGTGTGTGTGGGCAAGTCGGTCGCGGGAGACCTCGTAGAACATTCGTCGACCAAATTGGGGATGTTTTGAGAAAAGGAGTGCTCCGAAGCACCCGCAACCGACGAGCATGTATGAAAAGAGTAATGAATGTAGAGGTAGCACGTGAGGTTTGTAAGGATAGAAGCAAATGGCATTCTATTGTCTCTACCAACCGCGACAGGAACAAGGCGTGAGTGTGTATATGATTCTTACTATAACTTACCACAGAATGGGAAGGAAGCGACAGCCTACAGGTTATTCAATTATTTTGGTGTACGAAATTATGTATATTGTAACTAACTATAAAAAAAGAAAGAAGCCCACTCAATTTCTTGAGCCCGTTCTTCTTAGGTCTCAGGCGTAAATTTTTGAATGGGTGATACTTTTTGAAAATCAATAAGTGATTTTTAACCTTATTTTGAATAAAAATATTTGAATTTCAACGATCGCAATAAAGTAATAGAATTTGATTTCCAATATGCAGCAGACTACAATTTGTCGACTGATTAAAACTCAATACCACTAGTAATATAATGAATTACAATAAATATTGTCGAACTAGTGACTCATATGAAAGATCTAAAAATATTCTTTATATTATATTCATATCAACACACGCCCTAAAATACTCGTGTCGTCACTGAGGCGAAATGGTGAAGGACCGTCTCAAATCAGATTAGAATGGCCGATTGTGATTTTCATGCTATCTTGAACGTCCGCCTCGGATATTTCATATCTTATATCGATGTGATGTATTGAATGGAGAGCCGCTATGATTTTATGAAGCTTTTATGAAATGTGTATCTATATTCTTACATAAATACTAGCTGACCCGACAGACGCTATTCTGTACATGATAAATAAAAACTGTTTTGTCGTAAAAAATGCGAGTAAACACTTTATTTTCTGAAGTATTCAATAAAAAAAATAAGTGTTAGATAATAAAATATTGTATATGTGAATATGACGCTGTTTATCAAAATATTTTTCATAGATATCATCTAAAAGAAAATCGGCTATGGATAAATTGAGGAAAATATGGAAGGATCGCAATATCACCAAAATATGACTTGTCTTGACTCTCATATTCCCTATATTCCTCCATGCGGCTGAGACATAGACCCTACGAGAAAGTGAGATGAAAAAGATCAACGCTCTTGAGTTTTGGCGCCGGAGAAGAATGCTCAGTATATCGTGGACGGAATTCCGAACCAATGAGAACCGAAGAATACCTTCGGGAGCTCGGCATTAAACAGAAACTGTCTGCTACCGTACAAGCTCCCATTCTCACTTTCTTCGGGCATGTATAGCGACGTGGGAGCGACTCCATAGAACGCTTAATAGTGCAGGGTAAAGTCGCTAGGCCACGAGGCAGGTCCCCGATGAGGTGGACGGACCAAGTGAGGCAAGCTGTCGACGGTACTCTGCATGAATGCACGAGAAGAGCGGCAGTTCGCAACGAGAGGCGTTGCATTGTGAAACAGGCCACTAACTCTGACAAAAGTTTAACGCCGAAGAAGAAGAAAAGAAAAATACTACACACTTCACTAGCTCACTAACACATCTGTAAAACTAGCACACATGAACGTTTTAAATTTAGTCTCAACGTAATGAGGAGAGTATTTCTCTATTACGCTAGTAAAGTAAGTTTATGGTCATTCCAAGATGAAAAGAGCTTCGATGACGCATTTGTAAAATCGTTAACAATCTCCACGCTGCCCCCAGTTTGTTCCTCGTCCGCCACATACTCACGTGTTTTCGGTTTCTTAAATTCATATGTTTAATCTGATATATAAAATTCTCGTGTCCCGGCGTTTTTACCAAACTCCTCCGAAACGGCTTAACCGATTTGTGTGAAATTTTGTGTGCATATGGGGTAGGTCTGAGAATTGACCAACCTCTATTTTTCATACCTAAATTATAAGTGAAACCTCTAAATATTTTTTGCCATTTTTTTTTAATTTTTTGTTCGTCTGTCAACCTTGTATTATAATATATCAATACACAAATAAAATTTGAAAAATAAAATTTTATGAACGATGCGGGATTCGAACCCACGACCTCCGGCGATCTGTGCCGGTGCTCTAACCAACTGAGCTAACCGTTCGAGTACCGCCTCGTTATAAAATTCTCTTTGCTTTGTTCAACTCTCAGGTTGTGGCTTCATCTACAGGATCTACTTTACAGTTGATAACCTGCTCAACCCCAATATTTGCATATTAGGAAATTGACTTAAGATGTCGCTCTTGTAAATCTAAACAATATGTTATGTTTTTAAAGTGATAACCCTCACTTCTAGGATTAATATATCAATATACATAGTGTGATGAAGGTTTTCATTTGTGCGCGCATCTTTAAAAAACTGTTGAATAGATTTCAATTCAATCTTCTAAGTTTTACTCCTCAGACACTTAGCCCTTGAAGAGACGAGCAGGACGTTCTTTACGACGGAGCAGGTAATTGATACACTCTACCCATAACAATGCAGTGCCACTGAACATTCATGAACGACACAAAAATTCTGAGCCGCAATACAATAACGCTCGTCACCTCGAGACATAAGATGTTAAGTCTCATTTGCCCAGTAATTTCACTAGCTACGGCGCCCTTCAGACCGAAACACAATAATGCTCACACGTTACTGTTTCAAGGCAGAAATAGGCGCCGAATCAAATAAAATGGTTAATAAAGTTTTAAGAAACAAAGATTTTTCATAAATACTACGTGCTCAGTAATGAGTGTACGCGAACGAAGTCGCGGGAAACAGCTAGTAAAACATAAAATATCTATAAATCGCAAAGGTAACACTACTTTTATTTATTGGAAGTGATTTTACTTACAGTAATAAATCACCTCAAGTAACCCAAAGCCTTTCAACTTAATGCTCCGTTATGTCGTGTTCTTTTCAAAATGGATTAGTAGTTTCTACAAAAAACAAAATGGACAAAAAATTACATAAGTCACCACTGTAACTGATGTTTGACGCAATATTAAACAAATGAGTCGTTTTGCATAATTAACTTAAAATTGATTTATTACAAGAGTGCTTTGTTTGCGCTTTCTAAATTGACACATCAAACATAGGCACATAAGTGAATTTGCCAGAAACTGTCATAACCATAATGTTAACACCAGGAACAGACATAAACTTATGATGCCTACTACTCGGCTAAGTCGAGTTAGTAAGTCTTTTGTGGGGCGATGTATATACTTTTATACTACGCCTTCATTGTTAAAAAAGATTTAATATTTATCTTGAATTTGTGCTCAGTGAGTCCTATGCTGTCTGGTATTAACATTGAATGATTATTAAATTTTACCCCCTTTATTAAACTATGCAACTACTTATATACTAGTTGGAGAGATAGTTGCTAGAAACTGTCATAACCATAATGTTAGGTTTAGGTTTAAAGAGTTTATTTCTCAAAGAAGAACAAAAGTTCACTTACATGAGGACAATGATTCTAAATAAATATAAAAGAAAACATAAATTTTATAGTTTTAAAGTTACGGTGACTATAAAGCTAAACAATAATAAATTCAAAACACGCTGTGTTCTAAGGTAACAATCTATCTAATGTGAGTGACAGTGCTTTTTTTAATTTAGCTTTTAATTTTGGAAAAGATTTTTCCTAAAATATATCTTTCGGCAAGTCATTATATAGTAGATTACAATGTTAACACCAGGAACAGACATAACCTTATAATGCCTACTACTCGAGTCTACTAAGTCGAGTTAGTAAGTCTTTTGTGGGCTGATTTATATGCCTTTACAACAAGATCCCAGAAAATGTTCAAAAAAAAAGTATTACGTTATTCAAAAGAATTGTTAAAAAACTTTGTGTGGTAAAGGTTACTATAACATAAATTACTTTCTTAATGATACCACAGATTGGGAATGGAGTGTTTGTAGAATTGTACAATATTACTTTGTAAACATATTCATACGATGAAAAAAAAAAGCCCGCTGAGTTTGTTGCGCCCATTCTTCTCAGGTCTGAGGCATTCATTTTGGAATGGGTGGTAGTTTTTTGACTTTCAATAAGTGATGTCACATCCTATTTTGAAATTATTTTTTATTGGGTAGTAAGATGTGTAGTAAAAATTAGTGATGGAAAGCACAGATGTTGAATACTAGTATGATATACCTGTTAAGTAGAGAGTCCCGCTCTTCCATAGCAGAAACAGGAAGAAATTAACTCTAGAATAGGCCATCTTAATCACGTTACATGTGTCCTGTCTTAGTCATACAAATTTATATATTTTTGAGAAAAAGTGACGGGAGTAGAAAAGTTAACATCTGATAGTAAGTGATACGCCTTGTCTATTATGCAGTGCCACTCAGGATTCTTGAAAATTCCAAAATATCGCCTGTCTAATTCAATAAATTCCAAAATAACCAGCACCAATACTGCCTACATACTAATGCTTCGCAGCGGCAGAAGGCGCCGCTATGAAAATATTTGTTAAATCTCAAAGTTCAAGTTAAAACTAAATTTATGTAACTTGGTCTAAAACATTTAACGTTCACTTTGTGAGTAATTAAGTGATTCATACCGAAAAATAATTAAATTAAAAATTGCTACAGCTCCGATAGATCCTCTCATCGTATACCTACACGATACAACACAATATATATTTTAGTAACAATAATAAATATATAATAAGTATTTTGTGTACACATTAAGTTACTATCCGGCGTGTAGATTCTGTAATAGTGCAGATGAAACCCCGTTACACATCCTCTGTCAATAAGGTCCTTTAAATTCGTAGACGAACGTAACATTTCTTTGGAAAGATAATTTTTTCAACCACTTAAGATACGACATCTCATTGCAAAAGATATAATTATATTCATAAAAGGAATCAATCTTAGCAGTGAGCTATATTTAACAGTTGCTGTCACAATATATCATATAAGAAAATTTATTGAAGTAGGCGTTACTTTGCGGAAATCCATAATAATACAAATGATTTGAATTTTCTTTAGTGTTAATTCCGCCAATATTTGTCTTTAAACAATTTGACACGTTGTTCGCCTCTACACGAGGCATCCTCAGGACGTGTTGTCTCGCCAAAATCTGGCACTAGAACATCTCGTCATCATTCCTCGTGTAGAGGCGAAACACGTGTCGAATTGTTTAAAGACAAAAATTGGCGGAATTAATACTAAAGAAAATTCAAATCATTTGTATATATCATATAGGTCGCAATGAAACAGGGGAGTGAAACACTGAACTGTAACTTAAGTGGCTTTACTATCTGGTGCATTAAAAATATTCCAGAACAACTCTATTCAATTACATATAAATATGGAAGATATTGAACATATACAGAAGATAATTAACGGTAGAATACTCACATAAAGCCGTGTTATCAGCTATGCTAAAACAAAACAAATTAAAATTTATCGTTCCACAACTTCGGCGTTCCCTGTCGGCTCCCCGCTCGAAGCAAAACAATTTACAGAGTTGGTTACTGTTCAGAAGTTTCTGTAACTCCTAACTTATTATGAAAACATGGAAACTTTACGATTTGTTGATAATTATCAATAACAGTAACATAATATACCCTCATACCAATGCTGAAGTATATAACAGAATACTCAATTCATTTCCAAATTAATAATAAACTTACTAATAATGAAATTACATAAATACTCTCAATAACAATCATTAACTTTCAGAATCAGACTAATGTCACTTACCTTGGTTACTTACTACAAATCTTCAAAAGAGTTAAATTTTCAAGCAACGTAAATAAGATATTACTTAAACACTATTTTTACCATGTTGATGACACAGCGTGCATAAAAGCAATGTAGTGCCTGTAAAAGTAATTTTATCTCTACAAATTGTATGAATGTGAATGTAAGTTTGTTTGATACGCCTTCACGCCTTAACCACGCAACCGATTTTGATAAAATTTAGTACAGAGATAGAAAGAGAGGACCGATTCGGACGGGACTTTTATTGGCAGGTAGCTGATGTAACAAGCAGTAACTTAGGCTACGTTTGCTTTAGAGAAATAAAGTAATGTTGCAATGTCCAAGAAACAGTCTATCTCTAAAAATAATTTATATGGCAAAATAACGTTTGCCGGGTCAGCTAGTAATAAATACATACATTTTGATTATAGATGCATATTATTAAAAGCTGACCTCAATATTTATTTAACTCATTAAATTATTTTGAACTTCAATTATATTATCAATGATTACGAATATAATTAAGGCGACACGGTTAATTGAAGTAAGCCATGAACGCCGCAATTGTCCTCGGCTGTTCTACCCAGCGCCTTTGACTTCACACCTACTCCGCGGCCGGCTGTAATGCGACATTTATTTACTTTATTAGGACCAATAAACAGCAACACAATAATAATATTTAACTATAACTTATGCATATAAACCTTAATTAATTGTGAAACCAACTACATTAGCCACAGATAAATTATATGAGAGGGAGATAAACACGTACATCTATATAAACAAAAAATAAAATTTATGTGCTTAGTAACAATTAAAATAGAAAAGACAAAAAAAAAGATCATCATAATAAATATTATTGTTTATAAAATAGGTATCGGTTAGAAGCTTTCATTTACTATATCTATTTAAATTAAATTATACTCTAACATAAAGTTGAATAACTAATCTAAGCTTTTCAATCTTACTAAGTGGTTATCTTTTAATCATACTACTTATTTATTTTTAAAACATCAATAACTTCTACTCTAAAAGAGGAAGCACGATTACTGAAAATATCTATGTGTGTAAAGTTCTCATTATAATTTTTAAGGAGTCTAAAACATACGATAGATGGACGAAATAATTTGAGGCTATGTAATAAAAGTGTCACTTTAGTAATATTAATCTATTCAAAATTTTAAATTTCACAGGTAAATTTACATTACACTTGAAATATGAATTTTTTATACAGCTAATTCGGAAAGAAGATTTTCTTATAGATGCACGAGCAAAAAACTCTAAGGTTGATCTTTTCAAAAATGATTAAGTATTACAAGTTCTTATTTTCAATTTACAATTCATTTCAATTAAAAGCAAAGTGATGAAACAAATATACTCAAACGTCTAACACTAAATGCTCGGTAAGTAAAAAAAATTTAATTAGTAAAAATACAAGAGCTATTGAGTACAGTAGATGCATCAATCCACACATACTGTAAATAAATAAAGGCGTTATGCGAGCCTTTAATAACTATATTTTTTTTTATAAAAATAAGGGTCAAGACGAGGTGGCTGCCCATTACAATGCAGTAACGCTCAGGATTCTTGAAAAACCCAAAAATTCTGAGGCTCTACAATTGCGCTCGTCACCTTGAGACATAAGATATTAAGTCTCATTTGCCCAGTTATATCACTAGCTACGGCGCCCTTTAGAATAAAACACGATAATGTTTACACATTACTGCTACACGGGAGAAATAGGCGCCGTCGTGTTACCCATTATCTAGCGGGCATCCTGTGCAAAGGAGCCTCCAAGGAGATTATTATTGAACTACATTTTATTACAAAATATAAAGTAAAAATCCTCTTTAGGAGCACAACAGAAAATAAAATATTCATACATATATTTGAACGAATCAAAATCAACACAAGTAAATCATAACAATAGGAGTTCACTGCTGAATTTTTACGTATTCATCGTCCAATGGGAGTCGTGTCACTATTGGAGTATGTAACAATTTCTGTGAAGTGTTTGTCTACTGTGACGTTCATACATTTAATATTTATTTCGGTCCCTGTAGACACAAATATAGAAAGACTACCTTTAGTATGACTTTGTGAGTTAAACGGGTTGTATTTATATCATTGGGACATTTTTTATGCAAAAGGAGGACAAACGAGCGTACGGGTCACTTAATTATAAAGGATCACCGCCGCCTACATTCTCTTGCAACACCGAAGGACTCACAGGATCATTGACGATCTTTGAGCAAGGTGTGTGTGACAACTGAGTGCCCTAACTGGTTTGCTCTCTAGCCATTATAAGCTGAATGGGCTTCTAGCCAGAATGGGTCTCAATGAATCAAACCTGTGCAGCTTCTGCTGTGAACCCACTGAAGACCCCAAATACATCCTACTGGAATGCGAGGCTTTTGCCAGGGTTAGGTTTAGGTCTGTTAAAGTGCCTTCACTTAAGGCAGAGGGCCCTGCCAGAACCTTCTGAGGATCCTACGCTTCTTAAAAGTAGTAGGTCTTGAGGATCTAATTTAAACTTCGGCACAGTAAGCACACACGTTCCCTAGCTAGTAGCCTCGACTTCCACATCTTTTTCTTAGGTAAAGGCAGCTTCACTTTCGACTCCATAATAAGATAATGAAAATAAATGTGTGTTTAAAAAGGTGTGTTTTGATCAAACATTCTCATTGTATGTGTTGATCAATGCATTTATTGTAAACACAAGAGTTATTGAACATTTTTACTTATTAATTTACTTTTTTTTTACTTGTACTCGTATAAAGCATTTAGTAGGTATTTGACGTTTGAGTTTTTTTGTTTCATCACTTTGCTTATATTGTAATTAAAATGATTTGTAAATTGAAAATAAGAACTTGTAATGCCTTATCATTTTTGAAAAGAGCAACCTCAGAGTTTCTTGTTCGTTCTTCTATAAGGAAAACTGCCTTCCGAATGTAGCTGTATGAAGAAATGATAATATTTCAAGTGGAATGTAAATTTACGTATGAAATAAAATATTTTTGATTTGATTTCATAAATCTATATATATATAAGAGATTTCCACGTATTTAGTCACTCACCACGATATCACTGGAACCATTAGAGCTAAAGACGTGAAATTTGGTAGGAATATTCTTTTCACCGAGTAGAGGTCAGATTTTCCGCAAAATTGCATCCGCAAGAGTTTTTTTATTATCAACAGAACAACGTCTGTCGGGTCAGCTAGTAGTATAATATTACTAAAGTGACACTTTTATTACATAGCCTCAAATGTTTTCAGCCGACTATCGCATGTCGCATTACAGCTGCCCGCGCAGTAGGTACGAAGTCAAAGGCCCTCGGCAGAACAGAAAAAGTCAATAACGACGTCCATAGCTTACTTCTTCTTATTTATTTAAATAAATATTGAGCCTTTGCCTTTAATAATATGTGTCCGTAATCAGAATGATTGTATTTATTGCAGACTGTTATTGATTTCCCAATATCATCGCCACCTTAAAATTATTAAGTTAATATTTAAAATGTACATTTATTACATTTAGAGTTAAACCTCATTCAAGGCAAATTACAAAGACACTTCGAAATTCAAAGGGGATAAGTTTTTCTCTTAATGATTTATGAACGTTACAATTGGCTTTCCATATATTATCTTATATATAAAATTCTAGTGTCACAATGTTCGTTCCCGTACTCCTCCGAAACGGCTTGACCGATTCTCATGAAATTTTGTGAGCATATTGAGCAGGTCTGAGAATCGGCCAACATCTATTTTTCATACCCCTAAATGTTAAGGTACACACAAAATTTTATTTTTTTATTTTTTCTGACATTTCTTTTAAATTTATTTGATTATGTGTCAACATTAAAAAATACATACAACTTCAAATTTTCACCCATCTACGATCAACAGTTACTTTTGTATTTCGATTTTAATATTGGCAATACAACGTTTGCTGGGTCAGCTAGTAATTAATAAAATTTGCGCTTGTGTTATCTGAGAAAAGGAAATTTATTATTTTTAAATCTTTTGTTTTATCATTTATATCATATTTTATTTATTTATTACTTTTCTGATTTTCGAAGAACAAATTCTGTGTTAAATCTTCGCTGAGACAATTAAATAGTTTTATTCGAATATACTCCAGGTAGTAGGGGAAGTCCCGCATAAATTCTGACAAAGTAACAAACCACCTTTCTTAAGCATTTGATAATATAAAAATATAAAAAAATCTTGCAAAGATGGCTTTGACAATTAATTATTAAATAATAAATACGGCTGTATGGGCTTGAGCCCTTTGCCTGTCCTTTTAATGAAAGAAAAAAAAATTAACGAATGACGCAAACGTCAGAAAATTTTAGGAACCAACTTCAACCTGTCACTTGTGTGTTACAATGATGCGCGCGCATCTTAAAATTTCACCATCATCATTTTTTCATTACGCGCCTAAAGTTACAACTACAAAAACTTTTAATTAGTTTGCATTTTCTCCGGTAATGTAAACATATCTGTGTCAACAAACTATGCAATCTAAACGCCAAATTCCATTTTCCCTCTTCCGAAACTTGACAAAATAGTTCATTGTATACATAAGGTGTTCTTAAACAAACTCCCTAAACCGCCATTTGCTTCACGAGCTTACCTTTGCCATAAAAAAAAATAAAATTGTTATTTGATCTGTGGGTAAAGTGACGCATTCATCTATTCAATGCGACTTTGGCCATGTTTTGATGGATGAGCCAAATAATGGATGCTGATATAATATACCCAGGCTTAATGTTCCTTTTGTAGACGGGGACGCGTATATTGTGGGTGGCTTTTCTGGCATTACCCTTTCAAAATATTATATTTATTCTTACAGACATTAAAGAATACATTTTTGCGGAAGAGAACGTACATACCTATATGCTATAATATGTTTGTACATTTTTAATGGTTTTAAAAATTACGGTTAAATGTATTTTTTTAACAGCATGAAAACCTTATTACAAAACTTACATTATAAGTGTGGATTTACTATGCAGATAGAGGGTTATCTATTTATTACTTAGGGCCTATAAAATGATGTATAGAAATAATAAAGATGTTATCATATTGAATGTTGCTATTTTAATATATGCCATCAAAAACATAACTTGTAAAAAAACCAAGTCTCGCAACTCAGTTCATCTACCGTAAAAAGTTGTGAGATTCCCTACTTAAGGGTCCTGTCTCAAGTAATTACATAATTATTAGATAACCTTACAACATCTTATAACGACCATGTGTTTATTGAAAATATTTTATGTTTTAATTAAATTTTTTAACTTGGCCATCGCGTGAAAGCACAGTGTATCTTTTTAGTTTAAACACAATGTATGTTACGAGTAATAATACGTCATATTATATTATGTCACATATATAATATAATTAGTTTGTTCAGTGGGATGGCCAAGTCAATCTATTTGTTTAAAACATAAAATAAATTAAACTTCTAATTTTATACACAACGAAGATATAGGGGTTGAAAATGGCCTGCAATGCTTCGAGAAAAGGATGGTACGGCTGTGTTGCTTATTTTTGCTCGGCTTGCTTTGGGCACGGGTGCTTCCAGATTCTGATAAATTAATGTTTGCAAGCAAATTAATAAACTTTTTAGTAATTTGATTTTTTAAATACTAACCTAACAGAAAATTTATAAAAACTTTTGTATGGAAAAAGTTACTGGACTAATCTGCACTCGATGATGGTATCCCCATTAAAATCCGATCATTAGTTTAGGAGTTCACTGGAAACAAATATCAAGACACTGAATTTATATATTTTAAAATATAAACATTTGATTCCTTAAAATTTGATATAGAGGTGAGAACATTCACACAACAAGATGGGTAAGAAGGTAAATGTATCCCTTAAAAGGAAATTCCTTTACGCAGGAAATCTTATTAAGGAAAGGTTGTCGCTTTACTTCGATATTCATCCTGATTCAAGAATGTATTGGTATCGAGTGAAGGATGCTCTTCAGCTTGATTGTATTTTATTGATTGTATATTAAAAGGCTTTTCATGTTTGATATTGGCTGACTTGTTAAAGATTACTTGCTGCAAATTAGGTGTGAGTAGACTTACAGAGTAGGTATCTTTGTAGAAATTAAGTTATTTTGTTTCTTAATTCATTTATTTTCTTAGTACCCACAGGAAATCACTATATATAACGTAGCTGTAGTGCTGAAAATCAAATTATATTTAATATTTGAGAAATTCCAAACAATTCTTATATATTTAAAATACTTGAGGCATCATTTGCGGATGGCAGACGATTTTAACAGAGTGCTTGCGTTTTTGTGAGAGGAATGGATGAACGGTATTTGGATGTTTATTAATTGTTAGTTAACTACAGTAAACTATGTATTTATTAAATATTATTTGTGTAATATGTTTAGTTTGCTTATTTGTAATTAATTACTTGCTTTAATATTGTAATTGGCTCACGCCGTTTTATTAAAGTATTAAATCGCATTTATCACGGGTGTGTCCCGAAGTGCTGTTTAACCTGATTCCTGCCGCTGTATTCCACCTTCGCACGTCACGCCACTAGTTAGGATATCATCCTCACAATCTGGATGTGTGGCGGTCTTCCACAGTGCGGTTTTCAAGGAGCTTTCATCTACGTACTACAAAGCTGTGGAATGAACTTCCTTGTGCGGTGTTTCCGGGATGATACGACATGGGTACCTTCAAAAAAAGTGCGTACACCTTCCTTGAAGGCCGGGAACGCTCCTGTGATCATTTAACAACAGGTACGCTCGTTTGTCCTCCTGTTCCATAAAAAAAAATCATTTCCGCGTCGGTTTTGGATTAGCTAGGCTGGTCCGACGGACAAAATCGCTGCAAGCGCATGGATTTCCAATTTTCCAACAAAGAAAACAACAACCAACTACAAAGACACGCTCAGATCGACTTAATAATGATATTTTGGTATCTTCAGCGAAGTGGAAGCTTCAGGCTAAGCGCATAAAGAGACGCAGGTGACGTTGCAGAGCATGGTACAGTTTCCAGGCCAGGGCAGGAGAGGCAGACATACGCCACGAGCGTATGCTGCGACGCAGTAAGAACACTTTTGCGTAGATTAAAAGAAAAAGCTTATTCTAGTTGACAAGTAAAATGAGTACATAGAATTAGGATAATTTGAGCAAAATATGCTTTTACAGTACGGGATACTTGTTATTAATAAAGTTTTCATTCATTCATTCATTCATTTAATTGCGCTTTTGTTGTTAACTTAAAACTGTCGAATGCAAACGAATATCTTAAATACTTAAACTTGAGATTATCCAAAAGAAAAGCAATACGTACTGAGCCATTTAACACAAAGTAAAATCTTATTTGTTCAGTTATATGCGTATAATTTATTATCGTGTACGAAATACCAGCATAAAACCCATAGGTATATATGGTTTTTCTTGTAACAGAACGGATAATCTATGAAAACTTTAGATCCCTCTTTAAGAATGTTATCGGGTACTGGATAGTGTAAGTTTTGACGCAGGGAAAGGGTAAAGGGTAGCGAAGAAGCGCAGAATGATAAAATGAAAAGCAACATTTACACTGTATAGATGTGTGGTATTAAAATATTATTAAGTGCGGTAATTTCCTTTTTTTTATGAAAATAAGGGACGAGATGAGCAGGACGTTCAGCTGATGGTATTTGCTACTCCCTGCGCATTACAATGCAGTGCCACTCAGGATTCTTGAAAAACCCAAAAATTCTGAGCGACACTACAATTGCGCTCGTCACCTTGAGACATAAGATTTTAAGTCTCATTTGCCTAGTAATTTCACTAGCTACAGCGCCCTTCAGACCGAAACACAGTAATGTTTGCACATTACTGCTTCACGGCAGAAATAGGCACCGTTGTGGTACCCATAATCTAGCCAGCATCCTGTGCAAAGGAGCCTCTCACTGGTAGGCACCCACTTTACTTTATTACACTTTACCCCAGATAAAAAAAATTGCGTGCGTACAAAGTACACATGTCAAAAGTGAAACCTGCATTGTGAATGAACCTCTAAGCTGCATATGAAGTCCTGGTATATGTTGCTAGGGTGACACGTGATTTCAACCGCTATGAAAGACACCGCTACCATATTTATGTTATTCTGGTGTCTACGTAATACGTCGTAACGTCGTCCACATGATATCAGAATATATTAAGGTATACTAGCGTCATACATAAGACAATCTCTTCTTCAACTATGATCGCCTGGTACCAAAACACTGTATAATGTTTCCTATCTCATTTTCTCCCACGTTAAATCTTATGCATTTATGTGTCTATCTCTTTTTACTATCGTGCTTTTTCGTTTCATCGACTTTCAAATCACAACGATGCTAAAGAAGTCTTTATTTCAATAACTCTTAAACGTAATCTTAAAAATGTTATGAATTAAAACCGGGTGACCTATGAGTGACCTCTCGTATTATTAATTCCAACTGCAGCCAAGCCTTGTTTGAATCCACTTTCTAACTTTCCCTATTCATATGGTTGAAAAGTAGTCGTTTGCAATGCATTATTTCGCAAGTCAATAGAGCAACGCATAAATGAGGAACAATATGAGCTTCAGTTGGCAGCCGGCTTTTGTTATTGTTTCATTTTACGTCACTGACGGGGGAAGATTATTTTTTAAATTGCTTCTGATTTGCTGACGTTATTGAAGAGAAAACCTCATCACAATTGTTAATTACATTTTTTTTTATGAAAATAAGGGACGAGACGAGCAGGACGTTCAGCTGATGGTAATTAAAACGCCCTACTCATTACAATGCAGTGCCACCCAAGATTCTTGAAAAACCCAAAAATTCTGAGCTTCAGTAGTCACCTTGATACATAAGATGTTAACTCTCATTTGCCCAGTAATTTCACTAGCTACGGCGCCCTTCAGACCGAAATACAGTAATATTTACACATTACTGCCATTTTTTGTCAGTCCGTTAATATGAATCACGTGACCAGTTTTGTGTTCTTATCTCAATTTCGACATGATTATGGTTTAGAACGTTTTTCTGGAATTACATACGTATGTTGTCGTCGTATTCTCAGGTACAAAATATCTTGTAAATTCTATAATATTATGTAAAGATCGTGGGTTGCCCCGATTATCTACAGACCCTTCTTTAGATAATCTGAGGAGAGGGGTGGTTGGCGTGAAGGTATGGGTGGAGTTACCTATAAATCCTATTTGGAAAACTAGTCTAGATGAGTTACTCTACATAAAATATATTTTTAAATGAATTTGTAAGTATCTCTCCGTAAATATAAACTCCTTTTTAGTAAAT
Source organism: Leptidea juvernica (assembly GCA_949711755.1). NCBI lineage: Eukaryota > Metazoa > Arthropoda > Insecta > Lepidoptera > Pieridae > Leptidea > Leptidea juvernica. The sequence goes on from CATIXQ010000010.1 coordinate 15,228,576, forward strand.
TTTTAGTACAAAAATTAACAGCTCGTCGGCGTATGCTTGACATTACATATATACAAACTTGTAAAAAATAATATAGATTCTGTAGACATATTAAATTGTATAACATTTCAAGCACCTAAACTTAATACTCGAAATAAAACAAACTTTTTCTATTTACCGGTTACGAGAACTAATATTGGACGGAATGCACCATGCTATAGGATTTGTTACCCATACAACTCCATAATTTAAAATGATGCTGATTTAAATCTTTTTAACGAAAATTTTGCGGATCTCAAACGAATATTAATTGCAACTGCTTTATATTGTCATAAGATTTTCTTGTACATATTATCAATTAATAAATTGTTAATTTATGTCATATTTTGTAAAAAGTTTGATATAATTACTACTAGTAGTATTTTCTTTTAATTTTTAAGTCTTGTTTTTGCCTAATGTAAATATCTATTATGAAATGCTGTGAATGCCTTTAAGTAATATGTATAGTTGACTATATAGAATTAAGAATGTGTAAGCAAATGTCATGTAAATCTATTGTTGGTGTTGCAATAAATAAATAAAATGTGGTATAGAAGTCACAATCAATAATATTTAATTGTATAACTATCTGATACCCCGCGACGTCGTTCGCGTCCGTATTTTTACACCTTGGGTTACATTACTGGACTTTTAGTAGGGATCCCTAATTTTTTGAAAATGTAATATAGCCTATAACACCCGGGGATAATGTAGCTTCCCAACAGTGAAAGAATTATTCAAATCGGTTTAGTAGATGCGGAGCCTATTCAATGCAAACAAACAAGCAATCAAATCTTTCCTCTTTATAATATTAGTAGGTATAGAAGTATAGTTTAGCCATTCCCGCCCGATTCGCTGGGCGAATTTAAAAATGAAATAAATTAATGAATGAACTTTGGAATTCGAAAAATAAGTAGCCATAAACCACCAGGATAAATTTTGCATCAAATGATGGTAGTTTCATGTCGATACGATCAGTCGCTTAGGCGTGATTGAGCCTCAAAGAAAGGTCTTTTTCTTTATATATATATACTAGTTGACCCGACAGACGTTGTTCTGTATATAATAAATTAAATAATGTTTTTTATTAATTTGTCAATAATATATCATAACATCAAGAATTACTTCGTAAAATATGCTCCCTGTTGTGGTAATGAAATTGTTTTACAGCAGAACAGTCAATAAATTCTCTCATAGAAAATATGTTCATACAAAACAAATATCGGACGACGGGGACACATCAAAGGAAAAACAAAATTGTTGTTTTTATTTAATTCCGAACACTTTCATATTTATTCACCTATTAAACCTTCCCTGGACTTCCACAAATAATTCAAGACCAAAATTAGCCATATCGGTCAAGCCGTTCTCGCGTTTTAGCGAGACTAATGAACAGCAATTCATATTTATATATATAGATATAAACCAAAAATCAAATAAATAAATCTCTCTCCGCTGAAGGTAAGAAAACTATACTAATACTATTTAATCTCAAATCCTGTTCACTTAATATTAATAATTACTATGAGTAGCAGTAATAAATATTTTGTAATATTATTCATGCTTTCAAATCGAATAAACATAATACTTTACTGACGTAGGCGGAAGTAAGAATTTATTTTAGTAGAAGCCCCTCGTCAAACGAACACAGAGCGTAATATAAAAACAAGAATATTTCACAAACAATTTTGATTACAATCGTTTATTTAGAGACAAAGCCCGAATACAAAAAGGCAATTTATTTAATTGTACAATGAATTAAATACTTTACCTATTCTTTTGAATTTATTTGTAATAATATGCCAATCTTTCTACACCTACAGCCTATCAGTTAGTTGCATGTTAAGGGCAGTGATCTATGTTTTTTTTTATATAGGGACGAGACGAACAGGACGTTCAACTGATGGTAATTGACCATGACAATGCAGTGCCGTTCGGGATTCTTGAAAAACCCAAACATTCTGAGCTGCACTATCACCTTGAGACATAAGATGTTAAGCCTCAATTGCCCAGTAATTTAACTAGCTACGCTGCCTTTCAGACAGCAGAAATAGGCGCCGTTGTGGTACCCATAATCTAGGCGGTATCCGGTGTAAAGGAGCCTCCCACTTGTAAAGTGATGTACGTTTTCAATATAATAATGCACTCAGGGTACTGCAGGGGCTGCTATGGCATTGGTAGAGGCATGAAATGGTGGTTTTGCCGCAAATATAAGGAAACGACAAAAATGTGCATGCTTGCTCTCTCGAGTCCGTAGCAGTACCAACATTAAGTTAGTAAATCTCAAAGTGGATGTATATACCACGTGTTAAGAGGCGGGATTGTCTTAGTAAAAATTGAAATTTAGTTTAGTATACAACGTGCAGTGATATAACATAAGCTTAAAATAATAATTATAATAGTATGGCGACGAAGTATAATCCGGCTAAAGTTTGAAAGCGAACAGTTACTTATATATTATAGTGGATTTCGCCTATCTCCGTTTTTTACAAGATTATAGCCGTTATCTGTCAATCTATCAATGACTGCACGTTTCATACATTCGCTTTTTTATTAGAGAGTTTCTCTAGGCTGATCTGGTGATGTCTTACTAAAATAACACGGACGAGTAAAAGAAAAGGACTCTGCGCCGTGATATTAGCAAGTGAAGCACCGTTATGCTAGTGTGTGTGCGGTTACGGGGGATACTAGTAACACAATTTTTTCTCCCTTAAATAATCATATGACCATAAATACTATAATATATAATAATATAGTATCATTTTTACACTTTTTCACAACGCACGACGGCATTTTTAAAATATTTTTTTGAGACATAAAACTGATCTGTCACAGACGATGACAATTCTCATAATGGCCGCCTATCGGCCTATAGTAGTGTGTGTGCGTGGGGCAATGTATTTACACGTTATTCGGCTTGTTTTGGTGCTACACTGTTATGTAAGGTGACACGGAGTCCTTATTTTTTTACTAGTCCGTGTAAAATAAGATGTGAATTCTGTTGATATTTCAACTGTCAAAACTTCAACTCCTTCGTTCTATCCATAGATAAACAATATAGCAACGGATAGACAAACGTGCAATAAAGAAGATAATCTCTAACGGAGGTATAGTAAGATAAAAAAATAAGTGAATCTGTTGTTACTCAAACCGATTTTGATAGAAAATCAGCCACGCTTGACATTAGCTCCTAAGCATTTCCAATATTTAACTCTTAGATGTCGAGAGAATGAATGAAGAACGATTGACGAAGAAAGTGTATAAGGCCAGTGAGAATGAAAGTGTTGGAAGGGGTAGACCTAGGCGGACGTTTCGAGATCAAATCAGGGACGTCTTGAAAAAAGGCCAGTTCAAGAGTACCCTAAACCGAAGAACATGTATGAAAGGAATAATGAAAGTGGACGAAGCGAAACAAGTATGTAAATATCGTAGCAAGTGGAAAGAAGTGGCCTCTGCCTACCCCTACGGGAAAGAGGCGTGATTCTATGTATGTATGTAGATAATATATACGTCTGGATAGAGTCTCTTGCTGTTAGACAATCGATAAAAACAGGCCAGGAATATTAGTTTAGTGTGAGTGACAAGATACGTCGTACACTCGCGATTTGTATGACACTTTGTTTTAGTGTGCGTGCGACGTTTTGCTGTCATAGTGTATCTGTTTAGCCGAGTGGTTAGCGATCCTACCTACTAAGCTAGAGGTCCCGGGTTCAAATCCCGATAGGTGCAAGCATTTAGATGATTATGGAGGTTTGTTTCTGAGTCATGGATGTTTATGTGTATTTATGTATGTTCATATGTATTTAAGTATGTTTAAGTAAGTATATTGCTTTGAATATATCGTTGTCTTGCAACCTGTAACACAGGCTATATATGCCTAATTTGGGGCAAGATAGTTTGTGTAAAAAGTGTGTCAATATTATTATCTAGTCGTATAAGTGATCTAATATTGAACCACTACCTAACACATACATTGACAAGAATAATTGATCACACTTTATCGCGCTGTCACGTCGTCTACGCTAGGATAATATTCTTATTATAAGCTTGTGGTTCTATCATCACATTTCAAAGTGTTATAGTAAACACTTAGATTATGGATTGGTCTCCGCTGCGCTCCATCTGGATACCGCACTACCTAAGAGCAATAGCTTTTTTATTACGGCAACTATTAGATGCTTGTATGAATTCAAATTCAAATTCAAATATTTTTATTCAAAATAGGATGTGACATCACTTATTGAAAGTCAAAAAACTACTACCCATTCCAAAATGAATGCCTCAGGACTGAGTATAACAGGCGCAACAAACTCAGCGGGCTTATTTTTTCATCAACAAATATGTTTACAAAGTAACATTGTACAATTAAACTTATTATTTAATAGCCTGAGGGCGGTCGCTCCATTACCAATTTGTGGTATCATTAAGAAAGACATTTATGATATTATAGTAACCTTTAACACACAAACGTTTTTTAACAATTCTTTTGAATAACGTAATACTTTTGTTTTGAACATTTTCTGGGATCCTGTTATAAGAGCATTAACATCGCCCCACAAAAGACTTGCTAACTGGACTAAGCCGAATAGTAGGCATTATAAGCTTATGTCTGTTCCTATCCGTGGCATCTTGACACTGAATAGCATCTTTAAAATTTTGTAACATTGTCTTTGTGATAATTTACATACTTACTGATGATATGTGATCCCAGTGTCTTTCTTATTTCTTTTAGTATTATTTTTGCAAAGTTTAACAGAACATGTGGCACGTCAACTTCACACATTGTTTGTCACTGGCTAAAGTACGCCCACTTGGGCGTAGTTTTAGTTGTTGCACTTTGCGACTATGCTTGCGGTATCTAGTTGGAGAACAGCGGAGAGCAATCCTTAATCTAGGAGTAAAGATACATTATTGAAAATCTCCATTCACTACCCCATAATCACAATTAAAATCAAAATTGATTATTCGGTACTTTGATGATAATACTTTGGTAAGTAAACTGGACTGCATTCGACGATTTGAAAGTTGTAATAAAAAGCTTTAGCTCAATCGGCGACTAACTCTACAAAGTCTAATTATTGTACCAGTGGGAGGCTCCTTTGCACAGGATGCTGGTTAGATTATGGGTACCACAACGGCGCCTATTTCTGCCGTACAGCAGCAATGTGTAAGCATTATTATGTTTCGGTCTGAAAGGCGCCGTAGCTAGTGAAATAACTGGGCAAATGAGACTTAACATCTTAAGTCTCAAGGTGAGGAGCACAATTGTAGTGCCACTCAGAATTTTTATGTTTTTCATGAATCCCGAGTGGCACTGCATTGTTATGAGAAGGGCGAATCAATTACCATCAGCTGAACGTCCTACTCATCTCATCCCTTATTCTCATAAAAATTATAATTATCAATTTGTTTAATTTCAATCCCGACCACTTTCACAGTTTCCCACTTTAATTTTACCAAAAATATCTTCAATAGAATATCATATAACGCCAGGAAATAGGGCGATATTGTCTTTACATTTTCCCGTGACGTAACAAATATATTCCTTTTAAGATTCCGTTTATCTCGACATAACAAGAGTTTCTTTACTGAATTATTCAGCACTATTTCGGTTTGCGTAGGAAGTGTGTCTTGTCAAAGTTGAGCCGAGCAATAAACTCATATTTTGGGATTCATAGTTCAATAATAATAGCTTAATCTTAATATATATAAATTAGGTGTCACGTTGTTTGTCCGCGATGGACTTTTAAACTAATGAACGGATTTTAATAGGGATTACTTCATGGAGTGCAGTTTAGTCCAACTTAAGAGATAGGATAGTTTTTATTTCGATTTGGGACCCATAATTATTTTTATTTTCAATATTTGTTTTGTATGGACAAATGTTCTATGAGAGAATTTAGTGACGCACGGTGTGACAGTTCCTCTCTCTCCTTACATTATAACAACAGGGAGCATTTATTACGAAATAATTCTTGATGTTTTGAAATTTTATTGGCAATTTCCTATAAAACAGATTGTTATTTATTATGTACAGAACAACGTCTGTCGGGTCAGCTAGTATTTTATATAAATTAAGATTGTCAACACTATTATAAAATAAGTTAATAAGTTTTTTTTTCTTTGTTTGAATGCCTTTGTAACTTACCAGTCAAAATTAAATAATTATTTTTATGTGTAACTAGCTGACCCGGCAAACGTTGTTTTGCCATATAAATTATTTTTAGAGTTAGACCGTTTCTTGGGCATTGCAACATAACTTTATTTTTCTAAAATAAAAGAATTTTTCCAAAATTAACATAGCCTGAGTTACTCCTTATTACATCAGGTATCTGCCAGTAAAAGTCCCGCCAAAATTGGTCCAGCCATTTCAGAGATTAGCTGGAACAAGCAGACTTACAGATACTGTAAAAATTGTAAGAAATGTTATTTTGTTGTATGTACCGTATATTCATATACATGTAGTAAAAAACAGTTATTTCAGTATTACAAACAGATACTCCAATTTTATTTTTATGTATAGATGATAGTAAGGTTTAAGAGTAATAAACAAAACATATTACTGGCTGTTGAGTATTAATAAAAATAAATCAATATATAATATATATAACATATTATGTTATGTATAGGTATGATACTATATAATAGCCAATAGGTAAATACCAGAGACAAACATAAACTTGTTAAGCCTACTATTCGGTTAATTTGAGTATGTCTTTTGTGAGGCGATGTATATGCTTTAAAACATGATCCGAGATAATGTTCAAAACAAAACAATTGTTAATGAATATTTTGTCGTAAATGTTACTATAACATCAATGACTTTCTTGATAATACTACACTTTGGAAATGAGCGAACGCCCCAGGCGTATATATTGAATACATTTTATGGAATGAAATTTTATTTACATACAAATATACCCTCTGTTCTTCGGCGTCTTCTTTCATATATTTTCAAAGAGGTGGATTTTGACGTTTGATTTTGATGATTGATTTAAAATCATTCTATTGATTATTCATATTAAGAATAAAGAGGGCTATGCTCGGAGTTTCCCTGCAAGATTGAATCAGAATTGAGGAGAGACGTAGGAGAACCAAAGTTACCGACATAGTCTAAATGATTAAGAAACTAAAGTGGCAGTGGGCAGGGCACATAGTTCGACGGACAGATAGCCGGTGGGGCAGAAAAGTCCTCGAATGGCGACCACGTACCGGAAGACGCAGTGTTGATAGGCCCCCCACAAGATGGACAGGATCGCCGGAATACGTTGGATGTGGGCACCGCAGGACCGATCGTCGTGGAAATCTTTGGGGGAGGCCTTTGTCCAGCAGTGGATCCCGCTGATGAAGATAAGAAGTTTACTACACAGAACTCAAACAATAAGACTCCGCTATCCATCCATCTAAATATAAAAAAACTCCAATAAAGTTAGATGGCTGAACTTTTAACAGTGTGTGTTGCCGCTATAACAACAAATGACAAAAACAAAGATGGTGGATTTAAAAATGGTAGCCACGCAATGGAGAGAAACTATTTCTGTTAGAGAAACATAATGAAATTGTAACGCTTAGTGTACAAGTCCAATTCACACTTCACCTGTTTTTCGTGATTTTGTCCAAGGCATCAGATGAAACCCTAAAATATTTTTTTTTATTTAACATTTGATATTAAGTAAGTAGTTCAAGTATTTTTTTATGAAAATAAGGGACGAAATGAGTAGGACGTTCAGCTGATAGTAATTGATACGACTTGCCCATTACAATGTAGTGCCGCTCAGGATTCTTGAAAAACCCAATAATTCTGAGCGGCACTACAATTGCACTCATCACCTTGAGGCATAAGATGTTAAGTCTCATTTGCCCAGTAATTTCACTAGCGCCCTTCAGATCGAAAAACAATAATGTTTACACATTGCTGCTTCACGGCAGCAATAGGCGCCGTTGATGATAGTACCCATAATCTAGCCGGCATCCTGTGCAAAGGAGCCTCCTGTTTCATAAATGAATCAACTGAATCCTCTCTCATATTCTCAGAACGTTTTAAAACTTGTTGAATTTCACATGAAGATGGATCTCGCTTTTGAATTAGTATTTGATCGTGTACAACCATAATATCTGCTCTGTTATAAACTTCATACATTGAAATCTTGGTTGCAACTTTATCTATAACCCCGTTTCAGTCGTATGTTATATTACGTTTATTCCATATATTATATGATAGCATTCTATATTGTATTATATTTATCATTGCTTGTGGTGGCATCGTGGTCCGGGTCGTTTCTTTGTTCTAAAGAGAAACTGTTTCTGTTAGAGAAATATTAGGAAATTGTAACGCTACGTGTACAAGTCCTATTTATACTTCACCCGTTTTCGTGATAATGTCGTCGAAGGCCTCAGATGAAATCATAAAATATTTTTTTCTATTTAACATTTGATATTATGTAGTTCAAGTTATTTCATAAATGAATATGCTCTGTGAACGGCTGGATCACTTGGCGTTGCGTAGAGACGTCGCTTCATTGTGTGTCTTCTACAGCATTTATCACGGGGAGTGTTCCGAAGAGCTGTTTAACCTTATTCCTGCCACCGAATTCCACCTTCGCACGACACGCCACAAGTTAGGATATCATCCTCACCATCTGGATGTGTGGCGGTCCTCCACAGTGCGGTTTTCAAGGAGCTTTCTTCCACGTACTACAAAGCTGTGGAATGAGCTTCCTTGTGCGGTGTTTCCGGGACGATACGACATGGGTACCTTCAAAAAAAGCGCGTACACCTTCCTTAAAGGCCGGAAACGGTCCTGTGATTCCTCTGGTGTTGCAAGAGATTATGGGCGGCGGTGATCACTTAACAACAGGTGACCCGTACGCTCGTTTGTCCTCCTATTCCATAAAAAAAATGAATCAGCTGAATCCTCTCTCATATTCTCAAAACGTTTTAAAACTTGTTGAATTTCACATGAAGATGCATCTCGCTTTTGAATTAGTAAATGATCGTGTACAACCATATCTGCTCTGTTATATACTTCATCCATTGAAATCTTGGTTGCAACTTTATCTATAACCCCGTTTTAGTTGAACAATCGTATGTAATATTACGCTTCCTCCATATATTATATGATAGCATTCTATCTTTTATTATAATTTGTCAGGCGATGAACGAGGAGGAATAAATGAGGGGTGCTACTTAAGGTGGTGGCTGATAGTATTATCGAGAACTTAAGTTAATGTTGTTAGTGTGTGTGGATTGATTCATATTATGTATTTATTATTTTTTTTCTTAATCTACAGTAATTGTTATGTTTAAACTTACTCATGTTAGTCATTATGGTTGAGTATTTTAGTTGCATCATTTCATTCGCAGATATCATGAAGGACGCTAATATGGCCCTCCGACAAACATAGTCCTAACCTTTGAACCATACGTTTAATGTCGTTATGATATTTATTCAAAAAAAACACATCTTATAACTATATTTACAATACTATGATTACATTAAAATAAAACTATCATTACGGGGAAGTGTACCAAGAATACTGGCAGCATTACTGCGTTGGATAGCAAGGCTGATCCGTTGACCGAAATAGCTGCCAGCACTTGGGTTTCCAGTAGCCCTAATGAGGCACGTAGATAGTACACTGTACATTCTCCGAGCCTCTGGTCCCCACGGGCCAAGTGTCTCGACACCAAACGGCACAAAGACTCTGTGACCAACATATTTGCGACGCTTGCTGTCTTCGGCATTCGAAGCAGCAGCCCCAGCACCAACTGATAAATATTATAATAAACTAATTATATATAGCATAATACATGTGCAGCACTGGAACACCAACTAATATGATAACACACAAATTAAATTTGAAAAAGAAAATATTATGAACGATGCGGGACTCGAACCCACGACCTCTGGCGTTCCGTGCCAGTGCTCTAACCAACTGAGCTAACAGTTCGAGTGACGTATCGTCATAAAATCTTGTATGCTTTGTTCAACTCTCATGTTATGGCTTCATCTACAGGATCTACTTTACAGTTGATAACCTGCTCAACACAGATATTTGCATATTAGGAAATTGACTGATGACAGATCTCGCTCTAGTAAATCTAAACAATTTGTTATGTTTTTAAAGTGATAACCCTCACTTCTAGGATTAATACACAAATAAAATTTGAAAAACAAAATTTTAAAAACGATGCCGGACTCCCCACGACCTCCGGCGTTCCGTGCCGGTGCTCTAACCAACTGAGCTAACCGTTCGATTTACGTATCGTAATAAAATCTTGTATGCTTTTTTCAACTCTCAGGTTGTATATGATTACACTTAAATGTGTAAATACGACGAAAGTCGCGGGTAACAGCTAGGAGATATTTTACAAAAATCCTCCAGTCTTTAATGTTTTGAAATAGAAGTGAATATTCATAAAGTTAAAATATTAAATCTGTAAGCTAGAAGTCATACTTTATTCCCTTGAAATAAAAACGATAACAAAGCACTGGAAGTGTCAGAAATAATTGTTAGATTTTTTTCTTTAAAACAAGTCCACTCTCATTGTTAATTCCGGATAAGTGCGCTCCAGTGAGTTTAGAGCTGCGGCAATCCTTTATTTACTCAACGGTACTGGCTACTTATACTGAATGCTTGAGGATTTTCAATTAAAATCTCGTTCGGAAAGTTTTTGTTTAATATCCGATTCAACTTTGAAATGTAATGAAATTTTGTGAGAGTAAGTAATGATTATATTGCTTAGATATCTTATTTCTTGAATTGTAATGATAATTGAATTTAATATTCCGAAATCGTAAGGCTCCCACGCTTATTAATACTAACAAGAAATAGTAATGATTATGAGAGACATTTAAATAATCATTATTCATTTAAATACCCAAATTGGATTTTTAAATCAATAGTCTTATTGAACGTCAAAAATACATCAAACTTGAGAAGAACGGGTACAAGAAACTCATCAGGCTTCTTTACTTTCAATAAAACTTCAATACAATAAAATTTATGAATAGCCTGAGGGCGGTTGCTCGATGTGGTATCGTTAAGAGAGTAATTTATGTTATAGTAACCTTTATCACATAAACGTTTTTTAACAATTCTTTTAAATTTCGTAACTCATGTATTGTTAATGTCTATGTGCTTTTTACTATCCCTCAGATGAGTCATCATTTGCCCATTTGCCCCCTCTATTATAAAAAAGGGGTTCAGACTAATTCTTTCTAATATTACCTCAGCTCTTTTTAGTCAGATTTTATGCATCTTTTGGTGTTCTTATATATAACAAAAGATTTAGCCGGATAGACTAGTGAGTCTATCCGGCCATACCATACTCAGTGGAGTATGGTTGCCGGCAACGCTCCTAATAAAAAAAATATACAAACAACTACAAAAGAACTCTTCTTCGTCGAGAGAATCAGTCATTGAATCTCCGTCACTTGTCTTGAGTTATTTGTTATACCAACGTTTATAATCTGTAGAGAAAAAGTTTAATTCAGTATTTTATTAATGGCAAAGGTACTTAATAAAACAAGAAAATAATGAATTTCGATTACTTGTTAAGGTAATTTTTATAATACTTTGTGGTTTTAAGGAATAACTGAATTATCGCCAGCATATTTATTACAAAACAAATTGTGTATGTATACACACAAAACTAACAAACACAATCGATATGGTTCTAAAGAAAAATACACAAAAAGCTTTATTTTAAATATTTACATCTTAATATATATAAATTACGTGACATGTTGTTTGTCCGCGATGGACTCCTAAACTAATGAACGGATTTTAATGGGGATTACTTCATGGAGTGCAGTTTAGTCCAACTTGAGAGATAGGATACTTTTTATTTCGATTTGGGACCCATAATCATTTTTATTTCCAATATTTGTTTTGTATGGACATATTTTCTATGAGATAATTTATTGACGCACGGTTTGACAGTTACATGGAGCATATGATACGAAATAATTCTTGATGTTATGAAATATTATTGGCAAAAACAGTGTTTTATTTATTATGTACAGAACAACGTCTGTCGAGTCAGCTTGTTTATTATAATTAAGTATGATGATGTCAAACTAATCTAATACACAACTAATGATCAACTGAAATATGAAGTTATGCCCAAATTACTGTTTGGTTTCGCATTGTAATTTCTATGCAATTGTTAACGGAATATTCATTACTCAACGAAGGCACGTATAATGACGAGTTCCAACCGAATTCAATTCTGAACGGAAATGCTACGCGGGAGTCATTTTAATTGAAAGCCTCGTTGCCGTCGAAATGACGAATAATATCATAGAATTTAAATAGCCATATAAAGTATAATTCACGCGATAGTTTTATAAGTAATAAAATATTGGCTATATTATAGCCTGTACATCATTTTGCTCTATTGTCAATAGTTTTTGCAGCGCACGCAAAAATAGGTTTTCGATTTTACACCTTGTGTTACAAAATAGAAATTTTATTACGGATCCCTAATTTTGAAAAAAAAAAAAAAAACATAGCCTATAGCCTTCCTCGATAAATGGACTACCCAACACTGAAAATTTCATTCAAAATTTTTCATAATTACCAAACACAACACCCGAATGCTTAGAATCGTATGTCATGTAACTTTTTATCTCCCGGGAGAGCGGAGTTGTTCGATAAAACAAATATGCTCGCAATTTCCTTGCCAATTTTCGTCATTTATTATTTTTAGTCCAATTATCGAAAGACAACATATTCTGACTTCTAACTTTGCAATGAACTCTTATTTTCAAAGGTTTCAGAAAGTTATTCTAAGATCGTTCCTGAATTTAACTTGAATCATATTTAATCGAGCAAAATAATATAATTAATGAAAATAATCATGGAATTTAATGTATATTCTTTGTCCTAGGGGTCCTTTCTAGAAGGTTCTAGTTAAAAAAGCAATTGCGAACTTTGAGTTTTATTCTAGTGGAAATAGTCCTATAAATTTTTCTTTTTCATATACTCCCAAATATTTTTATTCAAAATAGGATGTGATATCACTTATTGAAAGTCAAAAAACTACTACTCATTCCAAAATGAATGCCTCAGGCCTGAGAAGAACGAGTGCAACAAACTCAGCGGGCTTTTTTTCATCACAAAATATGTTTACAAAATAACATTGTACAATTAAACTTATTATTTAATAGCCGGTGGGCGGTCGCTCCATTCCCAAACGTCCAAAATAAATGTATCATCGAAACGTTTATAGGTGCGACTTGGAAGTAATATAATTAAATAATAAAATCGCTAGACATGTCTGTGCATTGAGTATAAAAAAAACAATTTACACAATATGTAATACGTAACAGAGGCTAAAGTAGTTCTTAGTAGTAGTTATAAGAAATTTCATCGCTTATTCTGTTGCCTTTATGCTCGCTAATCTCAGAAACGACTAAACATAATATTTAAATGTGGTTTACAATAACAGTTACAATAACACATAAATCAATTTATAAACAACTAGCTGACCCGGCAAACGTTGTTTTGCCATATAAAGTATAATTCACGCGATAGTTTTATAAGTAATAAAATATTCCCTATATTATAGCCTGTACATCATTTTGTTCTATTGTCAATAGTTTTTGCAGCGCACGCAAAAATAGGTTTTCGATTTTACACCTTGTGTTACAAAATAGCAATTTTATTACGGATCCCTAATTTTGAAAAAAAAAAACATAGCCTATAGCCTTCCTCGATAAATGGACTACCCAACACTGAAAATTTCATTCAAATCGAACCAGTAGTACCAGAGATTAGCGCGTTCAAACAAACAAACAAACACTGCAGCTTTATAATATTACTATAGAAAAGTTACGGATCTTAATAATACGACGATACCTTCGTCTCATTATCTTGAAGCCAAAATTTTTGAAGGTTTCTCTTCTAGCACGTGTGAAATGTTTTTTTTTTGTATTTGTATTTTGATGGGAATTTGAATAAATTCTTTGCAAAATTATACCTACTAGTGTAGTAAAACTAAAATAACAGCTACTTTATAATCAGGAAACAATCAAAATCACCAGACAAGTCAGTATTAAAATAAATTTCCGTAAGCTTTAATCTCGGTAATATTTTATTACTAGGCTTCAAAACAGACAGAGCTTATCGCTCCACTTAATAACAGGATAAAGTATTGGCTGAATAGAGATGTCAATGCGATGTGCGAGAAAGCTAAGAGGGTGAAAAACTCCACCAACAGGATTAAATTTATACCTATGAATATTTAAGCACCTATGGAATAACCATGGGCCTTTAAGGTAAGGCTAGGCATTTTTTGACGTTATTCGTAAATAGAATGACGATAATTAATTCATAATACGACGATACGACATGGGTACCTTCAAAAAAAGAGCGTACACTTTCCTTAAAGGCCAGGAACGCTCCCGTGATTCCTCTGGTGTTGCAAGAGAATGTTGGCGGTGGTGATTACTTAACACCAGGTGACTCGTACGCTCGTTTGTCCTCCTTTTACATAAAAAAACGCCTGGATTTCTCCTGTTGTTATAATCATAGTTAAGAATTATCCTTTAAAGGGTTATAGAAATAGGTTTTCTATGATCTACATATGAGTTGAATTATACTTAAGTACAGGCTAGCCTAGTTTGGGGCAAGATAATTTGTGTAAAATTTTGTCAATATAAAAAAAATATTAAGTACAATCACCCACTAAGACACTATTATAAGCTTAGATCACTTACTTACTTAGGACTAACCTCTATTTAGAGCAATTCACGCACACTATATATATATATGCTTACACACTACTACTTCACGGCAGAAATAGGCACCGTTGTCGTACCCATAATCTATACACCTTCCTTAAAGGCCGGCAACGCTCTTGTGATTCCTCTGGTGTTGCAAGAGAATGTGGGCGGCGGTGATGACTTAACACCAGGTGACCCGTACTCTCGTTTGTCCTCCTATTCCATAAAAAAAAATCTAGCCGGCATCCTGTACAAAGGAAACTCCCACTGCTAATAAATTAATAGCAGGTCTGCTTTTACCGGTTTTCTAACAGCAAGAGACTCTTATCTTTTAATTATCTTAGATTATTAGCCTATTTAAATCCCATTACCTGTTTGTTCTACATTCGAGTAACATTTCCCCTTAATTCAATATGCCTGATAAAATTTTCTCTCGAGAATTTCCTTTTACCCAACATCCTGTCGGTAGCAGAAGTGGCACTCATTTATAAAAACCGCAGCATTAGAAAGGCCTTACTGTTGCTTCCCACTTGACCCCGCTCTTATTTCCTTTGATAGTGTTAAAATGAGTTTCTTTTACACATAAAAATATTCACGGGAGTTCTGTATTGCTAGAAATTTTACAGAGGGAATTCACACATCTATTCATACATTTCACTATAATAATTTAATTTTATCGTACGAGTATGCAAATGAAATGAAATGAAATAATTTTTGCATCTTTTAATTTTCTATGCAACTTACTTACTTCAAGAAAGCCTTTTTATCGACAAATTGACCTACGTCATTGTTACGCCTAAACGCCTAAACCACTGATCGTATTGACATGAAACTACCACCATTCGATGCGAAATTTATCCTAGATGGTTTATAGCTACTAACTTTCCGAATTCCAACGTTCCTTCATTAAATTATTTCCTTTTTAAATTCGCCCAGCCAAGAGAGCTAGTAGTTCATAAAATAATTTATGTATAGTACCTTATTAAGAGAGGCACAAACCATTTTTCAGTAGTTATATTAGGCTACACAAGCTTAGAAGAAGAATATAAATTATAAAACACAATATATTAAAACACTGATAATATATAATCCATTAATCACACGATACAATACTATAAATTACAACACTTTAAAATTTAAATAAAACACTTTTAAAGTATTAAAACGCGTGTAATTGTAACTTAGTTTTTACATTAGATTTTTGCGTAAAAGTTACATTTTTATTATTATTTTAGTTGACCCGACGTTTCAAGACCTTTCCAGATCTCGTTTTTAGGGGGACTGCAGATGAAATGAGTCAAAGATCGTATTTGTCATTTATTGAATTAGGCGTTACTTTGCGGAAATCCATAATTATACAAACGATTTAAGTTTTCTTTAGTGTTAATTCCGCCAATATTTGTTTTTAAAACAATTCGACACGTGTTTCACCTGTACACGAGGCATCCTCAGTACGTGTTGTCAGTCTCGTGCCAGATTTTGGCGAGACAACAACTCATTGAAAATTCTTTGCCAAACCTCTGGATTAACGTAAACAAAAATTTTAAACATGTTTTACGTTCAATGTCGCTCTCGACAATTGAAGAATCCTAATAAAACATTTTTCATAATTCCCGAAGGGTCAGCCGTTAGTAATTCACTTTGTTTCAATTGCCACCACTTTGAGAAAAAGTAGATTTATGACCTCGCCAGCTTTTGTTGAAAAAGTTCATTTTACTGCTACTTACATCCAAAACTTATATTAATTTACTTTTATTTACTTAGAAAAACACAGCCTGACATTTTTTTATGACACTAAGGGACGAGACGGGCAGAACTTTCAGCTGGTGGTAATTGAAACGTCTTGCCTATTACAATGCAGTGCCGCTCAAGGTTCTTGAAAATTTCTGAGTGCCACTACAATTACTGCGATCGACACCTTGTGACATAAGATATTAATTCTCATTTGCCCAGAAATTTCACCAGTAAACACAGTAATGATTATACACATTACTGCTTCACGGCAGAAATAGGCGCCGTTGTGGTACCCATAATGTAGCCGGCATCCTGTCTAGAGGAGCCTCACATTTGAAATATTAATTACTAAAATAATTAACAGATATCAGTTCTATAGTTTCCTGTGAAGTGATACGCCCTGCCAATTACAATGCACTGCCACTCGGGATTCTTGATTAAAATGAAAAGTCTGAGCAGCATTTCAATTATTGAGTTAATCACTTTGGGACATAACATGTTAAGTCTCATTGGTCCAGTGATTTAACTAGCAGCGGCGCCATGCAAACCGGAACACAATAATGTTTACGTAAAATGACAAAAAAGTGCGAGTCGGTCTCGCTCACTGTGGGTTCCGTAGATATTATTAAGAACCTACCTATACTTATGAATAAGGAAGAGGTATTTTTGCATTATTCGTAAAGAAAACCTTAAGATGAACTCATACAAATGATTGAAAACTTGAATTCAAAATTTCAAGCACAGTCAAATGATTTAAAAGAAATCAAAACAAGTATTATCAGTGATATAAAAAAATATTTAAACTTGTTACATTAGAATCAAGGCAGCTAAAATTATAGAAGAAAAAGAGCGAACAATGCAAGACACAACATAAAAATAATTAAAACATTGTTCTCTTTAAGCTTGTGGGGCAATAAAGCCCTTTTATACATGACACAGCTAACATAATTTAAAATTTGGACCACCGTTTATTGCATAAAGACCCTGTTTTTATGATACAAAGACTTTTCACTATACCTGAAGTATAAAACGGTATTATTTGCTAAATTTCATAGTTCTAGGTTAACAGGAAATACAATATAAATTTTATTTTCCTTGAGAATGTCAAAATATATATTTTTGTGGCATAAATGGCCGCATTTTTTACGTACTTAGAAGTTTAAAGATTCAAATAGGTCCAAAAGTCTGTAACTGTGAGTTCAATATATTTATTTTAATTTCAACTCGATATCTTCACGCGTTCCCGTGATAAACAGTCTTGACACACAGGAGGACGGACATATACGAAGTGATCCTATAAGGGATTCGCTTACTCCTATTGAGTTACTAAACCTTAAAAATTGATTTCCCTCATGGCAACACATTTTATATAAGCTGTAGGTGTATTTTGCTGCCATATTTAGCGTACAGCTGCCTGGTTACAAAACATAAATATGTTCCAAATCTGACAACATATAAGGTTCAAATATCTTCAGGCTTATAAAGTGTAGGTTAAAAGGATTACCGCACTGAAAGGGCGATGTTTTGAAAGAGCTCAATGAAGTGTTCCTCTAAGGACTCTTGGATTTTAAAAGGGTCATTTATAAAACCTTTTTGGACAACATTCAATTTGTTGGATAATAAATTGTTCCTAATATACCATTGTTTGTTTAAATGAGAATTTTGTTTTCCGCTGTGTAACGCAGGCTTAACGTCTTATGTCGTAATTAACTTCCCCGTTTTGTTTGATTTGGTTTGATGGTACTTAGTCTGGTGTAACCGTGTCCCCGTGTGTAACAAGGCTTTAAAATTAATCCACATAAACCCAATTAAATCTTCAAGTAACACTCAAAGTCGGTTCTTTTTTATCTGACTTCGTAAATATGTGGTAAATGCCTCAAAATAAATGTTCAATGTACTTATCTTTCGGTGTTATAATACATGAAATTAATATAAATTATTTTCTTTGCATTACAATAAGTAACTTGTGATGAAATTAAAACTAGCCTTTAAAAATAATAATGTAACAAAAAAGAGTTATTAATGGTAATATTATTCACCGGATCAAAACTTTTTTTACTTGTGTATTCATAACTTCTATGCTTTGCTGAACAAAATTCCCATAAAATTACTTTTAAACTCGTTGATGTAAGAAAATATTTGAAAATAATATAACTTTTTAAAAAACAGTTCTAATAAAAATCTGTTTCTTTCTGTTGTTTAGCGTTCAACAATCTTTTTCATTACTTATATTTAAACACGAGTCGAAGCTTGTCTAAAGTTTGCTTACGGATAGATCATATTCTTAAGGAAGATTTAGTCTTTATATATATTCCCTAAATTATTCCTGTACACTTAAGTTTATGTTGTGTTTAACAACGTTTTAGTTAAACACCAGCTAAGCACTGTTATCTGATAGAAAAATATTTTTTTATTATTGTTAGGTCACTGACGTTGCTACAGTATCTAAGCCATGTTTTAATTATTTTTTTGAAATAGCACCGTAAGTTTTTGTTACTATTTTAATTTTTTAATAATAGTAGATTTAACGCAGTTGAGAAGCGATCAATGCGAAGTCAGTCGCGGGAGACCTCGTAGAACATTCGTCGACCAAACTGAGAACGTTTTAAGAAAAGGAAAGGTCTGACTTTTCCTTTTCAGGACCCGGAACCAGCGAGTATGTATGAAAAGAGTAATGAATGTAGAGGAAGCGCGTGAGGTTTGTAAGGATAGAAGCAAGTGGCATTCTATTGTCTGGCTATCCCGACGAGTAGAAGGCGCACGCGCGCGCGCGTGTGTGTGTGTATGTGTGTGTGTGTGTATGTGTGTGTGTGTGTGATTTTTGTTTCTTTAGTTAATACTTATCTCTTTGCAACGTCTTGATAATTTGAAATTCAGAAATGTAGAAATCTGTTTAGTGATAGTTTCTTTTATGACAATAAGCAATAAAACGAGTAGGACATTTAGCTAATGGTAATTGATACGCCCTGCATATTACAATGCGGTGACGCTCAGTATTCTTAAAAAACTCAAAAATTCTAAGCGGTACTACAAGTGCGCTCGTCACCTTGAGACATAAGATGTTAAGTCTCATTTGCCCAGTAATTTCACTAGCTACGGCGCCCTTTTGACCGAAACATAATAATGCTTACAAATTATTGCTTCACGGCAGAAATAGGCGCCGTTGTGGTACCCATAATCTAGCCGGCATCCTGTGCAAAGGAGCCTCCCACTGGTAAAAAATGACTTCCATAAAGTATCT
Source organism: Leptidea juvernica (assembly GCA_949711755.1). Lineage (NCBI taxonomy): Eukaryota > Metazoa > Arthropoda > Insecta > Lepidoptera > Pieridae > Leptidea > Leptidea juvernica. The sequence goes on from CATIXQ010000010.1 coordinate 15,248,300, forward strand.
TAAAAAAATCTATTATTAAAGTAAATAGAACGACAAATATTATCACTTACAATAAATCATATTGTGATCACTATTAATAAATCTATCAATAATAATATATTAAATCAATTATATGAAACAAACAGACAAAAACAACTGTTTCCATACATTATTATCAACCCAATTAATGTCACAGAGGTCGTATTTTCTAGAAATTTGTCGTGAAAACGTAACGACGCTACAAAAGTAAAAGATATATTACTGACCGTTGTCAAGAGGCTCGCCAACGAAGCCTCATTATTCAAGGGGTATACAGTTTTTCTGACACTAATGTCTATCTTACTTAAAAATATATAATATTTATTATGAAAATATGCAGTCATTACTTTGTGTTGAATTTGGCCTATTTCTGCCGTGAAGCAGTAATGTGTAAGCATTATTGTGTTTCGGTCTGAAGCGCGCCGTAGCTAGTGAAATTTCTGGGCAAATGAGACTTAAGGCGAAGAGTAAGCAGAAAACACGCAAACATGGTGTTTTTAGACAAGTTTTGTGGTGAAAGTATAGCATTTCTTAATCCCGTTACACATATCCTTAAGTCTTATTTGTAGGTTGCTAATGCTTGCCGCTGGTTATAGTTAACACTGCCGAGCCTTTTCGAACTACTTTTCTTTGAAGTTAAACAAGGTTTTTGGCATGGCGTTACGCATTTTATTGGTACTTCTCTCAGAAAAGTTATTCTTATAGCTTGTACTTTTTTGTGTAGGTTCATTTATTCAGATTAGTAGTGAATAACGAAGATTGTAAGCATATAAACTGTTTTCCACCCAAAATTTTTGAATATATTGGCTTTGTTACATAGATGACGGGCCGGCAGCCGTGAACTCATATCGCTCAAGGTCGCTGGCATTTAGTGTCGCCTTAACATGGTATGTATCAAGGTGACGAGCACGATAATTGTGGCCAGAGCATTTTTATGGGCAGGGCGTATCAATTACCATCAGCTGAACGTCCTGCTCGTCCCGTCCCTTATTTTCATAAAAAAGAACAGAAACAATTCTCAATTTTCATTTTAAACTATAGTAAATAAAGGCATTGATCGCTTGAAGCTCCTGCGTTTAAACACCTTTAGCTTGATCATGCATTATTTTTAGTAATATTAAATTTATTGAATCAGGCTCTTTTTTTACAGGCGGTTTATTTGCAGTAATCTATAATAATCCAATCCAAGTTGTGAGTTTTCGAGACCAAGATCATCTCCAAAGGATGCCTCGTTTAAAGGCAAAACACGTCGCGTCGAATTGATTAATTAAAAGACAAGAAAACTCACAACATTTGGATAATACTAAATTGTGAAACTTAACTACTAGTGAAACATTTTTCAATCACGAAATAGTCAAATTCAGATATTTTCAAAATTCAAAATAGCAATTTATATAACTTATTGAAAGACAAAACTATCCATACGTAAATATATGCTTTACACCAAGAAGAGGTAAGACGTTCAGGGGGCGTCTTATTTTTCCAATAAATATTCATTACAATAACATTCACTCATTCACAAGGTTATTAACAATCATTAACTGCCGTTCTCAATATTCAGTCTATATATATGACCTACAAGAAGTACAAGAAGTTTGTATGGAATTTGGAATTCTCGCGTCCCAATAACGGCTGTTCCCAATATACTATCTACAGATAGAGATAAATTACTACCTTTTACTGTCAGTAATTAGCTGTCAATAATATCTTTACTCCCCTATTCTTTTTACGCCCCGGGAAAAGTACAGGGCAGTCTAACTGCAAGAGCCTCTATCTAGACGTATAAATTATCTAACGGCCGTTCCCAATATCTACAGATAGACATAAATTACTACCTTCTACTGTCAGTAATTAGCTGTCAATAATCCGAGGCTGTCCCAATATACCCGATAAGTCATTCTTATCGCCTTTTATTGGGACGCGTGAATTGCAATTTCCATGCAAATTTTATATCGCTGGTAAGCCAAAAAAGTAAGTAAGTGGTCGCCCCATTGAAAGACAGCGTGCACGGATAAGGTGAGTATCCATCGATAAGTTTATTGGGACAGAAAAGTCAACGATAGTTACATTTTTATCTCAACTTAGAGATAGACTGAATATTGGGAACGGCCGTAAGGTGGTAAGAATAACTGATCGGGTATATTGGGACAGCCTCGGATTAATGACAGCTAATTACTGACAGTAGAAGGTAGTAATTTATCACTATCTGTAGATAGTATATTGGGAACGGCTGTAAGTCATTTACGTAATAGTAATCTTTATCACAACGTTTTTAATAATTCTTTTAATTTCCCATAGGATATATAATACATTTTCTAGTACCAAGTTATAAAATGTTTTACAACATGATCCTAGATAATGTATGTATACGCATCGCCCAACAAAAGGCTTACTAACTCTACTTAACTGAATAACAGGCATAAAAGTTTATGTTTGTTCCTAGTGTTAACATTACTATTACCATGGTTACTAGAAAATTCACTAATTACATTATCAAGAATATATTGAGACAATAGTGAATAGGTAACTTATTTCCTTAAATTATTCTCTTTATAAATTTTGTAGTTCTACGCATAAAAGGCATTTATTTTCTCAAAGTTGAGTCCTTTTCTTTTACAATTATGCAATTATTATGGCAAGGAATGCAAAAGTCTGTAATTAGAGAAGAAATATATTTTAACAAACAATATTTATATCGTAGACATAGTATTATGTAACATTATTAGCTTAGTATTACTGCATTCTAAGACCTAGTATGTTACATTTCAAATATCAATTATGGTGTTATACGACTTTTATTTCCTTCACATTTTGTATGGTCAGGGATGTTTGTGAGTCCAAGCCATTCTGTGGAAATATTTCAATTCAAACGCCCGCTTTTTTGGCTTATACGTTTAAACGTATTAAATTAATTTAGGTTTCAACTGTTAAACAAGATCGTTACTGAAACGGTTTGAATAATATAACAAGTCTAAAGTATTTGATTCTTACTAAATTCAAACGGAAACATTATTTTACTTCCATTTGAACTTTACGACTATTCAAGAAGGCTAATTAAGACTATTTATAATATATATGTGTACATATATCTACATATAACTCTAACAGATATATTAGATCGTTAGTGATCTTCTCTCCATCCAGCCTAGTGATCAGGCTGTCCAAGGTTCGAGCCTCCTTCCCAGATGCCCCGCGCCTGTGAGCTACATTTTCGGCCTCCGAGGCTCCCGCCCGGCTTCGCTGTAAAAGCCTTTAAGGCTATCAGCACAGAGGATGTTTTTAGTCGGTAGGGGGTGTTTATACCCGAGCCCGACATTCTTCAATACGTAAATGTATTTTGCTCCTCTCGAAAAAAATAATAATTTATAATCTATTTTCTACTCTTAATAGTGATTTTCATTATTATAACTACTAGAAGTAAGGGGTTACTTGTACTTGTACATAATAGCTATAAGGGTAAATGTAATTCTTCTTCTTCTTCTTCATCAGCCGGAAGACGTCTACTGTTCGACAGAGGCCTCCCCCGAAGATTTCCACGACGATCAGTCCTGCGCTGCCCTCATCCAACGTATTCCGGCGAATTTGACCAGATCGTCGGTCCATCTCTTCGGGGGCCTACCAACACTGCGTCTTCCGGTACGTGGTCGCCATTCGAAGACTTTACTGTCCCAACGGCCGTCTGTCCATCGAACTATGTGCCCTGCCCACTGCCACTTCAGTTTCGCAATTATTTGGACTTTGGTTCGCCTACGGATCTCCTCATTTCTGATTCGATCTTGCATTGAAACTCCGAGCAAAGCCCTTTCCATTGCCCTCTGAGCGACCATGAGCTTTCCCATAAATGAAAACACTTTTATAATAAAGTTCCAGCCACTGTTCAGGCAGTATCTATAAATAAATTAAATGTTTTATTAAAAAATGGCTGTGTCGTAAATCGTAAATCTAATCAGACAGCATGGGACAAGATTATAATTATTTTATAGCAATAGCAATGACAGTAGAATATTGTATATTTTATTAAAAGGCTTTTCTCTCTCAGAGCACTATTTGTTTCAGAAGTGGTTGTAGTATTTGATATAACAAGAAATGACATTAAAAAGATTTCCACAGGAATTTGAGAATTTAGAGAAAATAAATTCCTTTTTACGCTATAACTTCTAAAAACGTAATTTGAGTGAAAACAATTTAATAAATATATTTATTTCCGATGAAAACGTTAGCCGCAGCATCAATTATTGTGTTCCAAATAAATTACAAGATTTCATCTCGCTACAAATCACGAGAGATAAGCTCAAGTAAAACAAACAGAAAACAATTCTGGTTTTCAAAAGCCATATGTTATTTGGAGTTTGACATCATTTATCTCAACTCCTTTCAGTCCCCCTGAAAATGTGCTCGTGCAAAGGTCACGAAAAGTCGGGTTGAATAAATAAATTATAAAAAGCGTAACTTTTACGCAAATATGTAAAGAATACAGCTACAAGTACATGCGTTTTAATCCCTTAAAATATGTTTTATTTAAACAAATATCTAGCTGTTAAAATTTTATTGTAAATTGCTATAATAAAATTAAATAAACTTTGTGCCCTTTGCCATTTTTTTCTCGCGCGTAATAAGTAAGCAATAAACTCAATTGATAACTGAATTGCTGGATTTAGTTCTAGATGTAGCTCACCGTTGAATATTATAATTAATAAAAGGAAGGCCTTAGATGTAAATAGCTACACATTTACATTAGAAAACTGTTTAGTGAACAAACTAACGAATAATAATCTAATATCACGGTGTGCGGGACCGAACTCCTCCGAAACGGCTTGACCGATTCTCATTATATTTTTGAGTGCATATTGGGTAGGTTTGAGAATCGGACAACATCTATTTTTCATCCCCCTAAATGTTAAGGGTGGTACACACGAATTTAATTTTTTTAATTTTTATGACATGTTTTTTTAAATTTATTTGATTATGAGTCAGCAGTAAGAAATACATACAATTTCAATCTACGACCAACAGTTACTTTTGTATCGCGATTTTGATATCGGCAATACAACGTTTGTTGGGTCAGCTAGTATCCTATAATAATAATACATATATAATTAATAGGCGTAGGATCCTCAGAGGCTTTAGGCAGGGCACCTTCCTCTGCTATGATTGAAGCTACTTCAAGACACCCCAGCTTGTGTCTGGCAATGGCATCGCATTCCAGTAGGATGTTTTTGGAGTTCTTAGCGGCTTCGCAGCAGAATCTGCACAGGTTTGATTTACTGAGACCCATTCTGACTAGGTGTCATTCAGCTTGCAATGCGAGGCTGCTTTGCACAGGATGCAGTAATGTGTAAACATTATTGTGTTTCGGTCAGAAGGGGGTCAAACTTAGTGAAATTAGTGGGCAAACGAGACTTATCATCTTATGGATCAAGGAGATGAGTGCAATTGTATTGCCACTCAGAATTTTTGGATTTTTCAAGAATCCTGAGCGGTACTGCATTGTAATAGGCAGGGCTTATCAATTATCATCAGCTGAACGTTCTGCTCATATTTTCCCTTATTGTCATTAATAAAATCACCAGTACCAGGCTGCTTCAAGCATTTCTTGATTTGAGAATATATTCAGAGGCAACAGTTTAATAATATTTATTTCTTGAAATTTCACTCTCAATGATTCTTTGGGACCTAAGCTATAAATAACCGAATTAATATAACACAACGTAACGTACCTAATAAAACATGCAAGTTTGATAATATTAGGTTGCTTGTAGGAGTTTTCCGTTCCGTATTTATCACATTCATAATTTATTCATTCTCTAGTTTTTCCGCTTCACGGAAATAGTTCCCAAGTGACATTATATTTTACCAGCCCGCTAGTAATAAACCTATGACGTTGACGATTTAATTTAATTTCAGTTGGAAATATACTCGTACCTAAAAGAGTCGAGATAATTATGTTTATTATTATCATGATAAATTTAACATAAGCTCCCGAATTGTCGAGGATCCAATGCTCTGTGAACGGCTAGATCACGTGGTGTTGCGTTGAAACCTAATTTATGACGTGTCGTGCGAAGATGGAATTCAGCGGCAGGAATCAGGCGAAATAGCTCCTCGGAACACTCCCCGTGATAAATGCAGTAGAAGACACACAATGAAGCGACGTCTCTGTGCAACGCCAAGTGATCCAGCCGTTCACAGAGCACCGTTCACGGGGAGCTATCCCGTCAATTGGAGCTGCTCTGCGATGCAATAGGTCAAATGGTTCGGGCTGATACTGGGGCGCGCGAGACAAGAGATGACAGCAATACTCCATGTGTGGCCGTACCTGCTCTTTGTAGAGCGCTAGAATGTGGGCCGGGTTGAAGTATTGGAGTGCTTTATTTATGACGCCTACCTTCTTCGAAGCCAATTTGGCTTTACCCTCCAGATGACCGCGTAATTGGCAATCGCTCAAGACTTCGAGGCCCAGTATTGCTATACGCGAGTCTTTAAGGGAAAATTTATTGAAGAGATTGATATATATATATATATGAACAATAAAAACAACAAATTAGTTTATTTAATTAACAACTGATGGCCCTGTTAATTTTAGGAAAATCTAAGTATAGAAGAAGACCTTTAAGAGCGTTTCGATAATAACATAATATCTATACTATACTAGAGCTCTGAGATAAACCATGTTATTCTAGTTTGGAAACACAGACTTCATAATACGAATACAGAACTAGATGTAAACCCCAAAAGAATACATTACTTATTCGTCTCTATATTGCTAGAATTGGTACTGCTTGTACAATTACAAAATACATAATAATTACACAGATATTGTCAAAGATATCCCATATTATTCACAGATATCTTAGGGTAGGCTGGGGTAAACTCGAGTACGAACACGTAGAATTAATGGTCTCGTATCAGATTACGGAGTTCGTAAGTACATCATGCACGGTGGCTACTAGATAAATCACTTTGGCGAGGGTAACGTGTTGCTGATTAAGGTGTTTTGATACTTTATTTGAAACGAGAGATTTTTCTTTCTTGATTAATCTTCTGACAGCGAAGGATTGAACTTTTAATAATATTTCATTGTCATGTAATTAACATGCCAGTTATTTCATGAATATTAACGTTTTCATATAATATATTACAGAGTTGAACAGCACATATCAAGTTTTATGAACGTGACGTCTCTCGAACGATTGGCTCAGTGGAAGAGCGCTCGAACGGAATGCAAGGGGTGGCGGGTTCGAGTTCCGCATCGTTCAGAAATTTTGTTTTCAAATTTAATTTGTGTAGTAATGAGTCTAAGAGGAGCAACTTGTGAAAAAAATATTAAAAAAATGACTCAGGCAGACTCATTATTAATTGATATTTATTCGTACTGATAAAAAAAACTAACATAATAAATTGGTTCAATAAAGAATGCGGTCACGCACGCAAAGTCGCGGTAACCTTAAATTATATAAAATATATATTTTATTACAAAAGTTTCGAAATAAGGTTATTTGGCGTAAATTATGGCAGCAGTAACAAATAAACACACGAATATAGAATCGAACATAATTCAATTAATTATGGTATGTAAATTCCACATTTATATTAAAATACGAAATTGTCAATCTGCAATTGCAAATCTAAAGCCGCCCTAACAAGCTGCTCGTTAACGATTCGTATAAATCAACCGAAAAGAATCATTCATTAGCTAATACATATTATCTTTTCCAATCTACCCTCGTTTCATCCGAATTTAAATTCGTATTGTGTGCTATTGTCAGAACCGAGATAAGCGAATTACATGGTCTCAATGGAAATAAGTTTGAGTAACCTGAAATGTCTTCCAATTCATTACATAATATTCACATTTGTATCTTTTATCGTCCAAAAAATTTCAAGTAAAAATTTAATCAGGTGAAATTATGGGCATCTTTACAACTTCATATTTCAAGTCCCTTTTTAATTTTAGTACTGTCTTCTTCTCATTTTATATGTACATCATACTATCTGGTAACATAAGTATTTCTTTAATTTACCATCAAGGACATCCTGATGAAGTGAAAAAGTTTACTACCAGATGTAACCATTAGACCTATTACCTCACTTGGGATACAACTTACTATTTTCACAATGCTACGGATCAGTTTAAATAATAAAAAAAAAGTGTGTATGTCAGCTCCGACGTACGACTGGAGTTTACTCCTCAAGATCGATTGTCTTTGAAGAGGTACGTGCTTATCAGATTTTCCGGCACTATTATTTACATCACTTTCTTCCATAACTTATAGAATTTTCACTTAACTTTATGAAAGTATAATAATAAATCAATTTCAATAATATAATAAAGCTTTAAAATACAAGAAAAGAAAATGGTATTTGCTATCCGTATCAGTGCAATACAACTAATATAGGGACCTAGCGTAGACGCTCTAAAGACTCCGAAGTCTAGAGACTGTCACGCCAACTGAAAAGTGAAAGGTGCGCGAGAAATGATGCGCACCAAAAACGTTACTATCCCATTTGATGAGTAGGTTTTACTCTCCATATTTTTCTCATACCGGGCGCCTTATATGAAAATCGATTCTTAAGGAGTAAAATCCAATAAACGCTTACAATTGGTACCATAAAAAAGCGCACGCCTTACCATTTAATATAGACTACATTGTATGCAGTCAATCAAAAAATTAGTCCAACCACAGAAAACTAGTTATAACGATAAAGCCACCGTTAAGTAGTTATGCAAATGAACTCTCAGCAGGAGCGATCTAGGAATGTACAACTTTTGCATACAAAACTTCGTAGGTGTTTAAAATTGTCGCGTCTAGCTTTGAGCACAAGTTTTATATTATAAAGTTGCTTCTACGAGTTATAATATGCTTTCTACAAGCGTTTTGTTAAATTAATAATTGTAATTGTGGCTTTCTACATTGTGCTTTGTACAACCTTAGATGCATATAAGGCTTATTCTTTTTCGTTTTAATTTAAAACTACGAAAAAATATTAATTATTATAATAACGAAATATAAGATTTTAAGAGGCGGAGTTTTAAATTTTTCTTTAATAAATCTAATATCATTTCTTTCAGCTTTCAACTTAGCTTTTTATAAGTACCAGGTACCAGGGTTTTTGTATTTAGAATCAGATTAATTAACTCTTTGAAGAAGAGGCACAAAGATGGATAAATGTCCATACGACAAAAATTAGGGCAGGACATATTTCACGATACATTGATAATCGATGGACAATCCTAACCGCAAGATGGAATAGACCAACATTAGGCAAACGAAGAGTCGACAGACTAAATAAACGGTGGACTGATGACATAATAGAGATAGCAGGGAAAGACTGCATGCATAAAAGCAAAAATCCAACACTTTGGAAAAACTGGAGGAGGCCTTTTGAAATGAAATGAAATTTTATTTGCAGGAAACATTGTACTTAAGATGTAAACAATATAATGGATAATCCAATATGTTTCGTCAATTGACATGCAAAATATGTTACAAAATTGTCTAAACACTACTCGTACTGTTATACCGAAAAATGTCGGATTTCACAATAATATCGTTAATATTTATAAAATAAAATTTTAAGATATGATAATATGAGACGTAAATAACTTAATAATTCATTTAGTACCTATGTATAATATTAACAAATTCAATGTCATAAAAGTATATTAATTTACATATATTATTATCAAATAGACTAATTCATTTTGTATTGAAACTTACTACTTACTAATACTACTAATAAATCGCTTTGTGTAAAAAGAGTTATGGAATAAATGAGGATTTCTTATTATTATTATTTTGAACGGACAGAAAAATACTTTATCGAACTGGGAAACAGTTTATTCTATAGTTTGTTTATAAAAATAATATTTTAATATAATAATAAAATAGCACACGTCAAAGGAATAGTAGATATTGTAGTGTATCTCACTTTCATTACCAATTTAATGTATGTGTCTCTGTCACATTATTATTGTTATTTTAGTGATGCATCTAATTTTCATCTTCTATCTTCGTATCACCTCTTATGTTCTCCTGGTGTCTATGTAGTAATACTTCGTGCGAATGACGTCAGAATATATTATTAAGGTATAGTCGTGTCATACATAAGACAATCTCTTCTTCAACTATGACTGCCTGGTACCAAAACACTGTATCAAATTGTCTTATGAATATTCGATCAGGACACGTGTGCATCACCACACGTGTCCTGATCGAAAGCTATTGTGTTTAGGTAGTGCGGTATCTAGTTGGAGCGGAGCGGAGACCAATCCTAAACCTAAGCTCAAATAGTTTTCAAAAGCGTATGATGTTATTAGGAATAAAATCGTTAGAATTTTCATTACGTCGCTTTCTTAGAGACGGCTAGTTTTAAGAATAATTAATTATGACTCTAATGGCAATTCATTTCCCTGGCGTCGTGTATATCATGCGATGTCAGCGTCGCTAGAACGTTCATAATAATTTAATAGTTCGCATCACATCTAGAACCGCACCGTACACAATTATTAATGGAAGAACTTTGCAAACTTTACAGTTTAAGGATTAGGTTCATCATAATTCATAAGTTGTTCGTGATAAAATATTACTATAATATTATCAGTTTTTTAAAAACGATGAACGGTTAACGACCGTTCCCAATATTTAGGCTATCTCTTACTTGAGATAAAAATCGTAACTATCGTTGACTTTTCTGTACCAATAAACTTATCGACGGTAAGGCACCTTATCCCTACACGCTGCCTGTCAATGGGATGACGTATAGCTTACCAGCGATAGAAGTTTGTATGGAAAATGCCATTCACGCGTCCCAATATAAGGCGATAAGAATGACTTACCGGGTATATTGGGACAGCTTTCGATTTTTGACAGTAATTAACTGTCAAAAATCGACAGGAGAAGGTAGTAAGTAATTTATTTCTATGTGTAGATAGGATATTTTGAACGGCCGTTAGTCCGCAAAGACATTATAAACGTAAAACTTTGCTGAAACCAATTTTACACGTCATGCTTCACCTCTACACGAGGTATCCTCAGAAGCTGTTCACTCGCCGAACTTTGGAACCAGAGTTCTGTGGCACTCAATTCGATAAACGGTAAGTTTGTGAAATTATTTTTAATTGAGAATGATCTATTTTTTGAAGTTTGTACGAAACTCATTCATTTTAGTCTCTAATACTTTTAATAATATGTTCATGCTGTTGTATATGTAGACCGTAACCCTGTTTACTTAAATAAATGGTGTACCCAAATCTCTTAAAGCCAGTGAAAGATGAAAGGGATGGGTAGTAATAATTAATTTAAGGGTGTTATGAAAATGTCGCCGTTTCAATCTCCCATGTGACTGCTAAATATTGTTTCATAATTAAAAGCCTCCGTCATATACAGCATTAGGAAATTTTGGGAATATTGTAAATAATTAATTAGTCTGATAAGCGACTGTGGATCCCATTTGGCGAGTTAAATGGTTGTTTTTATTCATATCGGATGAAAAGTATTTATTTTAAAAGTTTTAATAAATTTTGGATGTATTTTAACAATTGAAAAGACACTAGTTGGCATTAAGGTCTTACATAGGCTGCACTAAAAGTATCGGGAATGGAATATTTCCACTGTTCCTGTCATATTAAAATCTTTTTAATTGAAAACTCCTTGGTTTTAAAAATCGAATACCATTTATTTATTTAAAAAAAGATTCTCGGTCTTGTCACAAGGTCTTGTCACACTTGTTTAGTCGTTGGAAAATGGAATTGACTCGAGAAAATTCTAGATCATTTATTATGACTTTCGAAGTGGTTTAACACAAAAACAGTGTGTTGACCGGGTGATTTCTGCATTTGGTGATGAAGCCCCATCCAAAACCACAATTTATCGCTAGTTTGCTGAATTTCAACGTAGACGTGTCAAGCTCAGTGATGATCCCCGTCAAGGTCGTCCAAAAACTGCAGTCACCAAAGAAAACGTTGATGCTGTGCGTAAACTGATTGAGGAAGATCGACATGTGACATACCGCGAAATTTAGGCAACTTTAGACATTGGCATGAGTCAAATACAAATAATGTTGCATGAACAATTAGTTGTAAAAAAGTTGTTTTCCCGATGGATACCGCATTTGCTCTGTGAAGAGCAAAAAGCGGCTAGCGTTACTTGGTGCGTCAGAACTCTCGAAAGATTCCACGCAGGATCCTCAAATGCTATATACAACATCGTATCAAATGACGAATCCTGGATATACGCGTATGAACCCAAAACAAAAAATCAGTCACGAGTTTGGGTGTTCGAAAATGAGTTAAAGCCAACAAAAATTGTTCGTTCACGGAGTGTTGCAAAAAAAATGGTGGCCATGTTTGTCTTTGATTTTGAAGTCAGTTTTTTTAAACGTAATTTTTTTTATATTATGACAAAAGTCCAAAAATAAGAAAGTTTTTCGAAAATTTCCTCTTATTCCTCTAACTTGTATCTAACTAATATCAAAATAGTTTGATGCCAATCCGGTTCTATCATCTTATTCAATTTATCTTTAATTTTCTTGGTTGCAGCTTTTCCTCGGTGTTAATTTTTCAAGCCTCAGAGGAAACTTTTCCTCTACGGGAGCGATTCCAATAAAATAGGTACGGTGCGTTCATTAGCCGTATTCTCACACCATTGATCATTAAAATTGCTGTGCTTTTCAAACTAAAAGTACAAACTAAGAATACAATCTTTAACATTTTTTTAATCCGGAATATTCTAGCTGTAACATGAAAAATGGTCACTCTAAAATCTCGTCCCAAGAAGATTCTATTTTACACCAAAACAGGATGTGATAAGAAAACACTTACGATTCCGTTTGCGACTTGATATGGTTGGTCTTTTTTTAACCTATGTAACCTATTTGAATTAGTCAAAACTAAATTATATATTTATTTGATCAAATAAATCTTATAGCTATATATATATTTACAATAATTTGATAACATTAAATTAAAACTATCATTACCGGGAAGCGTCCCAAGAATACTGGCAGTACATCCGCGTTCGATAGCTAGGCTGATCTGTTGACCGAAATAGCTGCCAGCGCTTGGGTTTCCAATACTCCAGTATTATTGAGGCATGAAAACAGTTCTTTGTACATTCTCCGTTTTTTCTCTTTGTACTTTCATCTCCACTATCACACACACACACATACTCACGCCTTGTTCCCGTCGGGGTAGGCAGAGACAATAGAATGCCATTTGCTTCTATCTTTACAAACCTCACGCGCTTCCTCTACATTCATTACTCTTTTCATACATGCTCGTCGGTTCCAGTAGCCTTATTGAGGTGAGAATATAGTACATTGAACATTATTCGGACACCACGTAGCAACGGTCTCGACACCAAACGGCACAATGATGTATGATTCACTGAGACCGACATATTTGCGACGATTGCTGTCTTCGGCAGTAGAAGCAGCAGCCCCAACACCAACTGACGTAACTTGGACATGAGAAAGAGCCAGAGTGTCGACGCAAGTCGCGTCCTACACCAGTTAAAACTTAATTTGATGGTCGCTTTTTACATTTGTATTTTTTTTTATGAAATAGGAGGACAAACGAGCTTACGGGTCACCTGGTGTTAAGTGATCACCGCCGCCCACATTCTCTTGCAACACCAGAGGAATCACAAGAGCGTTGCCGGCCTTTAAGGAAGGTATATGCGCTTTTTTTTGAAGGTACCCATGTCGTATCGTCCCCGAAACACCGCACAAGGAAGCTCATTCCACAGCTTTGTAGTACGTGGAAGAAAGCTCCTTGAAAACCGCTCTGTGGAGGACCGCCACACATCCAGATGGTGGGGATGATATCCTAACTTGTGGCGTGTCGTGTGAAGGTAGAATTCGGCGGCAGGAATCAGGTTAAACAGCTCTTCGGAACACTCCCCGTGATAAATGCGGTAGAAGACACACAATGAAGCGACGTCTCTACGCCACGCCAAGTGATTCAGCCGTTCACAGAGCACTTGTATTACCAAGTAGTTTGAATTTTGTGTTTCATTTTAATCTAATCCACATTCTCAATGCAACATGCCAACGTGATAATGATGTTCTACTGTCCGTACGAAGCCGGGGCGGGTTAAATCGTACAATTTTAATGAATTCGATTGACTATTAATGCTGACCTGTAGAAAATTCATTAATTATTTATAGTTGAGGATCCGAATAGGAACCAACCTTCACTCAACCGTTTTATAGACAAAACGTATTTTATTTATTAAATTGGAAGTCAGCGTTGTATACAATATTAAACCTTACTCTAGATAACACTCTAAAATATATATTATGATAGAAATTCTATACCCTACTTACAGACTAACTACTGACCCCTATAGCCCAGTGGTTAGTGACCCTGCCTACTGAGATAGAGGTCCCGGGTTCGAATCCCGGTAGGTGCAATCATTTATATGATAAATATGAATGTTTGTTTCCGAGTCATGGATGTTTATTTGTATTTATGTATGTTTCAGTAAGTATATTGTATTAAATATAACATTGTCTTGTACCCATAATACAGGCTATGCCTAGTTTGGGGCAAGATAATTTGTGTAAGAGTGTGTAAATATTATTATTATATTATTATAAGCCAACGTGCATAATGAACTGATAAACAATACAATATACTTTTTAGAAACGTACAGTACGAAAAAATAATAAAAAAAAACACAACATTATGAGAATTAAAAAGTAATAAACGACATAATATTAAAAATGTATTTATTGCTTTTCGAAGTATTCTCCGCGAAATTTGACACATTTTTCCATACGATGGAACCAATCATTTAAGCAACCATTCCATTCGGATGTTGGGGTCTCCAAAATGGCCGTTTTGTAGGCGTCCACAACTTCTTCAGATGATGAAAATCTCTGACCACGCAATTTATTCTTTATTTTAGGGAAAGTATAGAAATAATTAGGGCTTAGGTCGGGGCTGTACGGCGGATGGTCTAATAATTCTATGTTTTCTATAAATAGTGGTTTTGGAAGGGGCTTCATCACCAAATGCAGAAATCATATCATTGGAAATCATCCGGTCAACACACTGTTTTTGTGTTAAACCACTACGAAAGTCATAATAAATCATCGCTCTAGAATTTTCTCGAGTCAATTCCATTTTCTCAACGACTAAACAAGTTTGACAAGACCTTGTGACAAGACCGTGAATCTTTTTTTAAATAAATAAATAGTATTCGATTTTTAAAACCAAGGAGTTTTCAATTAAAAAGGTTTTAATATTACAGGAACAGTGGAAATATTCCATCCCGATACTTTTAGTACAGCCTATGTATTGTACTCTATATCATGTAGTCATAATCTATAACACTAATACAGTATGTAAAAATACTCTTTTTTACACAATTCTTTTAAAACCCATGAAAAATTTGATTCATGTGCTGCAAAAAGTACAAAAAAAACATTTTAAAAATATAAAATAAACGATTTACCTCCTTGGAAATCAGATATACTCTATTTCTTCTAATAAATGTTAGGCAACCCTACTTAAAAACTATATCGCGAGTATGTTTGCAAAATTCATTTAAGACAATATAATTAAATTAACCTTATAGTCAAAAATTATTAGGGTTATTGTCCACGTTTCATAGGCTTAGCCTGCCGATGCAAGCGTAATCACACTAAATTTATTATATATCCTTAGAAAGTGTACATAATATTTAATCATGGATTGGAGTTTTTTCCTTTTTCCAAGAAAATGGTGCCATCACCAGGGCTTACATCGATGTTGAAAAACCCCAAAAATTCTGATCGGCACTACAACTGCGCTCGTCACCTTGAGACATAAGATGTTAAGTCTCATTTGCCCAGTAATTTCACTAGTTACGGCGCCCTTAAGACTGAAACACAGTAATGCTTACACATTACTGCTTACTACCCATAATCTATCCGGCATCCTGTGCAAAGGAGCCTCCCAGAAACTTCGCTTCACAGACAGATGAAATTAAAAGTATTATACTTTGGTATAGTTACCGTGTTAAAGTTCCAAATTATTGCAAATTTATTTTCATTAAAAATAAAAGGAATCTTAACAGTTACCTACATTAAATTACAAAATCAATATCGTTCAGATAAGAAAGGATGGCAGGGCGCTCCGTGAACTTTGCTTACATTATAACTTGAATGTCACAATTAATTAATTTTGTCCGTGTTTAAAATTTTCAAACTTATTTTTAAGTTTATTGTAGCAAAGTTAATCTAATTATGTAAGTCTATTATTTCGATATTACTCACTTACATTAAGGATTGGTCACCGCTGCGCTCCAACTAGATACCGCAGGCGTAGTCGCAAAGTGCGGCAGCTAATACTACGCCCAGGTGGGCGTACTCGAGCCAGTCTCGAACAATGTGTCACGTTGACTTGCCACATATTCTGTTAAACTTTGCTAATAATTTAAACTAAAATGCCGAAGTAAATCTATGTAAAAAAATACTACAAGAAATAAGAAAGTCACTGGGGAGCACATATCATCAGTAAGTATTTTGTATTTTATTAGTGTCAATGTAAAATAACACGAAGCGTATGTTAAAAAATTTGAAAGATGCCATTGAGTGCCAAGATGCCACGCACACGAGCATCTAATAGTTGCAATAATAAAAAAGCTATTGTTCCTAGGTAGTGTTGTATCTAGTTGGAGTGGAGCGGAGACCAATCCTTAATCTTAGCATAAATTTTAATTATAGATGTTTTAATGCAAAAGTTATAAAATAAAAAGTACCACAAATGAAAACGTGTCACAAGCGAGACACATTTCAATAAAAATTCTTATTCCCTTTGCTTACAGAATATCCGAGCTCTTTACAGTAATCCCATTGTAAAAGGTTCCAGCATAAAGTCAAGGTTATTTCTAGTTCAAAACACGGTTTTCTATTGAAATGGGCCTAAATGTAGTTGGATATTTTTGATGCTAGTGTTTCTTTGACGCTGAACTAGGTCAGATGTGTGTAGCGAGTGAAAAGGCTTGCGAATGCTTTCAGTTATCTGCATATAACTAAATAGAACTTGACGTGTGAATATTTTATTGAAAAATGTATTTGTGGAACGTAGCAGAGTTGGAATTGGAATAGTGAGGGTAAACATTATACGATGTCGTATTTATATACGTAGAAATATTAATCCGAAGTTAAATTATGACTGATAGTCGAATCAATAGATGCTTATGAATAATTTGTTATATTTTCAAGTGATAACCCTCACTTCCGGGATTAATTAAACAAATTAAATTTGAAAATAAAATTTATGAAAAATGCAGGACTCAAACCCGCGACCTCTACCTAGAAGCTCTACCTCAAATAGAGCCCAAGCTCTCTCGCAAGCTAGTAAAACTTCCACGACCTAGGTTACGGAAAATAACTCATGTACTAACGGGTCACGGCCCTTTTAACAAGCATCTGTTTAATATAGGTGTCACCGACAGTCCACTGTGCAGAGCCTGCATGGAGGCAGATGAAACAGCCGCACACGTCATTCTGGAGTGTAGGAATGTGGCCACATACCGGGCCAAACACCTGGGGTCACCGAGGACTCTTCCCGAGGGCATGGGTGACATCAGAGGTTTGATACAATACCTTGAGGAGCTGGGTTGGCAGGATTAGCCGCCCACCTCACCACGCAAAATAGGCGCGCTGTAGTCGTCGAGTTGCGGATAATAGCCCGTGATAACCTATAACCTATATATATAAACCCGCGACCTCTCGAGATCCGCACGAGCTTCTTAGCTTCGAGCTGAGTCAGCCGTTCGAGTGACGTATGGTTCATAAATAATTAAGCTTCAAACATAATATGATATCTACGAACTGAGCCCTGTTTTCTAGCCCCGGCGGTATTTTTAGTAAGTGGTTTAGCGAAGTAGCAAAAGAAAATGTCACACCAAGCGCTGGCAGCTATTTCGGTCAACGGTTCAGCCTAGCTACGCTTCCCCGTAATGATAGTCTTAATTTAATGTAATCATAGTATTGTAAATCTTAATATACATATTTCTTTTGTGCGTCTGTTGTAACTGAACTCCTCCTAAACGGGTGGACCGATTTTGATGATTTTTTTGTGTGTTCCAGTGTATTTAAGATTGGTGTGTGTCTTCAGGTAGATTCGAGAATGGTTTAGATTCACAATTGAACTACCTCCTAAACGGCTGGACCGATTTTGTAGATTTTGTTTGTGTGTTCCAGTGAATTTAAGATTGGTGTGTGTCTTCAGGTGGATTCGAGAATGGTTCAGATTGACAATTGATCTACCTCCTAAACGGCTGGACCGATTTTGATGATATTTTTGTGCGTTCCAGTGAATTTGAGATTGGTTTAGATTCTCAATTCCGTCCATATAATATAACTCTCCTGCTCATGTGTATGTTAGTGAACTCCTCCTAACAGCTGGACCGATTTTTCAAATTTAAGACGTGTGTAGGTACAGGACAACGTCTGTCGGATCTACTAGTAGGTTAAATAGGTCCTATAATTATAAGATTCGTTTTGTTTGAATAAATTTGTAAACAGACAAAAAAAGATCTTTAGTATCAAATATATTTAGTATACTGTTCACAAATATAAAAGGAAGCAATTAATTTATGCTGACGGATGCAGAAACGCGATATCCCCGCAAAATGTGTGCCGTCTTCTTATCAGACTGGAAAATTCATTGATATAACTGCATTCACAGAGTGGCTGAGTTAATTGAATCTGATAACCGAGACTACCTTCCAGAAAATATGGGAAGGCGTGTTTTTATAATTATCAGACTATTCAATTTAGAAAAAAAAAGATATTTGAAACATCAATATCATTTTTGAAGACCTATCCATAGATACCCCACTCGTATGGGTTTGATGAAAAAAAATTTTGGGTTTCAATTCGAAGTATGGGGAAACCCTCAAAATTTTTGTGTGAAAAACTTAAGTTCATGGTTTGAACAGTATAGTTCTTATAGTTTCGGAAAAAGTGGCTGTGACATACGGACGGACAAACAGACAGACATGCCTTTTTTTGCTATTAGGCTATGGAACCCTAACAAGTCATGATATTCCCCACTTCTAGAATGTACTTATGAGTAGTAAAGGAATCTCCTCAAAATGTTAATGGTAGATAGTGAATTTGGTTTTTGATACCAAGTTCAAATATTTAATACAGTAATCATTTGTATATTTCTGTATAAAAATTCTTGAATTCACAAATAAAATTTGAAAAACAAAATTTATGAACGATGCAGGACTCGAACCCACGACCTCCGGCGTTCCGTGCCGGTGCTCTAACCAACTGAGCTAACCGTTTGAGAGACGGATCGTTATAAAATCTTGTATGCATTGTTCAACTCTCAGGTTGTGGCTTCATCTACAGGATCTACTTTACCGTTGATAACCTGCTCAACCCCCATATTTTCATATTAGATGTCGATATGACTTGAGATGTCGCTCTTGTAAATCTAAACAATTTGTTATGTTTTTAAAGTGATAACCCTCACTTCAAGGATTAATACACAATTACTTGAATTGCTGTTTTTTTCTATACTCTTCCGACACCGTATTACGTATTAACCTCTATATAGCAAACAAATAGAAAATATTTCAAAGTGAAACAAAGTCCTAAATGCTAGTAGTAAAGCATCAATAGTTATTTGTGTCAATTCAATTTGAACGCCGATTTAGCAACACCACAATGCATTTATTAAAAAAAACGAGAGGCGGATCGTCATAAAATCTTGTATGCATTGTTCAACTCTCAGGTTGTGGCTTCATCTACAGGACTGTACAGTTGATAGCCTTCTCAACCCCCATATTTCCATATTAGGAAATTGACTTGAGATGCCGCTCTTGTAAATCTAAACAATTTGTTATGTTTTTAAAGTGATAACCCTCACTTCTAGGATTAATACAAAAATACTTGAATTGCTGTTTTTTTCTGTACTCTTCCGACACCAGAGAAACTGTTTGAAAGTATTTAATTCGGCGAGATCCAAATATACGTTATCGTTGCTATCATTTTTTTAAATCATTTGTATAAACCTCTATTTAGTAGACTAATAATATAATATTTCAAAGTGAAACAAAGTCCTAAATGCTAGTAGTAAAGCATCAATAGTTATTTGTGTCAATTCAATTTGAACGCCGATTTAGCAACACCACAATGCATTAATTACAAAACACAATAGTACATAGTACGTTTGAGTGGCACATAACTGTTATACATCCACAAATACAACGGTCCAGTGCGGTCAGCCATCGACCATGCTATAATGAATACCTACGTGTTATGAGATTAACAGATCTAGGTGTATGGAGCAACATCATTCATTGGCTATATATAGTTTACAATGGGACTGTATCGCATGCTTAGCACCCTTATTGAAAGGGGAGTCATGTACCTTCGTTCTTGTTATGTTGCATTTACACTAATCGAACTAAGAGCCAAAGCTAGAACAAGAGGATTCTTTCTTGATCTTTTAGTGTAAACAAAAGGTCGTCTTTTTTATGAAAATAAGGGACGAGACGAGCAAGACGTTCAGCTGATGGTATTTCATACGCCCTGCCCAAAACGCAAAAATTCTGAGCGGAACTACAATTGCGCTCGTCACCTTGGGTCATATGATTAACATCATCACAGTCTCATTTTCCCAGTTATTTTACTAGCTATGGCGCCCTTCAGACCGACACACTATAATGCTTACACATTACTGCTTCATGACAGAAATAGGCGCCGTTGTGGTACCCATAAACTAGTCGGCATCCTGTGCAAAGGAACCTCCCACTCGTGTACAGCGTTTACACCAAAATATCAACGATTAGAATCAAGAATTTGAACTAGAATTCGGACGTGCTCGCTCCCCGGAGCAAGAACGCTCTAGGCAACTGTTCGCACGCTCTAGTGCCGTTTACATCAAGCAAGCAAGCATTCTTAGGATATTCGATAGAATCTTTGCGAACGTAGATAGAACAACGAAGCGCTATACGTCTTTTTACACTAATGAATTTAATAGAGTAGGGATAGAATGAGCATTCGCTCGTTTAGTGTAAATTGGCCTTTACGTAAAGCCGCTCTAATCTACGTAAGAGTAGGGTTACAAGTCTAATACATAAAAATATGTACGGTAACTACCTAGTGCATCACTTACGAGTATTGAGAATAGACTTAATAAATATATACGTATAGACAACCAAGCATGCAAGAGAGAAGAAGATCTCAAACGGAGATACAGTAAAATTAAAAATGGAAGCGAATATTTTTTTTTATGGAATAGGAAGACAAACGAGCGTACGGGTCACCTGTTGTTAAGTGATCACCGCCGCCCACAATCTCTTGCAACACCAGAGGAATCACAGGAGCGTTGCTGGCCTTTAATATGTTGTTTTGTAACTGATTTTAATTGACAAGTCGTAAACTCCTAAGTATTTTGAATATTAAACTCGCTAACACTTCTTTGATAAATCAAAATTGGTGACGCACTTTCGGACTGTCAGATCGTCTATAAGCTAATTCAAATTCAAATATTTCTATTCGAAATAGGATTCAAAATCACTTATTGAACGTCAAAAACTACCACCCATTCAAAATAGACTGCCTCAGACCTGAGAAGAACGGGCGTAAGAAACTAAACTTATATATGTTGAGTACTGACGTAGATCGTCTTTAAGATCACATCGAAACAAAATTTCTGGACAGAAGAATATAGCTAAATATATCGTATTACCATAATGGTAACAAAATTTATATTGCGGAAACACATTTGATATTTAAAACATTTTAAATCATTGTAGTGTTCTTTCCTCTAAGTTTGCAAAATAATTATAAAGGATCCCTCTCCTGAACAGGAGATATTAATGCTGATCAACCGAAAAAGATATTGAGCGTTTGGTGAGTCAGCAGCTCATGGAGATGCCTCGTGTAGGGGTACAACACGTGTTAAAGTGATTATGTGAAACTTGGCGGAATCAACATTAAATATAATAATTTAAAATCAGAAAAATATCAATGGACATCTGTAGCACGAGAAACAATAAAAGTTGACTCAAATTTAACTATTATTATCTTAATTCAAGTAAACTACCTCAAATTTTAATGGCGTTTATTACAAGCGCCAAGTATAGCACAGTTTAGTCAAATTATGGCCAAATTATCATCAGAAACACTTACGCAAAAACTAATAAACTAAATAACATTTCATGAATATTTCAAAAGCCACATCCAACATAAATAATTCCCTCTGCTCTCGGCTCAATTTACAGGTTTCATTATTCAAAGGCATCGAGTTTTAAACGCTCAGCTGTTTATTTGTATTGGAAATAATTAAATTTTTGCTATAAATTTAATTAGAAGCTGAAACGTACGTATTAATTACATTTAGCGCACAGTTGGAATTTTAACTGTGATCAATAGATATCATTGTGATTAGTGCGTATGAAAAAAGTATGACAATCAGAAAATGAAGGTTAAGGAGCTCCTAGACGGTCAAGCAGATTGAGATTAAGCACGTAGTTTTGTTTTGCGTGCTCAAACATCTGTAGCTCAAATAGCTGACCCAAGGTTAAGCGCCGCAACAGTGTCCTAAGGCAAAACTTACCAATAAAAGGGTAATGTATCAGTTTGGTGGTCTAAGCATGGTGTTATTCAATATAACTTTTTCTGATATGGTCAAGTAATATCGGCAGATGGCTACTGTGCCAAATTTCAAACAATGATAGCAACACTAGCAGCAAAACAGCCCCGAATCATGAATCGATCTTCACCATTATAGCTCCATGATAACGTGAGACTTCATACAGCACGAGAAACCGTTTTAACTCTACAGGAGCTGTAATTAGAAAGCATTCGCCACCCTCTGAAGTCGGCAGACCAAGCACCAACGGTCTACTAGTTTTTCGTGATTTGGACAATTATCTGCGTGATAATTAAAATATAATAATAATGACTACATATGAGGAAAGGCTATCTCACTTCAAGTTACTGAGCCTCGAGAATCGTCGCAAATTGCATGGCCTAACGACTTTATACAAAATACTGGATGGCACAATTTCTACTTCCCTCTTGTCGAATATCCATCTAAGAGTTCCCGGTCGGTCTTCAAGACATCAACAGCCTTTTATCATTCCGTTCTGCAATAATAACGTGTCCTTCCATAACCCTATCTATAGAATTTGTCGTCAATACAATGCACTACTACTCGAAATCAGTGAAGTACCTGACCTCCACAGTTCATCTGTTTGTAAATGGAAATCTAGTTTATATAAATTCCTTAATTAGTTTAATTTTTTAAAAAAAGCATCTTAATTTAACTACCATAATTATTCACTTCTATTTGTCCAAATATATATTCTCTCTATCTTTTTCTTTTATAATACTACATTACCTAAAGTTAGTTTTAAAATCGTTATTTCTGTTGTATTTGCATAGTTATTAATTTATGCTAAACATGCTGAGTACACACCCTCGTGGAATTGCAGCCTATCTTATATTTAGCTGATAGTTTTTTTTTTTTTATTACGTATTTGTTGTAATTCTGTTGTGTGCACCTATTAAATAAATAAATAAATAAATAAAAAGTTTTCATCTCAGGAGGCACTACAAAATACTTCCACACAGTTTGTCGAATCTAGCTCACCACAATTCATTCGCAAAAGCATAAATGACCTTCCTATTAGATTGCAGCATTGTATAAATAATCATGGTAATAATTTCATTATATAAATATGTTAAATAAAAAAAGGATTGCGTGGTTTTATGAAACCACGATAAAAGTGAAACTGTTTTTCACATTATAGACATTTAACTAAAAATTTTTGTAATAATATTCCATTAAGGGTATAAAAATCGCTTTATCAATCTTAATTTTATACTTGGAAAATTGGAATGATAATGGGAAATTATAAAAGTAGACTAAGTCTCCAACTAATATTTTTATTGAACTCTGTGTCTTAGCCCTGGTTAAAAATATTGTTTGAAATGGATTAAAAATGATGAAATTTAAATACTTTTGAATACTTTCAATTCTTTTTCATGTATATAATACAGCTTACATAGGGTGACTGATTCCCAATACTTTTCAATATTTTTAATCAGGGAGAGTACGACATACATAATACCTTACAATTACTTAGATTATATACACATATTAATAACAACATTTACATTAAAAACTAACAAAAAGTAATAGTCTTTAAACTAAACGATCAGCTGCTGCGAACTATAGGCGCCGCCCGACCGTCACGCGACATGCAACACACAGACGAAAAAGTTTGAGACGATGTTATTAAAGTTTCACTTTAAAAATACAAATCGGCAATTTCATACTTTAACCCCTAATATTTTAAACAACAGAAGTGTGTACGTCAATATATCCATACAAAAGTCGAAGCTTATTGTGTTGTAGTTAGTGGGATCTGCCTTATTCGGCTGTGCTTTTATATGACGTGATTTGTCTATATGTATAGAATGTCATTGAATTGAATAAATGATTTTTCTTTCTTTGTCTGAGATGGTGTTACAAAGCTATGTTTGACTTACGGCCATTTTCAATAAGCTATCTATCCTTAGTTCAATTTACTAGAGGTAGGCAAATCTATCCTTTTACGCTTATTTACATTTCAATAACCTATCGTCTAACACATAGGTTCTCAACGTGGGCGATAACACCCCCTTGTGGGCGTTTGAGACTTTCGGGGGGCAGTAGATGACCCAGAGCAAATTAGGGGGCATTGAGATGGCGCAGATGGGGCGTGGGAAGATTAAAAAATATAGTCTAAAAAGGCAAAAAATACACGCTAATCACGTACTAAAGTAAAATAAAAAAACATATTCTCAAAGTGGGCGGTGAGCAAAATAAGGTTGAGAAACTATGGACTCTAACATCTAACTTATATAGGACATAACTATGGACAGATAAGATGTTGTCATTAAACGGTGACAGCAATGTATCCGTAAGTTAATTAACTAAGGATAGATAGGTTATTGACAACGGCCGTTAGCCGGTCAGAGACATTCATAACGTTAAGTCCAGCTCGACTCAAGCCTCAAGCAAATTTATAAACTGTCAAACGTGGGTGACTCAAGCAAAATAGATGGTATCATCCTGGCAAATGACTCTTTTTGGCGAATGAATAATTCTCTACATAGAACGTCATTATATACATACATCTTAATATATATAAATTATGTGACACGTTGTTTATCCGCGATGGACTCTTAAACTCGGCTGGATCACTTGGCGTTGCGTAGAGACGTCGCTTCATTGTGTGTCTTCTACTGCATTTATCACGGGGAGTGTTCCGAAGAGCTTTTTAACCTGATTCCTGCCGCCGAATTCCACCTTCGCACGACACGCCACAAGTTAGGATATCATCCCCACCATCTGGATGTGTGGCGGTCCTCCACAGTGCGGCTTACAAGGAGCTTTCTTCCACGTACTATAAAGCTGTGGAATGAACTTCCTTGTGCGGTGTTTCCGGGACGATACGACATACCTTCAAAAAAAGCGCGTACACCTTCCTTAAAGGCCAGCAACGCTCCTGTGATTCCTCTGGTGTTGCAAGAGATTGTGGGCGGCGGTGATCACTTAACAACAGGTGACCCGTACGTTCGTTTGTCCTCTTATTCCATAAAAAAAAACTAATGAACGGATTTTAATGGGGATTACTTCATCGAGTGCAGTTTGGTGCAACTTGAGAGATAGGATAGTTTTTATTTCGATTTGAGACTCATAATTATTTTTATTTTCAATATTTATTTTGTATGGACATTCTATGAGAGAATTTAATGACGCATGGTTTGACAGTTCCGCTGTGAAACAATTTCATTATAACAACAGGGAGCATATTTTACGAAATAATTCTTGATGTTTTGAATTAATATTATTGGCAAATTCCTATAAAACTTTTTTTTTATTACCAAAAGAACAACGTCTGTCGAGTCAGCTAGATATAAACATTTAGAACATCATTTAATTGATCCTGATCATAAATCTTAAATGATATAAAAAAAAGTTGTCAATAAGTATGAAAATCATTTTTGCCAAGCCATCTTTCACCATGTTTGAAAAGCAGACTAATGAAATGAAAAAAGATTCATCACATAAAATAAAATTTTAATTTTCTCTCAATCATCGCGATTAATAATTTTAATTGAAAGCGCAAAAGATTTAAATGAATTCACAACCGACGGACCAAATCCTCTTTTATAATGATTCTTTTCATTTACATCTGTGTTGCTCGGGTTTATTTATCACTCAAATGATTTTAATACATCGTAGTTAGTAAATAAATGTTTCATGGTATACATTTTGATTACATTTTCAATCAAAATATTTTATACTAAAAATGTAGTTGCTCATGACGCTTTACAAAATGGTTGTGAATAATATCATGAGACAACAATGTTATTTATTTCTAGTGTTTTTCTGTTAATATTTACACAATGTGGTTTTATTTGAAATTTATAAAATATGAAAAGAAATTTTATTAACGATGCGGGACTCGAATCCACGACCTCTCGCGTCCCGTGCGAGTGCTCTCCCAACTGAGCGACGTTTTGTCGTAAAATCTTGAATGCTTTGTTCAACTCTCAGGTTGTGGCTTCATCTACAGGATCTACTTTACAGTTGATAACCTGCTCAACCCCAATATTTGCATTTTAGGAAATTGACGAGAGATGTCGCTCTTGTAAATCTAAGAAAATTTGTTATGAATGTGAATGTTTTTGAACAAAGCATACAAGATTTTATGACGATACGACATTCGAACGGTTACCTCAGTTGGAAGAGCAATCGGACGGAACGCGAGAGGTCGCAGGTTCGAGGCCCGCATCGTTCATAAAATTTTATTTTCAAATTTTATTTGTGTAGGGTAGGGCGGGGCTGGTTGATAAATTTTTCACTTGAGCGGTTATAGCTCCTCAACGATAACTCTTAATGTCTTGTTCTGCATACTGATCAATTACTAATATATCCCTTAGCAAAAGTGTCCATAGTAGTTATTTCTAGCTAGTTGAGTTTAAGAGCTACAGCTGTTTAAATACAGAAAGTCATGTTTGCTCCACATACCCCATGGGTGAGGTAAATTGAGCAAGGATATGGGGCAAATTGAGCAGTCAGATGGATTCAATGTTAACTAGACACAAATTCAAATTTGTTTTTGACTATCATCTTTTATTTATAATTTTTATGGGCAAAACGACAAAACTAAATTCTTTAAATAATGAACTCATGTCACTGTTTCGATTGACACAAACGAAAGTAAAACCAGCAGCAGGCACACATTTTGTATGAGCTCATTTTCTGCAAACTTGACATTGTATGCATGTTTTTCTCCTGGCAACCTTTAAACTTCCCAGATACAATCTTATTTGGCTTAAGCACAATGGCCACTACTGTCTCATCCACATTCCATATATCTGATACACTGAATATATGTTTGTTGAGCAACTATAGCTCAACTAGCCCCACCCCGAAATTTTAGGACAAAGGTGAGATTATGAATAAACTGTTAGAATTATACGCAGAACCTTTATATGTTCCAAAAGTAGAATAAATTTATCATAGTATACTACTTATCCGATTGAAAACGAATGAAATTTCACTATTACAGACGAAATATTACTATTTACAACTATTTTACTCTTTGTTGCTATCACTTTAAATTCAACAAATTGTTTAAAACGTACGTACATAAAAGAACGAGGGGTCAAAAAAGGCGTAGCCGATCTTTAGGGCCGCAGTATGCTCTGTCTTTAAAAATCCCTGAGTCGTATCAGTTAGAGAATTGAGCAACCGGTTACTGATTCGACAAAGTGGCTGTTGGAGACAAGCAGTTTAGGTAAGTTATATATTAACCAGAAAAATTAAAAGACCTTTTCATGGGAGTCGGATTTGTAAAGTACGTCGTGGAAAAAAACAGTTGAACACTCAAAATAATTTATAATATGGCAAATCAACGTTTGTTGGGTCAGCTTGTTAATTTAATAGTGAGTATAAGCAATGATGGAAAAAAAATAAGCGCTTATATGAAAATGTCCAATAGAATTTTCATAACTCCATAACGTGCCCGCTTAGTGCCAAAAAGACTTGGTCACATGAAATTTGTGACGCACTCAATTTAAACTATTTTTTAGATAATTTCTTTAAGAGTCGCGCAGTTTGGCAGAGAATTCAGCCCTTTTTCTCGGTTTTACGTCCATTCTGTTGGAAAGATTCCAAGTGAAATTCTTTTAACCTAAAGCCACGGCTAAAGATATCTCGCTCCAGGCGTTGGTATTATTATCTGTAGAGACGTAACCGAAGTCTCCAATTAAGGGTTGCTGGACTGGTTAAACATTAAAATGGCTTCAAAGAACTCTTTATTACTAAGATTTAATAAGTCTTTTATAACAGACCCAATTAAAAAAGGGGTTCAACACTCAACTAACATAATTAAAATTTTGTATAGATTTAAAACTAATTACATCATACCTTAAAATGTTTTTTTTAATGGTGAAGACTTTCGATTAATATTATTCTAAATTTAAACATATTGTAATTATTTTTATGATAATATGGGACGTGACGAGCAGGACGTTCAGCTGATGGTAATTGATACGCCCTTCCCATTACAATGCAGTGCCGCTCAGGATTCTCGAAAAACCCAAAAATTCTGGGCGGCATTACAATTGCGCTCGTCACCTTGAGACATAAGATGTTAAGTCTCATTTGCCCAGTAATTTCACTAGCTACGGCGCCCTTCAGACCGAAACACAGTAATGTTTACACATTACTGCTTCACGGCAGAAATAAGCGCCGTTGTGGTACCCATAATCTAGCCGGCATCCTGTGCAAAGTAGCCTCCCACTGGTAAATGGTGTTATGTTTTAAAGTGATAACCCTCACTTCTAGAATTAATTACCCATCCAATTTGAAAACAAAATTTATAAGCGATGCGGGACTCGAACCCTGCGAGCACTCTTCCAACTGGGCCAACCGTTCGGGTGACGTATCGTTGATAAATTTTGTATGATTTGTTCAACTCTCAGATTGTGTTTTCCTCTACAGGATATATGTAGTTGTATAAACGTATTTTAATATTTCTATATTATACAATAATGGTGCCGGATAAATGCATCATACAGTTTGAAAATAAGTCTTGTTATTCGTAAACCTAAAATAAAACATTCTTGGGAACAAACAGAGTAAGTAAGCTTTTGTATTCGCAACGAAAATACGCAGAAAAAAGAATTTTATAAAATAAACATGCAAACATTTTAATTGCCACAGATTTGCTTATGTTTAGAAATAAGCGTTTGTTTACACAAACAAGCAAATTTGTTTACTTTTAATTTCGATACAGTTTCTATGAAACGAACACAACACGAATAAAACACCACGTTTAGCAGGAAAAATATATACATAAGAATAGTCCGTCGTTTCATGGAAGTAATGAAATATTTATTGGCAACACCGATAATGTTTTAGTTCCAGTTTTTGATGCGGTTTAAGAAAAACTGGTCTGTGACGTTGATGACGTGACGTTCGATGTAGAAAGAAAAGGTATTTCAAGACTCCTGAGTGGCACTGCAATGTAATGGGCAGGGCGTATCACTTACCATCAGATGAAAGTCTTGCTCGTTTATTTGATTTATATCAAAACCTCAATTTCAGGAGCTGATAAGATTAAAAACGCAGTTTAGAATTCTATTTTTTTGCCATTTTAAATACAATGTTAATTTGATTTGAATTTGAAGTAAAATCTTTATGTATTGAATATTAATTTAAGTTTGTTTAAGTTATTTTTTGGCTTTATATTTTTTTTTATATTTCGGCATTGTCCCAAATAAGGTATTCACTATCCCCCGTATTCGTAATAGTCTGCTAACTTAAAGCATTGCTAATTCGCACTCTGTCTTCTTCTATTGACCTAAGTCAGAATGAGAAAAAATACTCCTTAGCGGCTGTTTAAAGTTAGCGGACCATTATGAATAAGGGGGTATATTGTAACTAGCATTCTGGCTAGATATAGTTAATCAAAATATTTGTTACTAATTACTAATACAATTATAAATATACAAAAAAATAACGATGAAAATTGAAATTTTTATACAACTTTTCTGCCCTCTAATCCTCGTAAGAAATAGATTATCATACAACATTTCAGACAAATTGTAATATAAATATATTACCTTGTCAGAATCTTCATAATAATTCCTCCCTTCAAAGAATATTTTTCCTTTAGCCTTAATGCTCTCGAGGCTAACACATTTACCCTAATATCTTACAGGTTTATCCAAACCCATCCAGGAGCTAGTGAATAAACAATAAAGTAGGTACTAGAATATAATAAGAAAGATCAACCCGATATTAGGATGGGATATCAGCGTCTAGAAAACTTTTGGCTGAATCATCTTTCATTCCGTGCTTATAGATTCTTACGTGTTACTGTCAATGCCAAAGTGTGCGTGTCTGGAAACATAATTTAACAGAATTCTAATGTAGATAAATAGTGATGATAACGTTATATTTCGAAGTAGATAGAGAATTGTGACTTTAACAACGAAGACAGTTACGATAAATATATAAATGATTTGAATTTTCTTGAGTGTTAATTCCGCGTGTTTCGCATCTACACGAGGCATCCTTAGGACGTGTTGTCTCGCCAAAATCTGGCACGAGACTGAATCAAATGAAAAAAAAAAAAAATCAAATTCAAAATTTCTATATTTGGTGTTAAGTTATATATACAAAATTACTTAAATCTACTTATTAAAGCAATTTACAATTAAGCCTTATATATGTAGGTATCAGAAAACTTATTTCTACAACCCTGTCTACGTATTGAGGGATAAAACTTTATTCTTTTATTAAAACTTATCTTGGGAAAGGGAAGGAAGGAGAGGGAATAGGAGGCCAGTTTTCGCCGTTATTTAATTCTTATAACTAAACCAATTTACAATATATTGGTTTTACATTTATTCAGACCTAGCTAGAACTCGCTGAATCAAATGATCCGGACGCCGCTATTTTATACCCTCGTCCCATGAAATGACGCGCTGTGATTGGTCGGCCGTTGTGACGTATAACCCCCGGAAGAGATACGTAACTAAGGTGATGGGACTAAATTTACGATAAAGCTTTGTAAATAATAATGTTTCTAGGAATAAAAATATTGTAGATTTTTTATAAGATTTATAGTGATGAGTCGAGAAAGATAGAGAGAGGAGATAGATCGTTACAATCACTTGCTTGCACTCCGGATCTTTTCCATCGCGTTTGCTTCGTCATTGACTGTCCGCCGCCATGTTTGCTTTTGACGGCCACGTTTGCATTTTCCTTGAGGAGATGTCTCAAAGTAACAAGTGAAAACAATTATAATACCAATAATAATAACCGTAACAGGCACATCGTTACAATAAACATCACCTGACATTGTAAAGATCTGCCTGTTATAATGCAGTGACGCTCAGGATTTTTGATTGAAGCCAGAATTCTTAGTGGTATTATAATTATTTTCTATACTATTCGTTTCGGAAACAAATGGCGCTCTGGCAGAGAAGAAGCGGCGCAAGAAACTCTCCCAGCATTCTTTTTTTGCGCTCTTTTTAAGGAAACATACAATATTGTACTGTTATTGCTATTGCTATAAATTCATCATAATCTAGACCCAGGCTGTCCGATCACTTAGATATTCAGCTGTGGAATAGTTGGATTTACGACAGAGCCATTTTCTAATAGTATAGTATAGTAGTATCTAGTATATTAGAAATGACATAAAAATAACTGTAAAGGGATCAATTTTGAGAAAAAAAATGCCTTTTATGCCTATTTTCAATTGGTATTTTGAGACATCCACAATTCCTTGAGAATACGCAACACGCAAGGAATACGCAAACGTAACCGTCTCAAAAGCAATCATTGGCGAAGCGAAAGGTATCGGAAAGACTTGAAGTGAAATAAAGAGAGATTCCCAGGACCGATTGCAATGGATATGCACTGTGGTTGCCCTCTGCCCCAGCTAGGGGTTAATGTTATTTGAAATGAAATGAAAATCTGACACATTCACACAAAAATGCTTCTCTGCCTCTGCGTTGCACGCGGTCAAATGGATCGAGCTGATACAGGGGTGCGCCAGACCAGAGTTGACAGCAATAATCCATATGTCTTGTCACTTTATCTCATAACATAATCACTTTGATATCACAACATGTATCTCAATACTCCAGAAGACATGTTCATCTTTGTGTCTGTCATTTATTAAGTCAGCAAGCCTGCTTAGCAATCCTAGAAGGCCGTTTATGGCTTACACCTACTCTCAACTTTCTAACGTCTATATAAATAATATTTATAAGCTGATTCTGGTTGTATTCGATGCACAAGGATGATAATAAATGAAACGAAATAAAAATGAATTTATTTTGGAAGAAAAACTGACACATTCATACAAAAAAGTTAATGAGAACAAAATATATGCCTAATCTAATACTTAACTTACTTAATACAAAAGAAACAAAAGCAAAACTTAATGTGGCAGTGGTCTTCCAAAACTGGAGTCCACTCATTTATAGATGTGTCCATACATTATGAGCACAACACTGATTTTCAGTGACCCCATGGTGTGAAGTTTGGAGCTGAACTGATATATTTTAAAAGCAAAATATAGTTAATTGTGGCACAAATAAATAATGACAATATTAAAAAAAACGTATGTGTGTAAATATATTTAAATGAATAACTTTGAGACATAAGATGCTGAGTCTCATTTGGTTAGTAATTTCACTAGCAGCGGCACCTTTGAAACCAAAATACAATAAAGCTTACCTTACCCACATTACCATTTTTCCACAGAAAAGGGCGCTGTTATGGTACCATACTAGCTGACATCCTGTGCAAAGGAGCCTCCCCCTTCTAAAATATGTTTAGATAATTTATTGAATTAGGCGTTACTTTGCGGAAATCCATAATAATACAAATGATTTAAGTTTTCTTTAGTGTTAATTCCGCCAATATTTGTTTCCAAAACAATTCGACACGTGCAAAATCTGGCACGAGACTCAAGGAGTCAACACGTCCTAGGATGCCTCGTGTAGAGGCGAAACACGTTTTGGAAACAAATATTGGCGGAATTAACACTAAAGAAAACTAAAATCATTTGTATATGCTTAGATAGATTATTGTTTCAATTAACGGCCGTTTACAATAACGTATCTCTATGTGCGGATATATGCTATCACCGTTTAATGACAAGATCTTATCTAACCATAGATATGTCTTGTTATATAGTTATGTCGATAGGTTATTGTTAAAACGGCCGTAAATCAATCGTCTAGCCCTAGTTTATAGGAATCATGCTTTGCCCTGCCCAAATTGATTTTAACTCCTATTTATCCCACCTAAAATACCGCGTGTGTAAACTATACAATATTTGACTTTTACTTAAACTTTTGCCCAGTAAAAGGTCGCTTACAAAAATATACTCAAGTCAACCCTACTCGACTTTACTGGCTTTATTTTATTGTTGTCATTCAAAAGATAGAAGCCATTTTGTAGTGGAAATTTTGCTGACGTATTTTGTCCCTGTACGAGTAATAGCGATTATACAATTGCACGGTGAGTTTGTTTAAATCCTATTTGGCTCATGATATTTTAATATAAGTATGATTTGAAGTTGCTTACTTAAAAGGCGCTATTATTTCCAAAGTTTAATTACTTCTAATCACGGACTAGTAAAAAAATAAGGACTCCGTGTCACCTTACATAACAGTGTAGCACCAAAACAAGCCGATTAACGTGTAGATTCATAGCCACGCACACACTTACACTACTACAGGCCGATAGGCGGCCATTATGAGAATTATCATCGTCTGTGACAGATCAGTTTGCGTTTCAGTAAAATATTTTTAAAATGCCGTCGTGGGTTGTGAAAAGGAGTAAAAACAATACTACGGAACATAAAAAGTGTCAAGGAATTACCTTTCACAGGTAGGCCAGTAGTTATTTTCTGCTCTTATTATAATACGAACTAATTCGATAACTGGAACTCAAAATTTGCGCTACGCGTGATAATGACAGCCAGTGTGGCCGGTAAATAAATAGGGACTTTACCCGAAAAAGTGGGTAATCCATTATTTATGTTCTAATATCTGTTTCAAGATGTAGAGATTTCTTTATTTTTTTAGGTTTCCTACAGGTAATGTACCCATGGAAAAATGATTGGGTTCAAATTATAAGGGACTGTAGAGATGAAATGGATTGGATTGGAAACACTACAAAACGTTAGTTGCAGTTGTTATTATAAAAGAACACAACAAATTTGTTGTGTTCTTTTATAATATAGGAATCATGCTTTGCCCTGCCCATTCCAACAAATTTGTTGTGTTCTTTTATAATAATACAACTGCTCCATCTTCACGGACTGATGATGCAAATAAGAATAAAAGTGACGGTTATATCATAGATAACTTAGAAGAACTGGAGACATAATGTCTCGCTTACTTGATTATAACCAAGCTTGTGAATATATATAGCAAATAATTTGATATATAGCTAGTTTTGTGGTGAGACCTCTATGTTTATTTTTAGAAATAATAAAAGTTAGTACATAGAATAGTACATTTATATATATATATATAAATCCCTTGTCCATCCGCTCCAAAAAAAAGGAGACAGTTCGGATCCGGCGAACTACAGGCCTATTGCTATCACCTCCCTGCTCTCCAAAATCATGGAGAGCATAATTAGCCGTCAGCTTTTAGTATACTTAGAGGGTCACCAGTTGATCAATGACCCACAGTACGGCTTTCGCCATGCTTATACCTAACACATAGATGGGCGGCGGCTATTGAAAGCAAGGGGGAAGGCCTGGCAGTTAGCCTGGATATAGCGAAGGCCTTTGATCGTGTATGGCACAAGGCGCTCTTCTCAAAACTTCTTATTCTGTGCGAGTGTGGTAAGTAACCCGGACGAGTCTGGCCCGATTGTGCTGACGTCATAAGACGGCAGCGTGACTCTCCCACTTTCAAAAAGCCCGTAGTTGCCTCTTACGACACCCTTGGACCTGGGGCTACCCTATTCTTTTTACGCCCTGGGGCAGCACAGGGCATTATAACATATTGTTTAGATTTACAAGAGCGACATCTCAAGTCAATTTCCTAATATGCAAATATTGGGGTTGAGCAGGTTATCAACTGTAAAGTAGATCCTGTAGATTAAGCTGAACCTGAGAGTTGAACAAAGCAAACAGAACTTTATAATGAGGTGGTACTCGAACGGTTAGCTCAGTTGGTTAGAGCATCGGCACGGATCGCCGGAGGTCGTGGGTTCGAATCCCGATCCGTTCATAAAATTTTGTTTTTCAAATTTTATATGTGTACATAAAAGAAAAGAAAAATACGCGACTTTAATAAATTACTTGAGGGCTTCATTAAAACTTCATCACCTTTATTTAACATTTTAATGACCTTTACTGAAAAAATATAGGTCACGAACGAAGAGCCTCTCAACAAAATTGGTACAGGGCGATTTGTTCGAATCTTTCATTAATACCAGCGATTATCACATAGGAGCACACAAATCCCGCTGCTTCCGAAAGCAAGCAATTTATAATATGCGCCCAAGACACTGGCTTTGGGAAAAATTCAAGTTAATAAACAACCTAACTATTCACAATAAATTATATATCTCAAGAAAAACTTGTGATTTAAATTCATTTAAATCAAATTCAAATACTTTTTTTAAAAATAGGATATGATATACGTTATTGAAAGTCAAAAACTGAAAAAAAAATTAGCAAAGCGCGTACACCTTCCTTTAGGGGGAAATGCTCCTGTGATGCCTCTGGTGTTGCAAGAGATGGTGGGCGTCGGTGATCACTTAATACCAGATGACCCGTTCGCTCGTTTGTCCTCCTTTTTCCAAAAAGTATGCCTCAGACCTGAGAAGAACGGGCGCAACAAACTGAGCAGGGTTCTGTTTTTCACAAAAAATATGATTTCAAAGAAATATCGTACAATTAAACTTATTATTTTAAACATGAGGGCGGTTTTCAATAAGAAAGAATAAGTACATTCTTCATAGTATGGTGTGTGTGTACAACCTTTATACACATAGGAACACACTAATTAAATAACTGATAAATTCAAATTCATTAATAAAAAAATAAAATTGAATCTAGGATGTGACATCACTTATTGAAAGTCAAAAAACTTTCACCCATTCCAAAATGAATGCCTCAGGCCTGAGAAGAACGGGCGCAACAAACTCAGCGGGCTTGCTTTTATCAAAAATATATGTTTATAAAGTAACATTGTACAATTAAACTTATTATTTAATAGCCTGAGGGCCGTCGCTCCATTCCGAATTTGTAGTATCATTAAGAAAGTCATTTATGTTATAGTAACCTTAACCGCACATACGTTATTTAACAATTCTTTTGAATAACGTAATACTTTTGTTTTGAACATTTTCTGGGATCTTGTTGTATATATACATCGCCCCACAAAAGACTTACTAACTCGACTTAGCCGAGTAGTAGGCAGTATAAGCTTATGTCTGTTCCTGGTGTTAACAATATGTTTATGACAGTTTCTAACAACTGTCTCTCCAACTAGTATATAAGTAGTTGCAAAGTTTAATAAAGGGGCATATAATCGCAATCAGATTTATCATTATTTAATACCCGAACCTCCAACATCGCAATAGTCTTGGTATTCAATGTTAATACCCGACAGCAGACTAGAACTCACTGAGAACAAATTCAGGATACATATATTAAATCTTCTTTTACAATTACTATAATATAGTACACTATATAGAGGATAATGATGCCTGATTCTTGTCTGGTTAGGCACAGGCCACCTAAAATTTTATAATGTTTTTTTAATGTTGCGAAGTTGTTACCAAGAAATAAGCATTTCAGTTGTCAGTCTAAAGAGCAGGTTTTGGAAGAGCTTCTGCAGTAAGTTTACTACTGAATGCACAATATTTACGGCTTGTTTCACGTCGCCGTTCGAATAATACTAAATCACTACTTAGTCGCCGAGTCACCTGCGAGGTGACATGTTTAACGTTGTTATGCCACTTCTAATAGCTTGTTATTTAGATTTATTTAGATATAAAACAGGTCTTGATAAATCTTAAATATTAGTACCGTTTTTTGTATGGAAAAAGAGGACAAACGAGCTTACGGGTCACCTGGTGTTAGGTATGATCACAGCCGCCCACATTCTCTTGCAAAACCAGAGGAATCACAGGAGCGTTACCAGCATTTAAGGAAGTTATACGCGCTATTTTTGATCCCATTTCGTATCGTCCCGAAAACGCAGAAGGAAGCTCATTCCACAGCTTTTTAGTGGATGAAAGCTCCTCGAAAACCGTACTGTGGGAACCGCCACACATCCAGATGGTGGGGATGATATCTTAATATCGCGCATGTCAAAGGTGGAATTTGGCGGCAGGAATCAGGTGAAACAGCTCTTCAGAACACTCCCCGTGATAAATGCGGTAGAAGACACACAATGAAGCGACGTATTGACGTTTGGTCTGAAGACACATATCCCGTGGGGTCTAATAGCGCGTAGACTAAACAAAGTACTCTATACGCGTCTATATAGAGCTACTGGAAATTCACTGGCTGAAAGCCTCCAGTATATAATATGAATCCAGTAATAGATTCTGTGTCCTATTCCGATTCCTATCAATTAATATCACGTATTGAAAAAAAGCAAGATAATAAAATATTCCGAAACCAGAGGCAAATACATTTATTCGGAAGCAACAATCAATCTAATTCCATCGTGAATATTTTATTACACATTGTTTTCGTTCATTGCATTAGAGAGGTAGCGTTATTTATGGGTTGGTGCGCCTGATTTACCGACAGTCTCGTTGCCACTAAATCTCGGTTACCTTACCTTATAACATTGCAGATATGTTTTCCTATCTCAAATTCCTTAATACAAAGGCGTACTTTTACGGAATACGAAAGTAGAGTTATTAAATTTTACCAATATTTATTGCTTTAATATGGCATTTTTATTTATTATAATAACCAGAGCATGTGAGAAACTGGCTTAAAAGGGGATTTAAACATAAACTTAAAATATATTTAGCGCATAAGTGTGATTATAAGAAGATTGTTTTATGATAGTTATTATGGTTTGATTATAATATCTATATGTCAAATATTTGTATGCTCAATAACGGGCACGACTTGGAGAGCTAAAATGTATTTGAATAATGTATTACCCAAGTCAACAAATAAAGATCTTACTTAGTTACTTACTTTATCATTTTGAATAGTAATTGCTCCTATACAAAATTAAAATGGCCCAGAAATATATTCGCTATATGAAAAAAATAGATAAGGAAGGTACGGACAGAAATTATATAATAAAGTATTGAATTATTGTCGCCTTATTACCTTTCATGAGCGACGCTAAAACTCCTTTAGTAGACTGTTTCTGGCTTGCCTTGCGATCTCTTTGAACATCACTAATTTGACTCAAAGAAAACTGCAACGTATTTAAAACTGATATTTTTGATATAATCCTCTTACAGTTTTTCAGTCTTGGATTTAGTGTCGTCTAAAATTATTTGCGTTGGCAGTTAATTGTGATTTCCTAGATGTTAGATACTATAAGGTCTACTCAGTTAAATATAAGATTACTTGAGATCTAAATAAAATATACTATAAAATACCAGTGCACAGGATGCCAGCTAGATTATGGGTACCAAACGCCGCCTATTTCTGCCGTGAAGCAGTATTGAGTAAGCAATTTTGTGTTTCGGTCAATTTTCGGTTGAATCCACCATATGCTCGGAAAAAATGAGCTCGTTAGAAGAACATACAAAAAACTCACCTCCACTCTCTTCAAATAGAGTATTTTACAATGGTTGTAATACATAACAAATTAGTTTGTAAGGTGCTTCATCCAATGTATGAGTCATGTTGAAATAATATAAATTATTTTATAAAAAGTAATAAAGAATTAAATGTATAGTTATAAATTATCGTATATTGGAGCCATTAACCTTCAGCACGAAAACCTCATTGCGTCAACCTCATTCATACTCCTCCAACTCTAAGTTAATTTATTGTCTTATGTATGTCAAGTTATAAGTAAAATTCCTACACCTCATAGCTACTTGGAAGAGGACACTGAGTAGTGATAGAATGCGACCATAAGTCTTTTGGATCTACAAAACATAATATGTATTAATTATAAACAATTTGTTATTAAAAAAAACAAATTGTTTAGATTTGAAAGAGCGACATCTCAAGAGGGGTCTCGGGTTCGATACCGCATCGTTCATAAATTTTGTTTTCAAATTTAATTTGTGTATTATTTAATGCAATTCAGAATTCATTCATTAATTCGACACTTTTTATTAAGAAATTTAAATAAATGGGCGTAAGGATTTTAGCTGCCAGTGGCGAAGCTAGTAATGAAGGTAGCTAGGCCGTGACCACTAGTGCGGTTTCTGACCAAAGAACCTCAAATATCTGTTGATTTCCTGACTTGGATTCAGCTGACCTCAGCTCTAATGGATCACAAAACTATGGTTCAATCCCGATTGGGTCAATCTAACAAAAATATACATTAATATTACGACTAATAATTTTATATAAAGTCACTTCAATACAAAATTGCTACTTGTCGAACTACATTATTTTATTTTCCGAATATGTATGTCCGTAAAATACAGATATTATCTTAACTATAATCTTATATCTTTAAACGAGCAATTCTTGTATATATATATATATATAATCTGAATCTCGGAAACGGCTCCAACGATTTTCATAAAATTAAGTATGCAGGGGATTTCGGGGGTGATAAATCGATCTAGCTAGGTTTCAATTTTAAAAAAATGGTTTTATCCATGTTTGAATGAGAAACAGCTACAATAACATTAGAATACAAAGGTAAATCTCGCCACTATATACAAGACTATTATAGCTCAGATGGGACATTGGGTGATCCGGAAAGCAGAAGACCCCGGTTCGAATCCAGATGTCCTATTAGTTTTTTTTTGTTCATGTTTTGTACATTCTTAAAAATCCGAGCAAGGCTCGGTCGTCAGGATATTAATATTAAAAAGAGGAAAAATTTGTGTTTTTGTATGTATGGTTGTAATGATTTCACACAAAAACAATTAAAACTACTGGACTGATTTGAAAAAGTCTTTCATCATTATAAAGCTGACATAGGTTATATTACAAAAAAAAATATCCTTACTAAAACTGCAATAATATAACGAAAGGTGTAAAAAAAGTCATAAAAAATCTGACATCGCGTGTGCTGCGGAAACTATTGGTGATAGAACAAAAAATGTTCTGAAATATTATAGAACGTATTAATATTTACAAAAAAGTTCCCGATACCATATGTCCAACTACGTTATGCCACTATAACTACTTTTTTACATTTTGAAAGTTTATTTAAGTGCCGACAATAATCAAACCATATAATTCATACCGCTGTATTAATTTTTATCCCATTATTATTTTAATACATTTTAATAGCGTAGTATGTGTGGGGTAAGACTGACTGATAGAATTCCGAATGCGGTAATACGAGCGCGCTGTGGTTTGAAAGAGGATGTTGTGACAAGGACTGAAAAAGGAATGCTGAAATGGTTTGGACACGTGGAGCGAGTGAGTGAAGAAAGAATGACGCATCAAATATATAAGGCAAGTGTGTGTGGGCAAGTCGGTCGCGGGAGACCTCGTAAAACATTCGTCGACCAAATTGGGGACGTTTTGAGAAAAGGAGAGGTCCGAAGCACTCGCAACCGGCGAGCATGTATGAAAAGAGTAATGAATGTAGAGGAAGCGCGTCAGGTTTGCAAGGATAGAAGCAAATGGCATTCTATTGTCTCTGCCTACCCCGGCGGGAACAAGGCGTAAGTGTGTGTATGTATGTATATGTACATTTTATTAAAGACCGTTTCAATACCTGTAAAATAATTATTAAATCATTAATATCGAACATTTCATTAGAAAGATATAAGGTCAAATGTCAATCTAAAGAAAATAATGAAATAATAAAATAATAACTAAGTGAAAAAAAACCTTTATGTTAACAAAAATAAATCTATAGTCCGACTTTCCCCTACCAGCAGATCGGCATCTAAGCGAGTGAAACCGCGGGGCATTGCTAGTTTTATATAAAGTCACTAAGTCAATACAAAATTGCTACTACATTTTTAACCGACTTCCAAAAGGAGGAGGTTATCAATTCGATCGGTATTTTTTTTATGTACATACACCGATTACACTAAGATTTATGATCCAATTTACCTAATTCTTTTGTTTGATGCGAAATATAGCCCCATAAAATTTTTACATAGTTTGGCCCAGTAGTTTTCATTTTATGGGCATTTATATGAAAATTTTCGTCTACCTGGATGACATAATTGTTTTCTGTGTACGGATTTTTTTTGGAGTTTTAATTCAAGTTGATTATATATTATTATTAACTAACACTAAAACGTAAAAAATAAAAAATAAACGAATCTTAAAAAAACCGACTTCAAAAACTGAAAATTATCAAATAACTAAAAATTTAGTTTAAAACACCTCTTATGAAAACCTTTACCTTTAATATTAATAAATACTATTATTTGTATGTGCTACATATTGATGGCTTTGAAGTCGGCGCCAAGCCAAATGTAATAAAGATACCTACACTCGCCACGCGTGACTTTGAGCGGGATAGCTTCGTCTAGAAAAAAACAACCCAAGCGGACAGACATGCTAGGCCAGACAACCTAAATAAATACAGTAAGCTGTTTATAATATTAAGTTTTATTTTGTTTTGGGGCTTGGCATTGACTTAAAACCTATCAATAGGTAGCACATATAAATAATAGTATTTTATTAATATTAAGGGTGAAGGTTTGCAATATGGGTGTATTAAATTAAATTTTTAGTTATTTGATACTTTTCAGTTTTTGAAGTCGGTTTTTTAAACGTAGTTTATTTTTTTATTTTCTAAACTAGTACTAGTAGTTATTTACTGTCACAATACCTTTTATAATGGCACAAGGAGAGGCTATGGTTTACAAACGACAATTTATCCCAATGCAACAATCTATCAGAAAAACCAGCAAAGGAGATTGAAAGGCTTCCATACATTCCTGGGCCCAGGTGACGATGAAAGTAGCACCATTTAAAAGCTTAAATTTAAACAATCCATAATTGAAAATTTCGCAAGATTTGTCAATCTAGGAGCTGAGTACCTAATCGAAGATATAAAAATGAGGTTATGTCTTAAACTTTATATTGACAGCTGATTTATAGTAGGTTTATTTAATGCCTAGCTGCTAAGGATTTATCAAATACTTATATTAGATGGGTACCATCCTTGTTTTTTTTTACATAATTTTTTTTTATTTAAAAGTCCCATTCTCCTTTCATCTGTCGAAAGGATTTGTCGCCCAGATACTCTCAATTAACAAGTGTAAGTTAATGAACGACAGTTATTGCTATTTTTGCTGTGTGTATTTCGTATAAAAATATTTGAAGAATGCCTTTTGTAGAGCATGACGTAAGTGAGCGTGCTCTTTTGAGACTTGCTCCTTGTTATTAAGAAGAAAATAATATTTTTTGGAACATTTGGAGACATACTGGATATTTCTTTAAAAGTGTATTTTTATGACACACTAACAATTTCTCTAACTTTTATTATTTATACTACGCAGGTGCTGAGATTTCTCGCTATTCAAACATTTTTTTAAAAAGGCCTGAAGTCACGTACAAATGCGCTTAATTTAAGCCTTATTGAATAAAGTTTATTTAACTTTGACTTTGAAGTAGAATATCACCAACTACGAATCTCCTAGCAGTAATATTATATAGATCTATGTGTTCGAGGCTCCTCGCCAAACCAAATACAAGCCGAGACTCGTATTTCTACAGATACTTGCCTTTAGTGTAAATAATTTAAAAGAAGCAATCTTGCATTTGGTATTTGAACATCGCTCCAAGGCTGCGATTCATCATTAAATAAATAATACTTTAAAAAACAAAAAACAAGCTTCATATAAATTTCAACTAAAAAAAATAAAAAAAAATAATAAATTAAAATTGATAACAGTGTAAATAAATATATATTTTATTGTAAAAAAAGCGTGGGGTGTAGAAGAATTATTATATTAATAATATCCTAAAAGCACCCCACGCTTTTTTTTACAATAAAATATATTTTATTTTTTTACACTATTTTCAATTTAAATTTATCAAAATTTATTTTATAATTTTTAGTTGAATTTTATATAAAGCGTGTTTTTTAGTTCTTTTTTAAACTATTATTTATTTTTCATTTTTGAGTTAAATTTTCTATAAAAGCGTATTTTTAAAACTATTAAGTACTTAATGAATGAATATCAATTCCTGCCTTATCGACTACAGATAAAAATTATTGACAAAAAGTTTGCAAATTGAATAATAGAATAATCTTATCAAATTATGTATGGTCATCGGTCCTC
This sequence comes from Leptidea juvernica, assembly GCA_949711755.1. NCBI lineage: Eukaryota > Metazoa > Arthropoda > Insecta > Lepidoptera > Pieridae > Leptidea > Leptidea juvernica. The sequence goes on from CATIXQ010000010.1 coordinate 15,291,768, forward strand.
GATAAATCTACAAAGTTTGAATGAAATCTGGCCGTTTCAAGTGGGTCAAAATCGCGTCTAAAGGAGTCAGTTACAAACATACATACAAGTGAAGCGAATATACAGTGTGTAAAAATGATAATCGCATAGGATAATCACTAACGATATGTCAACGCTCGCGTCGAAACGCTTCTTGTCAAAATGATGCAATAGGTCTGGTCATTAAATGTCCTTAAGATAATTTCCATACTTCGTGTTTATTATATATGTTTTTTTTTTTTTTTAATTAGTTAAATAATAGTTTTAAATATAATAATAGTAGATTATTCGTTATCAGTGTAATAAGTTTTCATTGACACTTTTCATACTGTTTTGATTATTATTTCAATATCAACTTTCCTAGCTTGATACTAAAATCAACGTGCTTAAAAAACAATAATAACAATTTCTTGGTTGAGAATGGCTGCATAAAGTTATATTTTAATGCATTTGCGTATCAGCAGAAGTAGTAAGTAGACACCGTGATACTGTTAAAAAAACTTTTAACAAAAAAACAACCGACTGCAAAAACACTATTCCAGAACAATAGATATAATATGCAATGAAAAGTATAAAAATAATTGCGTATTTGTATACAAAGTGTTATCCAAGATAGATTTGTAACTATTAACTTTGGGACCACACGGGAAGCACCAGCTTTCAAATAAAAAAAAAAGTATCAAATTCGGTTCACCCAGTCGAAAGTTTTGAGGTAACATAAAAATAATACCGATGAATTGAGAAACTCTTCCTTGTTTGAAGTCGGTTAAAAAAGGGGCAATCATTTCCATAATTGTAATTGAAAATAAAGGATAGTCAAGTTGGCCAATCGAAATACAATATACATGGCGTATAGATGAACGGACCGTGTGTGAGAGAGAACAACATCTCTAATGGAGATTACAGCAAAATAGAAAAGGAAAGCGAATCTTTTGTCACTGTGACTGATTTCGATTGACAAGTCGTAAGCATTCACGCACGGAATTAGCGCCTTGGTATTTAGCCACTAGATAACAGACACATTGACAAATCAAAATTGGTCATGCATTATCGGGTTGTCAGTTTGTCTAAACGCTAGTAAATTCTCAGTGTATGGGTTGTGACTATCCCTTCTGTTTAAATAAAGGAGACGGATACCCTTTCATACATTATTGGGCCAAGATGTAAAAGGATGAAATTGGTGTTAATAAATAGCTTATAAATTAAAAAAGAATCACTGAGAATTTGAGGATTTTTGGCAATCTGAAAGCAGAGTTTTAGAAGGTTTTGTAAAATTTAGGTTATGCAATATATGGGCAACAATCTATATTAAAACAGCTGATTTTTTGTACGATAATGATCGTACACGTTTAGCAATATAACAAGTCAAATAGAAAGAAGGAAAATATCAATAAAACAACGGGAAATACTCAAATGACAAATCGCGTAGGTACGCACAAACGATAGATACTACGAAACGTGTGATTGACAATTGACATTCTAGACAATTCTGTAGCTGTCACTGTCAGCACAGATTAAAAATACAGAACGAGATTCAGAATCGACTTTTTCTTCGATACATTTTTTTGTAATATTAATTAAGTATTTTTTTTAACTAAAGACATTATGTTATGTTAATTATAATGTATTTTTTTAGGTACTTTTATTGAATCAATCATCTGGTGCAAGTGGTTTTGGGTTGAATTGTATTAACTCATTCACATTAATCGATTATAGTTCAAATTCAAATTCAAATATTTTTATTCAAAATAGGATTTAAAATTACTTATTGAACGTCAAAATCTACCACCCATTCAAAAGAGACTGCCTCAGACCTGAGAAGAATGGGCACAAGAAACAGTAATCAATAACCCATTTTAATCGTGAATTTTAAGATAATGAAAACTTAAGTTTAAGATTTCTCGTTTTCTAGATTGTGAATCAGGGTAATTTTCTATACTTTGACGTAGAAAAATATGTCAATTTTTTTAAACCATGTCTCCAGAAATCCCCGTGTCCTTTAAATAATACACTTTTAAAAGAATAAGACGCATGTATTTGTGACATTAGATTTTTGCGTAAAAGTTACATTTCTATTATTATTTTAGCTAACCCGACATTTCAAGACCTTAACAGATCTCGTTTTCAGGGGACTGCAGATGAAATGAGTCAATATAGTATTTTTCATAGTTTTCATTATAAAGTTTAGCGCCATTTATTGCCTCGAAGGTAATATTTGCCATAGACAGATGGTATTTGGCAAAATTTACTGACAGAATCCTTTTTTGGTATGTGTAGTTTTGGGTTTTAATTTAGAGATTATTAGATTCCAGGTGTAAGATAATTATAGACCGTCTTCTCTATTGAACTTTTTTAGTTTAAATCCTTAGGAAGTGTTATTATTAAATGTGTAACATTCGCGTTAATTTAACAAAATTTTACCCCTACTGTGACAATGTAAAGACGAACGACTAACAATACAGTTTTAAAAAACCTCCTATGAAGAATTTAAGTTTGAAATTGAATATTCGTAAGTTAAACAGATCTGTGCACACCATAATACTGAAACATTTTCCGCTGCCTGCACAAGTTGTTAGCCTTATTATTTTCTTGTAACGTTAAACACAGGAGTGACTGTCATTTCAAAGGAGAATTATAAAAGCTATGAACTTCAACCCGACAGTCTAATGAGATGTCTGGGGATCTCGGTTTTTTCGCTAAAATGCTAAATTTTCAAGTGAAATACTCTTTTACAGCTTAAAACCACTTGGAAATTTTAAACCCTTTTTATGAGCAAGTCGGTGCGGTGTTCATTCTGAGATAGTGCATGGAGGGTAAAAGCTGGAAAAATAATTATTACAGAAATTGCTTTTAGGGTTAGGTTTCTAAAAGACCGAAACACATACACTGTCATAATATCGGTTTCTTTTTTTTTATGAAAATAAGGCACGAGACGAGCAAGCCTTCAGCTGATGGTAATTGATACGCCCTATCCGTATCCGTATGCAGTGCCGCTTAGGATTCTTGAAAAACCCATAAATTCTGAGCGGCACTACAATTGCGCTCGTCACCTTGAGACATAAGATGTTAAGTCTCATTTGCCCAGTAATTTCACTAGCTAAGGCGCCCTTCAGACTGAAACACAATAAACACAATACTTACTACATCTAAAAGAAAATTTCGAAAATTGCTTAAAAAGTCTGAATCATGCAGGCTGCTAACAGAGGCCTCGTATACAAATACGACAACAATAATCAAAAAATCGAAACACAACGACACAAATTATTTCATTCATAGAAACTGAATCATTCCAAAGTTTAGCTACGATTGGTTAATTTTTGGAGGACGAAATTGTCGATAACGAAACAACGATTTTTGAGTTTTGATATATTTTTACACGAGTAAGTCAAAAAAAAGTAAATGTAAGTTTATAAGCAAAAACACAAAAATTTATTGAGTACAGTAGATGCATCAGTTGACACACACCTTAAATAAATAAAGATAGTACCTGCGAGCATTATAAAAGCGATTATAAAAGATATAATAAATTTATATTTAAAAAGTTTCTGCTAACAGGATCAACCAGCCACCACAAGTAACACCCGTTCACGAGCATGACGCATGAACCTGCTGACATGTCATCGCCTCCCTCAATCGTATCGTAGGGAAGGGAACGACCCGCCACACGTTGCCGCCACAAGCAGTGACAATTCGAGTAGTAAAAAGTAGATAACGAAACACTGATTTTTGAGTCCTTACACACTGATGATTGTCTCGCTTGGGTTAGCGACTATCTGATTAAAGATTCAGTTATACGCTAGTACCTACTAATAACAAATTTTTCACATATAAATACACATACAAAGTACTATCTTCTCGCCGCATTTGGGCTACTGGCAACCCAAGTGCTGGCAGCTATTTCGGTCAATGGATTTTATTTTTTATTTATTTATTCAATGAACAAAAATATCTTAATATATATAATAATAAATACATACTCGCAAAACCTCTAAGGTTTATGTGCGAGCAGTAAGTTCGCATTACAATAACTGTTTTAATTACTTAAGACTTAATATAACATATAGTAGGAATATTAAAAAAATACATCATAGGTATTCCTGGTTATTAGCTTCTAGATAGTATTTTTTAGCTTTACTTTGAAATTTTTCTTTTGCAGATATATATCTATTAGATCATTAGGTAATGTATTTAATATCCTAGGTAATACATAGTTACAGGTTCTTTTACCATATATATTGTTATATTTAGGTAGACAAAACTTATTTAGGTAGGCTAGTTTCCTCATATTTTTTTTATATATTTCTTAACATTACAATATTTTTTATTATATTCTACAACTAAAATAGCGAATCTTATTTTCGAGTGTATTGACATGACATTACAATAGGAAAATAGTTCTTGGTGGTTTTTAGTAAATTTATATTTAACATGATTAGGCACAATGGTTTTAAGTAATCTTATTTGTAAGTTATTGAATTTTTTCTAAATATGTTTTATACGTTCTGCCATAACAGCACAACCCGTATCCAACAACAGAGTCAGCCAGGGCAAGATATAGTAGTCTCAAGATTTTGTAGTTCATTTTGCATTTAAGTATTGATAATCTAGAAAGTGTTGACCTTAGTTTATTACATACAAATTCTATATGAGGACCCCACGTAAAGTTATTTTCTATAATTAGCCCAATATAATGTTCTTTCACTACATCCAGTGGTGTACAGTTTGTGCTGTTATGACTTGCATTATTGTGTTGACAGTCGTGACAGGATCCGCCTACCTATCCAATATCTCTCCGTGGAAATGCTGCTAGTATTCATGGTACCCTTCCCCGTGAAGTTTCCCATGTACCGTAATAAGCCTATAGATAAAAATAGTGCAGTTACCTAAATGCTAATAATTAATTTAATATATATTCTATGGTGCAGGAATTATCTCTAATATAATATATTCCAACCTAAAATGCAAATCAATCAGTAAATATGCCCCAAAATATGTTGTAATCTTTATAATTGCTTCATTTTATATTTAAATCAGCAGCTGATCCAGGCTAAATAGTACACGTAAATGCGTCGGTATCACAGAGTAATTAATGTCATATAAATATGCAATGAGATCGCTGTAAAAGCGCTTATTTACTTAAATAATTGCTTTATGACCCTTAAATTCTATAGGGCTGTCTATTTAAGGCAGCTATCGGTGTTTATAAAAATTTACGTAACTATAATGCATTAACGGCCGCTTTCAATAATGTATCTCTAGTTACGGATAAATTGCTGTCACAGTTTAATGACAAGATCTTATCTATCCATAGCTATGTCCAATATAGTTATAGTCCAATGCTTTATGTCGATAGGTTAACGGCCGTTCCCAATATACTATCTACAGATAGAGATAAATTACTACCTTTTACTGCCAGTAATTAGCTGTCAATAATCTGAAGCTGTCCCAATATACCCGATAAGTCATTGTTGTCGCCTTATATTGGACGTGTGAATTGCAATTTCAATACAAACTTTATATCGCTGGTAAGCTATACTTCTTCCCATTGACAGACAGCGTGCACGGATAAGGTGAGTTACCGTCGATAAGTTTATTGGGACAGTCAGTCCGAAAAGTCAGCGATAGTTACGATTTTTTTCTCAAGTAAGAGATTGACTGAATATTGGGAACGGCCGTAAGTGTATAAGGATAGATCTGCCTCCTCTAGTAATTTAAACTAACGATAACTAGGATATTGAAAACGGCCGTAAGTTGAAAACTATGCGATCGATCTGATAAAAAGTTTGGAAGACCCAATAATCCTCACAAGCCTTTTTTACCGTAAGTACTATTATAAGAACTTTAAATGTATGTAAATATGTGTGTGTATTTTTTTTTTTGCTATTTCTTCACGCTCAAACGGCTGGAGCAATTTCAATTAAATTTGGTATGAAATTAACGGATTGGGATTAAATAGGCTACTTTTTATGCCGAAAAGTGTAGTATTTCCGTGGGCTGTACTACGGCTGGATCACTTGGCGTTGCCTAGGGACATCGCTTCATTGCGTGTCCTCTACCGCATTTATCATGGGGAGTGTTCCGAAGAGCTGTTTCATTTGATTCCTGCCGCCGAATCCACCTTCGCACGACAAGCCACAAGTTAGGATATCATCCCCACCATCTGGATGTGTGGGGGTCCTCCACAGTGCGATTTTCAAGGAGCTTTCTTTGACGCTCTACAAAGCTGTGGAATAAACTTCCTTGTGCGGTGTTTCCAGGAAGATACGACATGGGTACTTCAAAAAAAGCGCATACACCTTCCTTAAAGGCCGGCAACGCTCCTGTGATTCCTCTGCTGTTGCAAGAGAATGTGGGCGGCGGTCATCACTTAACAGGTAACCCGTACGCTCGCTTGTCCTCCATTTCCATAAAAAAAAGGATAATCTGTGTGATATAATATATAAGTTGTGTGTATTTTTTTTGGTTGTACACGCTTAAACAGCTGGACCAATTTTAATAAAATTTGATGTGTACGTTGCTGATTGCCTGGAACTTAACCTTAACTAACTAATATCTATAATACTAATATTATAAATGTGAAATTTTGTGATGTTAGAAGGATGTTTCAGTTTTTGAAATGATGAAACTTTACAGTAATTTAGATTATACATCAGAATAACACATAGATTAAAATTATATTTAATGATTACTAGTTCTTTGAAAATTGTCCTTAGGGTGAATGGAAACTTATTCATTTTTTTTATTGCAATATATTGTCTAAAATATTTTCAAAATCTAAACAATTTGTTATTTTTTTAAAGTGATAATCCTCACTTCTGGGTTTAATTACAAAGAATAAATTTAAAAACAAAATTTTGAATGATGTGGTACTCGAACGGTTGGCTCAGTGGTAGAGCGCTGCCACGGAACGCGAGAGGTCGCGGTCTGGTAAGTCTCCCTACAGATGTACATTTCGAGTTCAACATCAATAAATTAGTTACATTTTCTCTATAAGCGATGTACAATATTGAAAACACCTACCATGTTTGTTGAATTACTATACTATAACTAATATAAGCTAAATAAATCAAATCAGTTTATTCACGTAGGTCACGGAAATGACACTTATGAATGTCAAAAAAAAAAAAAAATCTTATTGAATCTACCGCTACTTCGTAAAGGGTTGAGCTAATGAGAAGAAGTAGCAAGAAACTCATTGCCACTCTTTCATATCAAGATTTACATTTACATCGATTTACAAATCATTTCAATTACAATAAAATATGTAAAATGTAAAATGATGCAACAAACACACTCAAACGTCAAATAGACAATGTCTGACACGAGTAAGTCAAAAAATCATAATTTCATTACTTTAATGAAGACTTTGTACACCAGTACAAGCATTATAATCTATACTATAAAGCTGCAGTGTTTGTTTGTTTGTTTGAACGCGCTAATCTTTGGTACTACTGGTCCGATTTGAATGATTCTTTCAGTGTTGGGTAGTCCGTAGGAAGCCTATAGGCTATGTTTTTTTTATTTCAAAATTAGGGATCCGTAATAAAATTGCTATTTTGTAACACAAGGTTTTACACCTTGAATCGAAAACCTATTTTTGCGTGCGCTGCAAAAACTATTGACAATAGAACAATTTGATGTACAGGCTATAATATAGGCAATATTTTATTACTTATAAAACTATCGCGTGAATTATACTTTATGGCAAAACAACGTTTGCCGGGTCAGCTAGTTTAATCAATATAACAGACAGCACTCCGAATCCAAATTAGCTATAATGAATCCCTGTTTCCATATACCATTTTATAGCAGAAATAGATTTTACAAAGCATTTTTATAAACACTAATATACTCCATCTTAAAAATTTATTTTCAGTGGATGAGCGCGTCCTCAGGTTGTTCGCCTTATACTTTTATATACTTTACATCGGTGGAGTGGGATGAATTATTTATTCGCATAAATAAACGCGTCTAGGTGTTCGCCAGCGGGTGACACAAGTGAAACTCCGTAAGTTCTGTTACACCTGTACACCTAGAATGAGTTACGATTGTTTTCATAACTGTACCTTTTGTTTACTGTGAATTTATTTTGTGCCGCGTTCTCCTACATCATGACAACGCTTCTTCGCACACGGCCAACAAAACTTAGTCATTTTTAGCTTCCGAAAAAGTACAACTCGTCATGCAGGATGCACATAGCAACGACCTAGCACCCTGTGATTTCTGTATTTTCCCCAAAATCAAAGATTTGATGAAAGGTTTCACTTTTACCAATTCCGAAGAGGCAGTGATAGCGTTCAATCAGCACGTAGAAAACATGCCTTCAGATCTGTGGTTCTCCTGTTTTAAAAAATGGTACGATCGCATGAAAAAATGTTTAAAATGTTAAGGCGAGTATTTTAAAAAGCAATTAACATAATATTTTGGTTATAACATGTTGTTTTTTTTTAAGTTTAGTGTGACCTACGTATATAGAGAGCGTTAACAGGCTTGGCTACTCAATAATATTGCTACGTCGTCTTTTCTATCAAATAGTATAACACAAGATTGACATGGCTACCTCCAAAAAAGTTCGTACACTTTTCTAATAGGCTGGCACTCCTGTCATTCCCCTGGTTTTGCAGAAGAATGTGTCCTCTACAATTAAAAAGAAATTGAATTTTCACACAAATAAGATTTTGGAAACAAAGTTTTATGAACATCATTTTCCGTTAACTGTATCACTTTTAAAACATAACAAATTGTTTACATTTGCAAAAGCGGCATCTCAAGCACAGTAGACATAACTGTGTCTTAAGTCAATTTCCTATTAAGCAAATATTGGGGTTGATCAGGATATCAACTGTAAAGTAGATCTTGTAGTTGAAGCCACAACCTGAGAGTCGAACAAAGCATACAAGATTTTATCAACGCTACATCACTCGAACGGTTGGCACAATTGGAAGTGCGCTCGCACGGAACGCGAGAGGTCGCGGGTAGGAGTTCAACATCGTTCAAAAAATTTTGTTCTTAAATTTAATTTGTGTAATTAATCCCAGAAGTGAGGGTTACCACTTTAAAAACATAACAAATTGCTTAAAATTTCACAGATGTGGTTTATTTGAGTATTTTACAAAAACTCTTAACATCTCTTACTCTGCTTTAAAATATTATCTTACTGAGAAAATAATATCGATGTACTTTTGAAAAGTTAAAAAAATAGAATTTAATAAATGGTTAGCTCGAACATATTATTTGATAGCGAAAACCCAACCGGTGCCATTTTATTTGACAACAAAGTTTCTCGAATCTGCCTGGAGCCAATAGATAGTAGACTTTAGCTTGCAGTTTACACTGCCCTGCTACTGTGAAGCATTTCAGATATATTTGGTTTCTGTTTTTGATCACACACCGAGAAGCAACGAGAATAAGGTTTCAGAGTTAAATTAGCTGTCATCACAGGTCGCTCAGAGGTCAATGGAGAGGGTTATGCTCGGAGTTTCCCTGAAAAATCGAATCAGAAATGAGGAGATACATATCGCAGATGATTGCGAAACTGAAGTGGCAATAGGCAGGGTACATAGTTCGACGGACAGATGGCCGTTGGGGCAGTAAAGCCCTCAAATTGCGACCACGTACCGGAAGACGCAGTGTTGGTAGGCCCGCAACAAGATGGAACGACGATCTGGTCAAGATCGACGGAGTACGTTGGATGAAGGCAGCGCAGGACCGATCGTCGTGGAGATCTTTGGGAGAGACCTTTGTCCGGCTGATGATGATAATGATGACAGTTATCATTGAGGGTAAGTGGGGGTAGTTTGGTCATGTAAAGAGGATTCATGAAAGTACATTAAAATTTTAGGAAGAGCGCATCTTTAGAGTAGAATACAAAGATAAATTTTGCCACTATATACAAGACTGTAATAGAACCATGTGAATCCAGATGTCTTTTAGTTTTTTTTTGTTCAAGTTTTGTACTACTTTCTAAAACTCCAAGGAAGGCTCGTTTATCCGGATATTATATATTAATAAAGCATGTTTGATTAGGTATAGCACTAGCTGTTATTGAGCTGGTAATTATCTTCAGGAAAACCTTGCAGGGAGAAGCTTGTTATAGAATAGCCATGCATAGTAATTATCAAGCCGACACACAATCTATGTTATTATAGACTATACCACTTTTTCGATCTCATTAATATTAATATACTTATACAGGGTAATTGGTAATTCCATGTATGGTATGCTAGTGATATGGGCCACTATTTACGATAATTTTAGCCTACATGCAAAAGTGAACCATTTTTGATTTATCAGTTTTATTAGCTTTTTTCAAAATATGCAATGACTTTCTGTACATAGTTTAGTGAATTTACTGGACAAAACTTGTATAAAATCAATGTTCTTAATAAATAAAAACACACAAACAAAAAAACACGAGACTTGATCCTGCAGACAAACTGTCGAAACAGTTTTGCGGGATGATAATTTAAGATTCTTTCTGTAAATTATAAATAGTATAAATTAATAATAATTATAATAAATGTGACTTGACATCTTATGTCTCAAGATGACGAGCGCAGTTGTAGTGTCGCTCAGAATTTTGTGGGTTTTTCAAGAATCCCGAGTGGCACTGCATTGTAATGGACAGGGCGTATCAATTACCATCAGCTGAACGTCTTGCTCGTCTCGTCCCTTATTTTTATAAAAAAAAATCACACTTCTCATTTTTCTTTTGATTTTTAAAAACTATTAAACACTGGTCATTTATCAACATCACAACAACAAGTTTTTGTCCAAATTAAAAGAATGCGAGACGAAAACGATATTTTTCAATATTTTTTTGAGATTATTTTCACAAAAATGCTTTAAGTAACAAAAAATCGTTATGAAACTTGGATTGCAGATTATGAATAACGCTGTCTGTGTATAACTGATGAATGATTTTTCTGAAAATTCTCTCAAAAATGTTTCAAATTAATTAACACTTTAATTTTAGAGGATTTTTGGAAGTTCTATCCCTAATGGGATAAAATTAGGATCGGTAGGTTTCATGATACTCTGTGATTCTTAACATTAGATATACAAAATTTTAAACGGAATGTAAATGTACATGTATTTTAGTATCTTTCAAAATTTAACGCTAATATTGCGATTACTAATGATTGCATATTTATATGGGCAGTTCGTCAATTTTGAAGTTATAAGCCACAGAAACCGATTTTGCTATAACCACATAAAGGCATTGTGTGAATTACATGCCTGATATTAGTAATGCTTTACCCCCTTATTCAAAATAGTCTAACTTAAAGCATTGCTAATTCTCACTCTGTCTTCTTCTATTGACCTAAGTCAGAATGAGAAAAAACACTCCTTAGAGGCTGTTTTAAGTTAGCGGACCATTATGAATAAGGGGGTTAATGTTTTAAACCCATACCTCGTACCTAAATCAAAAATTTCTTCGCAAAAAAAACTGTAGAAGACCGCCTAACAGAATAGATAAACAGTGAGGGATCCAGGAAAAATAAATAATGCAGTGTCGTTGTCATTCAAAATATTTACTCGCAACCTGATCAGAATACACATGGACAGCCACTATCCCTTAAACAAAAATCTATTCACCATAGGTGTAACAGACAGCCCTTTATGAAAGGATTCATGAAGACAGAAGAAAGACCAGTGTATATTACGACCTGACCTGTATAGCCGAGTGGTTAGCGATCTTACCTACTAAGCTAGAGGTCCCGGGTTCGAATCCCGGTAGGTGCAAGCATTTATATGATGAATATGGATGTTTGTTTCCGAGTCATGGATGTTTAAATGTATTTATGTAAATTTATACAAATTTATGTATGTTTAAGTAAGTATATTGTATTAAATATATCATCGTCTTGTAACCCATAACACAGGCTATATATGCTTAACTTGGGGCATGATAATTTGTGTAAAAAGTGTGTCTATATTATATTATATATTATATTCATACAGAGTTTAGGAGTGTGGCCAACAATGGGCATAAATCCTCCAATCTCAAGCATCCTGTGCTGCTTGTGGAATTATGAAAAGACTGCTAGAGTCCTGGGACGGTCTGGAGGTTGGAGTAAGATGACGATCAGGCATGAACAATGGCCTAATCAAGAAACTTAGTGCGTGAACAGCCCAGTCAAACTAACTTAATGCTTTGATAGATGACGATCATAGTTACGTCCACTTTAAGCCGCGTTATATGTTGAACTTACCGAAGAAAGTAATAATATTAAACAGCTACTCGTATTTATTATTATTCCTTTTTTCTTCCTTATATTGACACACTTTTTACACAAATTATCTTGCCCCGAGTTAAGCATATATAGCCTGTGTTATGGGTTACAAGACAATAATATATTTAATACAATATACTTACTTAAACATTCATATATTCATTATAAACATTCATGTAAACATACATTTAAACATCCATGACTCGGAAACAAACATCTATATTCATCATATAAATGCTTGCACCTACCGGGATTCGAACCCGGGACCTCTAGCTTAGTAGATAGGATTTTGTAAATTTATTTTTATATAACATTTACTTTAGTGCCACATAAGTATATTTTGCTTTTAAAATATGTCTTGTCAGCTACAAACTTCACACAATGGGGTTACTGAAAATCAGTGTTGTACTCATAATTTATGCACACAACTATAACTGAGTGGACTCCAGTTTTGGAAGACCACTGCCACATCAAGTTTTGCTTTTGTTTCTTTTGTATTAAATAAGTTAAATAAACGATTGAGCATATATTTTGTTCTCATTAATTTTTTTGTGTGAATGTGTCAGTTTTTCTTCCAAAATAAATTCATTTTCATTTCATTTATTATCATCCTTGTGCATCGAATATAACCAGAATCAGCTTATAAATATTATTCATATAGACGTTAGTAAGATGAGAGTAGGTGTAAGCCATAAACGGCCCTCTAGGCTTGCTAAGAAGGCTTGCTGACTTAATAATGACAGACACAAAGATGAACATGTCTTCTGGAGTATTGAGATACATGTTGTGATATCAAAGTGATTCTGTTATGAGATAAAGTGACAAGACATATGGATTATTGCTGTCATCTCTGGTCTGGCGCACCCCAGTATCAGCTCGATCCATTTGACCACGTGCAACGCAGAGCAGCTCGAATTGTTGCGGACTTAGTGCTCTGTGAACGGCTGGATCACTTGGCGTTGCGTAGAGACATCGCTTCATTGTGTGTCTTCCACTCATTCCACCTTCGTACGACACGCCACAAGTAAGGATATCATCCCCACCATCTGGATGTGTGGCGGTCCTCCACATGGCGGTTTTCAAGGAGCTTCCTTCATCGTACTACAAAGCTGTGCAATGAACTTGCATGTGCGGTATTTCCGGGACGATACGACATGGGTACCTTCAAATAAAGCGAGTACACCTTCCTTTAAGGCCCGCAAAGCTCCTGTGATTCCTCAGGTGTTGCAAGAGAGTGTGGGTGGCGGTGATCACTTAGCAGCAGGTGAACCGTACGCTCGTTTGTCCTCCGTTTCGATAAGAAAAAGATGATTTGGCCGTTCACCTGATAATAAGTAAAATGCCCTCCACATTACAGGCACTGTTCAAGATTCTTGGAAAACCAATGATTCTGAACGGCATCGCGATTCTCTCACTTTTAATCGTGATAGTCTCATTAGCACAGAAATTTAACAAGCTACGGCGCTTTTCAAACCGTAATACAAAAAGTGCTTGCACACTTATTCAGTTACCTCTTTTTCTGGCGTCAAGAAATATCATGACGCCTGAAAAATACGTTACTTTGGCACCTTAATGTCTAGTATAATTATACTTTCATACATGATCACTTAAAATCTCTTTCTGAGAACAATATTAGGTACGGAGTTGTAAGTTTTTACCAGTGGCTTCTTTGCACAGGATGACAGCTAGATTATGGATACCACTACGGCGCCTAATTCTACCGTGAAGCAGTTATGTCTAAGCATTATTGTGTTTCGATCTGAAGGGTGCCGTAGCTAGTGAAATTACTGGGCAAATGAGACTCAACATCTTATGTCTCAAGGTGACGAGAGAAGTTGTAGTGCCACTCAGAATTTTTGGATTTTTCAATTACCCTGAGCGGCGCTGCAATGTAATGGGCAGGGTGTATCAATTACCATCAACTGAACACCCTGATCGTCTTATCTCTTATTTTCATAAAGAAAACAGATAATAATAATAAATGTTATTGTACGATATTACATTGTGAAGAAATTTTATTTAAAAAAAAATCCACCGTCAGTTTTCAGGTATCCATTTACGAATGTGTGACTTTAAATCCTATTTTGTATAAAAATATTTGAATTTGAATTTTTGCTGTAACTTATTGTGCTTCTTAAGTCACTCGAGCTGACTTTACCTGAATAAGCGTTACAAGGACTAGCGTATTAGCTCAGTCTCATTCGCGCTCAAAAAGTTTTCACTTCAAAAAGAGTCCATTTCAAGAGTACTTATAATAAGAGAACTTGTATGAAAGAGGTGATGTCTACCCAACACCTGGGATAGAGATGTGATTGATTATATCACTTCAATGGATAATCGTTCTTATAACAAGTGATTTAGGCATTTAATTCACTGCTTGGTTATAATGATCAAAAGTTTTTACATCAGCTCATAAAAGATCGAAAATCAGCGGATTTGGGGAAATTTTTGATAAACTCCATTTGACTTTATGAACCATCATAATGCTTATGAACATTAGGTTTAGAGATAAAGGAAAGCTGGTATCTAATTATAATACTTCTCACCAGTGGGAGGCTCCTTTGCACAGGATGCCGGCTAGATAATGGTTACCACAACGGCGCCTATTTCTGCCGTGAAGCAGTAATAAGTAAGCATTACTGTAATTCGGTTTGAAGGGCGCCCTAGCTAGTGAAATTACTCGACAAATAAGACTTAACATCTTGTCTCAAGGTGACGAGCGCAATTGTAGTGCCGCTGAGAATTTTTGTTTTTTTCGAGAATTCTAAGCGGCACTGCATTTTAATGGGCAGGGCGTATCAAGTCCTGCTCGTCTCGTCCCTATTATTATCATACAGAAAAAATCAACAAATAATATAAATTCATATTATAAATTTAGTTTTAGTAATTACGTATATTATTGTTTTTACATAACCTCTGTTCCAGATGAAGTATACAGAAAATTGAATCACGTATCGTCAGTCAAAAGACTTAGGCAAAATTATCTTAATTAATTTTGATGTTTAGTCAGACTCTATTACACCTTCAAATAAGAAATGAAAGAAAGAATGGTTGGCTTAATTCCCTATGTTCGAATTGAATCTCGATTAAATGAAATCGTGCTAGATAACCGATTAAAACAGGCCAGGTTTATTAGTTTAGTGTGAGTGACAAGCTATGTCTTACACTCGCGATTTGAATGTGTATGTGTTCGTTTGCGTACATTGCTCAGAGGTTAACAGTAATCCTCAATTTTTTAGATGTTTTCATAGCTGTCGCAGTCTATCTAGTATAATTGATTTAGGATTTTGCGTTTAATTTGAAAACATGAGCACTGCTTGCAATTCACAAACAGTTCAATTCTCTTTATAGATAAAAAAAATTAAAAAGAAAAATACATTAAGTAAATTAAAGTTTAATTCTACAAGAATATTATATTGTATAAAAAATATGAAACAACTTTTTTGCGCTCAGGCTACGGTCTCAATTATTAAGTTATTCTTAATTACTATCAGGGATTAGTATAATCGAAGGATAAAGTCAAAAGTAGGTAGCCATTTTTTCTAAGTTGTGACAGTCTTCCAGGATAAAATATAGACACAATAATATTTCACAGTTCTCTGGACATCAATAAAACTTGAAATGAGTAAAGTTTCCTCTCAAATAAATGTTTAGTGCTGTGCTGGACGTATTGTAAGATTACTAGCTACATAGTATATCTTATATGTAAGATTCTCGTGTCGCGGTGTCTGTTACCGGACTGATCCGAAACGGTTAAGCCGATTAAAAGAAATTTTGTTTGCATATCGGGTAGGTGTGAGAATCAGCCAACATCAATTTTTTATTAATTGTAATTGTCGTGCCGCTCAGAATTTTTGGGCTTTTCAAGAATCCGGAGCGGCACTGCATTGTAATGGACAGGGCGTATCAATTACCATCAGCTAAATCCTCCTCGTCATTTAAAAAAAATATGTCATATCCCTTTATGAAATTTATTTTAATTTTTTTTTGACAATTATTTTTTAGTTGTATTTTATTGTGATTCAGCATTGAAAAATATGTACAAATTCAAATTTTCACATCTACGATCATTATCTATTTTGGTATCGTGATTTTTATAATATTATTATTCTGTTCCATCCACAGATACGCAATTTGTCAATCGTATTAAGCCAATTGCAAGATGGCAATCGAATATAGTAATTATTGTAGCACGATTTTAATTATTGAATTTTTTTTATTACTTTAATTGGCAATACTATGTTTTCTGGGTCAGCTAGTAATATATATTATATGGATGGATCTGTGCAGCAATGGTGTTCAAAACGACAGCAAAATATATTGAGAATCAGCTAGTAAAAATTACCTATATTTTAATCTATAGACAGCAGTTTAGTTAAAAAGAGACTTGAATTAATGAAACTTTGATTGGTATAATTTGATATTATGCAGGATGTGAAAGAGTTTCTGATTTTACATAATATAATGAAATACAACTTATTTACGCGTTGTTTTACATCGCCCTTCCATTTAATACTAATCAAATCAAACAAATCAAAATCACTTTATTCAACCAGAAGGGAATGGACATTTATATATTTTATTATTATTTCTTCACTTATATACTTTATTTCATACTTTAAAAGTTTATATTATTATTTTTTATAATTATTATTTATATACTTTAAAAGTTTTCATTTGTTCGGAAAAGCTTAAGCTTTATAGAAGAAGAAATGGCAAGACTCTATGGCACTCTTTTAAATCAACGTTCACAGCTTCATAGTTTTAAAAATCATTTCAATTACAATGTATGTCTACATTGTTATTTTTAAATTTTACATCACTTTAGTGATGCAACAAAAATACTCAAACGTCAAATACTTCAAATTCAATTATTTTTATTCAAAAATGCATTCAAAATCACTTATTGAACGTCAAAAATTACCACACATTCAAAATAGACTGCCTCAGATCTGAGAAGAACGGGTGCAAGAAACTCAGCGGGCTTTTTATTATATGGATTACAATGTAATATCGTACATTTATAACTAAAGAGCCCGAGGATATCCGCTACATTCCTAGTCAGTGGTATCATTAAGAAAATCATTTATGTTATAATAACCTTTCTCACACAAACTAACTTGCTGTCACGCTACATGTTTAACACGACTCTGTCACTTTCAGTATCTTCTTATTTATATTTCTATGTTTGTGATATTCATTGGTACTTAATAGGTATTAAAATAACACTAAAACTGCCGCTGTAGCTCTATAGATATTCGCATTGCGATTCCCCGCTGAAACAACACAGCCATAAGATCAGACTGACGTCGTTGCTATAAGGGTGTATTTTCGGTACTTTAAGCTCGGGATTGTTTGCTATTTTGTGAGTTTTGCGAAGATTGTTGCTCGTATATGTACGAAAATCTATATTATCTGTTACAATGAAATTTTACTTCATGGAAATCTGAACCTTAACGTCATTTTATACAGCTGATTCAGAAGACTTCTCTACAGAGTCTTCTCACACTTAGTATCGATTATTGTAACGGGAATATTCTATTTTGGTTATTGAATCACTTAACTAAGATGAAATTCTATATTGACTAATTTGTAATTCTTCCTGCCTTTATAAGTGAGAGTATTCGAAATTAATGTGGCCGTAAAAGCAGAAAAGACTATATTTTATCTTATAATATATTTTAATGTTAGAACTGAAAACACTTACACCACGCTATTTCGGACATCTTAGATTAAGTACTTCAACTTGACAACTTAAAAGGGTTGCCACCTAACAATAATATTAATAATATATTGTTGCAACTTAACAGAGAGCTTCATTTTGAAAATGTGGGTAAAATTGCAAAATAATGATGATGAAACTAAGTTATACTTAGGATCTCAGCTTTTTATCACTGTATCAAAAAACGCAAAAATGTTTCATGTAAAGGAATGAAGAGTCATGTACTTTCATTTCGTCGTCTCATCTAGGTCTTTGTCTCTACACATAAAGTTTGTTGTTTTCACAGCTGTATTAGTTTTTGATTAATACCTCAAAAGATTTCTTATGGAATCAATTTTGAGTGAATAAATGACTTATACGATATATTTTTTACCAGTGCGGAGGCACCTTTGCACAGGATGCCGACTAGATTATGGGTACCACAAAGGCGCCTATTTCTTCCGTCAAGCAGTAATGTATAAACATTACTGTGTTTTGGTCTGAAGGGCGCTGTAACTAGTGAAATTACTGGGCAAAAGAGACTTGATATCATATTTCAAGAATCCTGAGCGGCACATCAGCTCAGTCCTGGTCATATCGTCGCTTTTTGTCAAAAAAAAAAAAAAAACAAAAAAGGAAAAAATATATATTTATATAATACGTGATTCTACCCGCTTAGCTAGAGGTCTCAGGTGCAAATCCAGATAGAAGCACACATTTATTTTATGAATATGCTTAATTATTCTGTATATCAAATTAAATATATCGTTGTCTTGCACTTATATAGGCTATACCTAGTTTGGAAATGAAAATTTGAGTTTTTTTTATGACAACAAGGGACGAGAGGGCAGGAAGTTCAGCTAATGGTAATTGATACGCCATTCCCATTACAAGGATTCTTGAAAAATTCTGAGCGGCACTACAATTGCGCTCGTCACCTTGAGACATAAGGTGCTACTACTAGGTTTACTAGCTACGGCGCCCTTCAGACCGAAACACCTGCTTCACGGCAGAAATAGGCGCCGTTGTGGTACCCATTATCTAGCCGGCATCCTGTGCAAAGAAGCGTCCCGCTGGTATATAAAGTATATTATAATAATATGATTGAAAAAGTGTAGACACTTAAGATTAGACGATTGACAAGGTTTAATATGTTAAGGTTATACATGAAATAAAATGGTTATCAGTTATTCGTAATTTGGACGGGGTGATCAATGTTAAGACGCTTATGGCCTTAGAAAACATAAAAAAAGATTATAAGTTAATAATTTCACAGCTAGTCAGTACCTAAAAGCCTCTCTCAAAGATTTCCAAGACGATCGGTCGTGCGCTGCCCTCATCCAACGTATTTCGGCGATCTTGACGAGATCATCATGTGGGAGGCCTACCAACACTGCGTCTTCCGGTACGGGGTCGCCATTCTAGAACATTCTCTTCTAGCCATCTCTCCATCAAACTATGTGCCCTGCCCACTGCCATTTCAGCTTAGAAATCATTATAATGACCATTACTAATACAGTTTAAATAATACAATTTATAGAAAAGTAACAATACAAACTTTAAAGTGTTATAAAAGAAAGAAATTGTAACGACAATGAAACCTGTAGTTACTTTGTCGAATGTAAAACACAATTCTTTATTGAAAATATATCTTTAGTGAAAACTTGCTAAGGACCTTGAAGAGTTTTACAATGGGGGAAAACATGCTTTACCGACACGCGAGTTTATTAGTTTTTACCTATAAACATATATTACTGTAAGGCATACAAGATATATAAGATATACACATATGTAATATATATTATAAACACTAACATATAGTGTAAGTAAAGACATAAGTTAGCTAATGTACATCTGTAGTGTTGCTACAGTATATAAAACTTAAAAGATTAATGCCATTTTAAAATATAGTGATATAGATTTAAATTAAGTTACCATCTGCCTTGAGTATCACTAACAGAGTACGATGATAACAATCATTATAAATACAGAATTGTTGTAAAATAAAGTTGTGAATATAAATTGATAAAATTGAAATATTTATTTATAAAATAAGACACACTCAATATTATATTTCTTAATAATCTCAAACTAAAGTTTGTGATGCTACAAAGTGTTCACTTCTGACATGCGTTCCTGCGACTGACATATTTTTTTTACATGTCAGTTGGTGGGGGGGACACGTGGGGTGTTATTCAAGAGGTATGTGATTACCTCCGCTTATTTTACCCCGTTTTCGCTCCCGTTACCAACAT
Organism: Leptidea juvernica; assembly: GCA_949711755.1. Lineage (NCBI taxonomy): Eukaryota > Metazoa > Arthropoda > Insecta > Lepidoptera > Pieridae > Leptidea > Leptidea juvernica. The sequence goes on from CATIXQ010000010.1 coordinate 15,311,978, forward strand.
ATTTCATGATTCTTATTTCGAGTAAAATTGCTATTGTAAACTAAGCCTACTATTGGTATAGCGTTAGCTCATCAACGTGATTTTCAATATTTCACAAATCTCGCGGGAAGCATGGATTTTTCCGGGATAAAATGTATCGTATGTTATTTCCCAAGGTCTAGTCAAACGCTGTACCAAATTTCATTAATATCAGTACAGTAGCTCCGGCGTAAAAGCGTAACAAACAAACTTACACTCACATTTATAATATTACTAGGGATTGATAATATGCCCTGGATATAGAGATTTAAGAGTAACATCAAAAACTTGTGATTTAGAAAATAAGGCAACCGAAAACCGGCACTGAGTCCTCTATATATTTGAAGGAAACAGCGCCCAGATATAATTTAGTTTCTATTTTTTTACTACACATAGGGACGTGAAGAGCATGACGTTAACCTGATGGTAAGTGATACGCCCTGTCTATTATAATGCAATACTGGTCAGGATTCTTGATTGAACCCAAAGTTCTCAGCGGCGCCGCAGTTGCGCTTGTCACTTTGAGACATAAGATGTTAAGTCTCATTAGCCCAGTGATACTAGCTTCATCACCCTTTAAGCCATCACTGGGCGATAAACGGCTCCGCTATAGTTACCATTATGTCGACATCATATATCAAAAGTCATCCCACTTAAAAAAAATAAGTTACTTAAAGACAAAAAAAATATATTTTAAATAAGTCAATTGTACGGTAGTGTATACTGAAAACTTTCTTTTTTCGTGCCTAAAAACACCCAAAACAACTTAAGAATTTGTTTTTATGTTCATGCATGAAAATTGAATAATCCTAATTATAATCTCTAATTATCAGATTACGATTTAACTAAGTGGAGTTTTTCTTCCTATATTGTACTCGAAGAATTGTAATGAAATAACTTTGCTTAAGACTAGCCTGAGTTAAACCGCCGTAGTTATAATGTGTAAATGTACTTTAGAATTTGGTTCAGTTTTAAAAACATTAAAATAAGAACGCAATGTGTTATTTAATTCGTTCCGTAGTAGGCACTTATTAAATTTCAAAGCGTTCTACAAAACTCGAAAGTATAATAAAGTTTATTCAAGTAATAAATTCACGGTAATTCACCGCAACTGTGGTGAAATTCGCACGGAAAATAAGCTCTATTTCCACTCCTTCGAATTATAGAACAATCAACAAAAGGAAAGAGCAATTTTTCTATGTCGACTGGAACGCGGCACCAAGCCGAACCGATGACTATGAAAAATTAAGCATAACATTCATCGTCTAATCACAATATGAAAGTAAACACATTTACCATTTTTCTGCACCATCAAACAGAATAATCAGCTGTCCTCCCAAAACTTTCCACAGTATCACATTACATGAACAATTCAATTTTTATTAAAACACTTTAACTAATATCACATTCACTATCACTAAGTTACTACGGAGCGATGTAACGCGGTGTAGCACTGCTGGTAGCGTCTACGAACTGCCGCTACGGCGCTACGAACTAAGCCGATCGGTAGCGAAAAGACACGATCGAGCGACGTTGAATGCTTACTCTTTCATATTTTATATCTGAGACGAAACGGAATTACGGAGTTTGCACTGCTAGGTTTTTATAACGTAACGGAATATAACGCGCACATTTTATTTGAACGCTATTTTTTCAACTCGCCGCGAAAATTTTTCATTGTTTGCTTTCCTCCACACGGGTGGATCGTGTGATTTGAATGGAGCATGGGCGTGACTCATACAAAGATGTTATAAGCGCTGATTCGGTACTTACACTGACGGGAATGAATTGTTTGTCGTTGCGGTATTTTTTCACTGTGACAGCGTGTTAGGGACGCCATTAAAGGGTTAAGGTTTCGTATCAGATTTTATTAAGATCAATGTAAAAATTTTATTAGCACTTCAAATTTAAATCTAACAACAGGGAATTAGTAAAATATACCTAACCAGTGCCTAAATTGAATTAAATACAAAAATATAAGAAATGCCAAGAAATTAAATTACAGAAATTTAGTTTTAAAAAAAATAAAAATAATCGGACGAATAAAACCTATATAACTAGTTACCTTATTATAACTAGTTGAAAACCATCCTCATAATTTCAATACATTGCATTTTTTATGGAAAAAAGGACAAACGAGTGGGTCACCTAGTGTTATGTAATCACCACCCCTCACACTCTCTTGAACTCTCAACACCAGAGGAATCACTGGAGCGTTGCCTACCATGAACAATTTGAAGGTGTACGCGATTTGTTTTAAGATACCTCTATTGTATTGTCCTGGGAATACTAAAATTCTAAATGCAACAGTGTCATCATTTTTTAAGGTAATAGGGGAAAAAAACATCCTTTCAAAAAAAAGCGTTCAACTGCCTAAAAACGAAGGTAAGCGTTACCTGTAATTGCTTTCGTATTTGTTTCACACTCCTTCAAATATTAAATATCTACTTTGCGTTTATTGTACACGAAATTGTTTCAGAGTCCAAGGTCGCTTAATTCTGTGTACTTTAGCCGAATAGACATGTTGTCAGCCCATTTCACACATAGCCTTTCTTCTCCGTTAGACAGTTGATTAAATAAAAATGAATTCAATAAAAGAAATATAAAAATTTGGCAGTTGTAGGACTTGCCGATAGAAGTTTTCAATTTAATAAATAAATAAATTATTTAAAATTACATAATGTTATAAATATTTTTTATTTTTATTTTTTTAATTATTAAATTACAATTTTAAACTTATTTTCAAAAACACTATTTCAACAATGCACATTATATATTCATTGAACTTTTCATTAAATCCATTCAGTTTCACTTATAAGATATACACGAATGTTGCACAATACGTCAGCTGTATAACTACAGATATACTGCTATAAGATTTTCGGTGACGCGAACTCAAGAGATTTTACCCATCCAAAAAGTGTCTAACTGTATAATTACATTTATATATTTTTTTAATAATGTATTGCGTACGCCAGTCATGACCATGTCGGTGACGCGAACCTATATGATGTTACTTCAAAAATTAAAAACTTATTGGTATATAAGTGGTAGCGAAACCTTTCAAGTCACGGGCTCATTTTCTTTTGTGTCGTTTAAAGAACTTATTATAAAAATTCCGCGCTTCTTGGTTTTGTTACAATTAGCAATCAATGAGTGTAACTTTAAAAATAAATCCCAAGGAATTTTGATGCTCTTTTAAGTGTTAATATTAGGATAATCGATAATTTACTAGCTTTGGTCAATGATTTCATCCGCATACAATTCAATTTGTGCCGCGCAACCTAGGCAAACGTTTTAAAATTATGGAATAAAATTTATGCTTCTTTCCACCCTGTCTCCGTTTATAAAATTTAATTATGAACTGTTGAAAAGTAAGGCAACTAAACATGCTTACATTTACAATTATAATTGTAAATGTATATATATTTTTTTTATTTATAAAAACCTGGAATTAGATGTAAGTAGTACGGAAATAATTAAATGCGATATATTATACCAACCACTACTTCTTATAATTAAAATAGATATAAAAGGAATAATTGTTAAAATTAACGAACAAAACTAAGGAACAAAAAAATTTAAAATCTAATTAATACTAGTGGACCCGACAGACGTTATCCTGTACACACGTCTCAAATCGGCCAAAATCAAAATCAAATCAAATCAAAATCACTTTATTCATGTAGGTCACATTTGGCATTCATGCTTATGAATGCCAAAAGCCGTTAGAAGGAGTTCACTAACATACACATGAGCAGGAGAATTATATATGGACTGAATTGAGAATTTAAGCCATTCTCAAATTCACTGGAATACACAAAAAAAAAATTATCAAAGTCGGTCCAGCCGTTTAAAAAACGTTTGTGTGGTAAAGGTTACTATAACATAAATGATTGGAAATAGAAAGACTGCCCTCGGGCTGTTAAAAAATAAGTTTAATATTGTAAAATATTACTGAGTAAACATATTTTTTCGATGAAAAAAAAAAGGTCGCTGAGTTTGTTGCGCCCATTCTTCTCAGTTTTGAGGCATTCTTTTTGGAATGGGTGGTAGTTTCTGACTTTCAATAAGTGATATCCTATTTTGAATAAAAATATTTGAATTTGAATTCAGAGGAGGGGGATCTAAGCTATTCTTGAATATAGAAGTTCATACTTGTGTCTGAAGACACACAGAAAATTTCATTGAAATCGGTCCACCCGCTTAAGAAGTTCAGTGACAAACACACACACACAGAAGAAACGTATATAATATAGAGATAGGCTCAGTACGCAGAAGTCCATAATTGTATAAAATGGAGTTTGTGTGTTTTGTTACGAAAGTCACAACTTTTAAGGATGCCTCGTATAGAGGCAAAACCTAGCACGGAATTGGATTAAGCAGGGTTTCAAGTAAACGACTAATCAGTTCAAATCGAGAGTTCATTATTCAAGAGCCGATTATTCGATGGAGATCGCGTTAAACCCTTATCTGTCCCTGCAGGCGGGTGTTGCATCCTGTTGCATACATATAGACTATCAAAACTCACCAGAGTTAACACTAAACATATTTTATTTTTAGTGTAAATTCTGCTAAGCTTATTATTTGTTATATTAACTCTAACTAATTAACTCATTTCTATTAATTCAGTTAATTCTTTCAAATCCATACTAGTAGTAGTAGTAGTTAGTAGATACTTCTAAAGCTACGGATAAAGGCATAAAAGGCATTTATTTTCTCAACATTGATTCCTTTACAATTCTGTTTGATGTAATTTCTAATAACTACTAGATACTACTACCGCTACGGAAACAAATGGCGCTCTGAGAGAGAAGAAGCGGCGCAAGAAACTCTCCCAGCATTCTTTTTTGCGTTCTTTTCAATAAAAATATACAATATTGTACAGTCATTTCTATCGCTATAAAATAATCACAATCTAGTCCCAGGCTGTCCGATCATTTAGATATTCAGCAGTGGAGTAATAGGATTTACGACATAGCCATTTTTTTATAAAACATTTAAATTTATACCTGGGAAACGAACATACAAAGGACCGCAAAATAAAAGAAAACAAGTACTACAACTTAAACGACTTCACAAGAAAATCCAGCTACAATGCCAGCTATTTTATAGCGAATTATTATGATATATTATATTTTATTTAAGTATATGAATAGTTTGTTATGTTTTTAAATTGATTACCCTCACTTCTAGGATTAATACGAGATTTACAAGAGCGACATCTTAAGTCAATTTAACTGTAAAGTAGATCCTGTAGATGAAGCCACAACCTGAGAGATGAACAAAGTATACAAGATTTTATGACGATACGTCACTCGAACGGTTAGCTTAGTTGGAAGAGGACTGGCACAGAACGACAGAGGTCATGGGTTCGAGCCCCACATCGTTTATAAAGTTTTGTTTTCAAATTTTATTTGTGTATATGAATAGTACTTGCAACACTCTATATTTTTTTATAAGAAGTCTTTATTTATTTTTAAATCTATATTGCTCACAATTATCATGGACATAATAAAGTAAACAGAACTGATAACCGTTATATTAACGAAAATGAACCATATTACTGTTTGGGTATGCATATTTTAATTTTACACCTTACACAGAGGCAAATCCAAGCCAGGAGGGATAGCCATAACAGAGTCCGCGTCTTCCGTTCTTTTATCAAAAAATCTAAAACAATGATATGATTAAAAATTTTAGCTCAAAAAATTCAATTTAAACAGAACACACTTTAAAGGATTAAAACGCATGTAACTGTAACTGTGTTTTTACATTAGATTAGTTGTGTAACTTGTTTACTTGTATTTTAATATTATAATAACAATTTTAAATAACCATACCATAGTTTTTAGGTTAATTATCTGCTAAGTTTAGTTTGATTATATTTGTAACAATAAATCCATTCGTTTTGATAAAATAAAGATTCGATTCTAATTTTTATATCATTCAAAGTGAATACAAAGAAATTACTATACATCACTCACGGAGCTCGAATTGTGTCAAAGCCTTAATAACTTAGCAAAAGACTAACTTGTTTATTTCATAGCCATCATCTCACACAGACGTACAAATATGAGTTGAAGTTGCTTTTGAACGTTTATTCACCTTGCGCTTGGAACATGTTCGGGGTGACTTATGAAATGTAGGCGGATTACACACTATGAATTTATAATTTTAATCAATAGGCTTAGTTCTGCAGCATATGCGTTTAAGAAAATTAGGCGTTAAACTGACATAGATACGGCGCAACTAGTATACTTTAGTTATTTTCATAGTATTATGTCCTATGGTATATTGTTATGGGGCAATGCGGCCGATATTAATACCATCATTGTGCTGCAGAAGAAGGCTATTCGCGCGATTTATAACCTAGGTCCTAAAGACTCATTAAGAGAAAAATTTAAAGAAATAAACATTTTGACTGTTGCTTCTCAATACATTTTTGATAATGTCCTGTATGTTCATAAGAGCATTGAGGAATTTTCTAAGACTGTCACATTCATAATGTTAACACGAGGAACAAATATAAACTTGTTATGCCTACTACTCGGTTGGGTCGAGTTAGAAAGTCTTTTGTCGGGCGATGTATATGCTTCTACAATATGATCCCAGAAAATGTACAGAACAAATGTGTTACGAAATTTAAAAGAATTGTTAAAAAACGTTTGCGTGGGAAAGGTTACTACAGCATAAACGATTTTCTAAAACGATTTTCGAAATGACGAATAAAGCGAACACCCTCAGTCTCTTTAATTATAAATGTTTATTGCACGATATCACATTGTAATTGTATTTAAAAAAAAAACCCGCTGAGTTTCTTGTGCCCATTCTTCTCAGGTCTGAGGCAGTCTCTTTTGAATTGGTGGTAATTTTTTTACGTTCAATAAGTGATTTTAAATTCTATTTTGAATAAAAATATTTGAATTTGAATTTGAAATCAATATCACTTTGTTCATTTAGGCCAAAGAAATGACACTTATAATTACAAATGTTGAGGTATGATAAGAAGTAAAAAAAAACTGCTACAATTAATAAACACTATGTTAATTACGCGACAAAAACACTCAATCATTTAAAATTAGTGAATCTATGTTGTTCGGAAAAAGTAGAGCTCGTGAGAAGAGCATTAAAAAAAATAACGGCCTGTCCTTAGATTAAGGATCGATCTAGATACCGCAATATCTAAGAACAATACCTTTTTTATTACGGCAACTATTAGATGCATGTGTGCGTGGCATCTTCCAAATTTTGTAACCTATAATATTATGAATAGGCTGCGTGTTATTTTTTCATTGAAATTAATAAAACACAAAATACTTACTGGTGATATGTGAACCCAGTGACTTTCTTATTTTTTGTAGTATTATTTTTACATAGTTTTACTATGCAACCGGGCATTTTAGTTTCATTTATTAGCAAAGTTTAATAGAACATGTGGACGTGCCACATGTTCTATTAAACTTTGTTATAAACGTCACACATTGTTCGAGACTGGCTAAAGTATGCCCACTTGGGCGCAGTAGTAGTTGCCGCACTTTGCGACTTCGCCTGCGGTATCTAGTTGGGGCGCAGCGGAGACAAGTCCTGAATCTTACTGTTACTTACTGTTGTACTTACACAACAAAAAACAAAAACGAAAAAAAAGGGCGCTATTCACGAATATTATCAGATGAGCTGGTGGTAACTGCCTGCTCTAGCTCATCATAATATTTGAGTACAAACTTTTTGTTAATTTTAATATTTTGACATTTTAATAATAATTAACATAAGATAACGCTATGAACTTTACGTAAACCAATCAAAATAGACAGACTATTAATCCATAGTAATTTATATAAATTCTGCAGTTAGATCAAGCGTTTCTCTTTAAATCTGTTACATCTTCACTAATGAATGTTTCTTACAATCAATCAATCAATAAATTTGACTTTAACACAAGAAAAATCTGACAGTATTATATTTGCGTTGATTTTTATGTGGGAAGCTAATTTGTACAGGATCCTGGCTAGGTCAGGTGCCATTTTCAGCCGTGAAGCAGCAATGTGCAAGTATTAATGTATTTCGATTTGAAATAACTCAACTGGTTACTGGGCTAATAAGATTAAATAAAACTCAATAATAATAGGCTAATAATAAAATAAAAAATAAATAAAATGAGTTATTCTGAACTTAATTAACAAAACATAGGTAATAAAATATCATAAAATAAAATATCATTAACTTTAACTAGGCACTGCATTGTTAAAGTCTGATCGTATCACCAACCATCAGTTGAACGTCTTGGCAGTTTCGTCACTTTTTCTTATAAACTACTGGATCAACACTCGTCAAATAATTTCAGATATTCCTCTAGGCATAAAAGGCACTTATTCTCTCAAAATTTATTCATTTAGGGCTCTTTTTGATGTCATTTCTAATACTACTACCGCTTCGGAAACAAATGGCGCTCTAAGAGAGATTCTTCTCGGCGCAAGAAACTATCCCGACATTCTTTTTGTGCTCTTTTTAATAAAATATACAATATTGTACTGTCATTGTTATTGCTATAAAATAATCAAAATCTAGTCCCAGGCTGTCCGATCACTTAAATATTCAGCTGTGGAGTAGTAGGATTTACGACAGCGCCATTTTTTTTATAAAACATTTAAATTTATTTATTGATAATGCCTGAAAAGTGTATACATTTAAACTTAAAGCTAGTATCTTATGGAGCCTACTAGAATCAGTTACAAGCAATCCCTTATTTCTAGTATTATAAAAATGAAAATCACTATTAAGAGCAAAAGACTAGACATGTCTCAAACACCTGACCGTAATCTGATATTTTAGCTGCGTGTTAGCCCTAACTGGTAAATGAAGTTGTAATTACATTGCTTTCAAGTTTACCGTCAGGCATTAAATGGTAGCGGACACTTTCTAACCAGTTACCGGTAACAACTTTGCTTACCAAAGCGATTCTATTCATAATAGTTTTACTCTAATGAGTCGAAGAGAATTATACGGTTTTTATTTTTAATATAACATTAGTAAGAAAATCGTAAGAAATAATATGTTTTATAATGTCATTATAATCTAGAGTTGTATTTATACTTTAACGGCCGTTCCCAATATTCAGTCTATCTCTTACTTGAGATATAAATCGTTGTATCTAACTATCGTTGACTGTTCCAATAATCTTTTCGACGGTAACTCACCTTATCCGTACACGCTATCTGGCAATGGGACGACGTATAGCTTACCAGCGATAGAAGTTTGTATGGAAATTACAATTCACGCGTCCCAATATAAGGCGATTAGAATGACTTGTCGGGTAAGCTGTCCCAGCTTCAGATTATTGACAGCTAATTACTGACAGTAGACTGAAGGTAGTAATTTATCTCTATCTGTAGATAGTATATTGGGAACCGCCGGTGGTGTTACTTGTTTAATTAATTTATTTATAATGCATACTTTACACAAATTAAATTTGAAAACATGAAATATGAACGATGCGGGACTCGAACCCGCGACCTTGTAGCTTCATCTACAGGATCTACTTAACAGTTGATAACGTCCTTACCACCAATATTTGCATATTATTAGGAAATTGACTTGAGATGTCACTCTTTCAAAATAATAAATTGGTTAGATTTAATTTAATTTGTTTAATTAATCACAGAAGTGAGGGTAATCACTTTAAAAAATAACAAAGTGTTTATGCATAATTTATTTATGCAAAGAAAAAGTTATGATAAATGTCACAGAGGATCGGAGTGAAAGATCGGGATACAGATTTTCAGGTTTATATATTTTGTATGATGATGAATATGATGATATGAGCTATCCTATGAACATACATTACATTATCAAGAATATATATAAACATAATGTAATGTATGTTCATAGGCACATAAGTGAATTTGCCAGAAACTGTCATAACCATAATGTTAACACCAGGAACAGACATAAACTGATGATGCCTACTACTCGGCTTAGTCGAGTTAGTAAGTCTTTTGTGGGGCGATGTATATGCTTTTACAACATAACGTTATTCAAAAGAATTGTTAAAAAACGTTTGTGTGGTAAAGGTTACTATAACATGACTTTCTTAATGATACCACAGATTGGGAATGGAGCGACCGCCCTCAGGCTATTAAATAATAAGTTTAATTGTACAATGTTACTTTGTAAATGTTACTTTAATTGTAAAACATATTTTTGATGAAAAAAAAAAAGCCCGCTGAGTTTGTTGCGCCCATTCTTCTCAGGCCTGAGGCATTCACTTTGGAATGGGTGGTAGTTTTTTTTTTGACTTTCAATAAGTGATTTCACATCCTATTTTGAATAAAAATATTTAATTTGAATTTGAATTTGTAGTACTTGTGTTGCAACTAGCTGCACTGGCAGATCAGCTCGACTGAGTTTATATAAACCATTGTTATGGACTACACGTTACATACAAGGACTGAGGAACAATTTGAAGATTATTTATACGTAGTCTAGCCATAAAATACTGATACAATTAAAAATAAACAAAATATAACATTTGAATTAGTTTTATATTTGGTTAAAATCTCTCGACTATGTGGCAATGGAGATTTTCCTCCAACAACTAAAATAATGTACATAATATTATAATATAACCAATATTTACATAGATCAGACAGAAAATATCAGGTATCAAGATACCATTCTTGAGACGGTAGTGAAGCCCCTTAACAACACCATGTTCAATAATGGTCCTTCGAGCAAGACTCGGCACCGGGTCATACAGCTCGGTCTAAGCAGTCTTGGTTGGAAACGAACGTTTCGGACTTAATCAGAGCTGAAGACTGGCCATCGTCTAGTCCCTATCTTAATCCGCTGGATTATGATTTATGTTCAGTTTTAGAGAGAACGGCTTGCTATAATTGCCATGATAATTTGGAGTCCCTAAAACTTTTTTTATATAAAAATATGGTTACAATCTAAAACCGTACAATAAAATTTATTATTTAATAGTCTGTGGGCGGTCACTCTATTCCTTATCAGTCGTATCATTAAGAAAGTCATTTATGTTATAGTAACCTTTACCACACAAACTTTTTTTAACAATTCTTTTGAATTTCGTAATACACTTGTATTAAACACAAATCAAAGAAAAAAAATTAAAATAATTATGAGATTTAATAAATCTGAAGTTGTCTTCAAATGATTTTTTTTCACAATTCACTACAATCGATCTACGAATATGTGAACGCGTACCTAAAAACGGCGGTATTACCAATTACCATGAGGATTCAGCAGGCATATCTTTTCTAAATTGTGAATAGCCTTTAACAATGACATTCTATATACATAGAACGTCATTGGCCAAGAGAAAACCTGCATAATTACATTTTATAGTTTTTTTTCTCAGAAATAGAAAAATTTTACGCGATAGAGTTTGAAGGCCTTATACGAGTCATGAGCTCGATCTTCACTCTTTAAAAAAATGTGCTATTACAAATTAAAAACAGAATTCAACCTTCCAATTAGAATTTTACTAATGACGAAACTCTTATTATAAATTGGTTGCGATGAAATGTTGTCACACCCCTTCAATAAAATTATTTCCTAATTGACGCGGATTTTTTATGGCGTTGTAAATGTGAATGGGTGGGCGTTGCCGTCTGCTATTCAGGTTTAAATCAGATTGTTGAAGAATAAATTCTCAATTTGATTCAAACGAGAATTTTGACAGCTGTGAGTAGTCAGTTTAGCTTATATATGCAATTTAGGGTTCCGCAACTCACGGGACTCTATTATTAAGTCTTCGTTATCGCTCCGTTCGTCTCTTAGACATGCTGTATCTCTTAAGCTGTCGTTAGCTAGCGTGCGAGTTCTGGCGAGTGCCAGAAGCGCATTGGCTTTTATTCACTAATATTTCAAGATTCAGATTGTGGAACTTGTTAGTGCAACATGAACACCGATCTGCATGACCGGCTGTTGCGTGGTGACGTCACGCCTACGTCACGATCCCACATCGACAACTAGCACACTGCACCGTACAACTGTAGCGTCAACACAAACCCATAATTTATTATTATAATTGCTTTTATATACCTACCTTATAGTTAAGTATTTAAATTGTATAATTAATAATTTAAGTACGTATTACCGTGGAATTATTTCTTTTACAATCATGCCTTTACACAATAATCTGACCAGGATGGCATGACTGTTAAGACTCTCTAGGTTAGTTTAAAGTACGTACACCGAACAGGACTTAAATTATGGCTTATCATATAATCAGCCGGAAGACGTCCTCTGCTGGACAAAAGCTTCCCCCAAAGACTTCCACGACGACTTGGTCCTGCGCTGCCCCTATTCACAGGCGATAAGCTTAACGGGAGAAACCTGCCCCTAGTTTTTAAGGTTTTTTGTTAAAGAAATAAACAAATTTATTATTATTATTATTATTATTATTATTATTATTATTATTATTATTATTATAATTATTATTATTATTATTATAACGTATTCCGGCGATCTTGACCAGATCGTCGGTCCATCTTGTGCTACCAACACTTCGTATTCCGGTACGTGGTCGCCATTCGAGGACTTTACTGCCCCAACGGCCATCTGTCCGTCGCGCCTTGTGCCCTGTCCACTGCCACTTCAGTTTCGTAATCATTTGGACTATGTCGGTAATTTTGGTCCTCCTACGGATCTCCTTCGTTTTTTTTCATTTCTGACTCTATTTCGCAGGGAAACTCAAAACAGGCTTATAGTATAATACAAATATATTTATTTACCATAGACACTGACAATAACATAATATTGCAAGAACATCACATCAGTATGTAGATTCATGACGCTTACCAAATGCTCTTGCAACGAACTATCGTAAAAGGGGCTTTGACATGGAGAGAAGAACTGATAAGAAACATCAAGCCCTCTTTTTAACCGACTTCATAAAGGAAGAGGTTATCAATTCGATCGGATTTTTTTTTATGTATGTACACCGATTACCCTGAGTTTTATGATCCGATTTACGTAATTTAAATGATTTTTTTTAGTTCGATGCAGAATAGATGACATTTGGTCTCACAAAAATTTTAGATAGTTTGGCCCGGTAGTTTTCATTTTATGAACATTTTTTATGAAAATTTTTGTTTACATCTATGACATAATTGTATTTTGTGTACGGACTTTTTAGAAGTTTTCAATCAGGTTGATTGTATATTATATTTATTAACTGGCACTAAGGAGTAAAAAATAAAAAAAAAAATACTTTTAGAAAAATCGACTTCAAAAACTGAAAAGTAGCAAATAACTAAAAATTTAATTTAATATACCTCTACCTGTAATATAAATAAAATACTATTATTTGTATGTGCTACATATTGATAGATTGATACAATTTGATAACTTTCCAATCTCTCTGATACAGGCTTATGCGCCAACAGAGAAAGCAAACGAGGACGAGATTAGTCAATTTTACGAAGATCTATATCAAGCTCACTCCCAAATAGATGGCAAAGTTCTGGTAATTGGAGACTTTAACGCAAAAATTGGCCGACAACAAAAATCTGATAACAACCATATCTTAGGTCGATTTAGTCACGGTGAAAGAAACAAAAGAGGCGAGCGGCTAACAGAATATGCCACTGAATACAAATTGGCGATAATGAATACTTTCTTTAAAAAGAAAAGAAATAGAAAATGGACTTGGATATCTCCGGATAGAAAAACTTTAAATGAAATCGATTTTATATTGACTAATATTCCACAAATGGTAACGAATGTTGAAGTTATTGACAACTTGAAATTTTCCTCCGACCACAGGCTAGTAAGAGCCACTCTTACTTCAAAACTACCGAAAATGTCTAGGAAAACATTCAAAAACACTACAAGTACACCCAAAACAAGCGAATAAATCGACAAGTATTTGAATAATCTTACAGAACTTTTGGGAACTTCAAACAATCTGAGCAAAGCGGCCGACGTACAGATTTACTACAACCAACTAGAAAGCATCATACTTAAAAGCCTAAAAACACACCAGGCAACAGAAGTCAAAACACATAACATATTCAGTAAGGAAACAGAAACACTAATCAACAGACGAACAGAACTAATAAAAACTAAAAACAAGAACACTGATATGAAAAAAGAAGTAAGTAGATTGTACAAAACTAAAACTAAATCAATAAAAAAAGATTACGCCAACGACAGATACAACATAATAACTAAAAATTTAGGAAAATTCAGATGTACAAAAAGAGCATACAAGGAATTAGCCACTCACAAAAAATAGGTACTAAACCTTAACCATATATCAGAGGAAACAAAAACAAGGAAAAAAAAGAAAAAGAAAAAAAAAACTTGATTGAACATGCAACAAACTTCTATAAAAATCTGTACATGAAAAATGTAAATGTGAACGATTTCACTAAAAACCGAACTTACTGTGAAATAAAATCTAACACTGTGGAATTATTCGATGAAAAGGAGTGCATACACACATAATGCAATTAAAAAATGAAAAGAGCCCTGGCCCAAATGGTATCAGCAATGAAGCTATAAAACGGGAGCACCAGTCCTACTACAACACCTTACTAAATTATTTAATATGATCCTTAACACAAATACTGTTCCCAAAGGCTGGTGTTCGTCAGACAGAACTCTTATTTTTAAAAAAGGCAATCCGCAAGATATTGACAACTTTAGGCCAATTAGTCTTCTATCAAGCACATATAAACTCTTTGCTTCAATAATACTGAAACGAATAACTAAGGAAATTGAGAACGCACAACCTACAGAGCAAGCAGGCTTCCGCTCAGGTTTCAGCACTATTGATCACATACTGACAATTGAACAAGTAATAGAAAAACACAGAGAATTTAACAGACCACTCTATGTGGCGTTTATAGATTTTAGAAAAGCATTCGATAGCATTAGTCACATCTCCATCTGGAACGCGCTTTACTCTTTAAATATCGACCCGAAATATATCAACATTATAAAAAAAGTGTATGAAAATAGTACAAGCAAAGTTAGACTGGAGACCAGCGGAGAACCCTTCAAAATCGAACGAGGTGTAAGACAAGGTGACCCATTGTCACCTAAGCTTTTTATAGCGGTTCTTCAAGACATTTTCAGTAAAATATATTGGACACGCAAAGGAATTCTGTTAAATGGTAAATACCTCAATCATCTGCGATTTGCAGATGACATTGCGATACTGGCTGAATCACCTAAAGACTTAGAGGAAATGGTAACGACACTCGACCAAGAAAGTAAAAAAGTTGGTCTTGCAATGAACACAAACAAGACAAAATTAATGACTAACCATTACAGAAGGCCAATACAAGTAACGGACACACAATAGAATATGTTGACAGTTACATCTATTTGGGGAAACAAGTCTCATACAATACAAACAGCAACTTAAAAGAAGTAAAGAGGAGAATAACATTAGCGTGGAAAAAATTCTGGTCTCTTAAAGAAATATTAAAAGCAGAACTATAGCCTGCATATAAAAAAAATTGTGATGGACAGTTGTATTATGCCATGCCTGCTATATGGCTGTCAAACCTGGGCATTCACAAAAGAAATAGAACAAAAAATAGAAAAGACACAAAAAGCAATGGAGAGAAGCATATTGCGGATCAGAAAACTACAAAAAGTATGTAGTGAGGACATTAGAAAGAAAACCAAGTTTACCGATGCACTAAGACACGCGCTAACATTGATATGGCAATGGGCTGGCCACATTGCACACTTCACAGACAGAAGGTAGACAATAGAGACCACCAAATGGAAAGGACCACCATGTAAAAGATGCACTGGTAGACCAAAGCAGAGATGGGCAGATGACATCGTGCAGTCGGTAGGGAGAAACTGGATCGATCAGGCCAAGGATAGGGAAAAATGGAAAAAGTTGGGGGAGGCCTATACCCAAAATGGGGTCCATAACCAAAGTTATATAGAATAAATAATTAAACTGGTCACTCTAAATAAAATTAACTCTAGATTTTAAGAACATAAATTTAATAATTAAATTACTAACATTTGTTTGTATATTATGGGTTATGGAATAAATGGCTTATTATTATTATAAACATATTGATAGCTTTGAAGTCGGTGCCAAGCCAAATGTAATAGTAAGTACCTACACTCGCAACGCGTGATTTTGAGCGGGATAGCTTCGTCTAGAAAAAAAGAACCCAAGCGGACAGACACGCGTGGCCAGACAACCTTAATAAGTACAGTAAGTAAGCTGTTTATAATATTAAGTTTTATTTTGTTTAGGTCTTGGCACCGACTTAAAACCTATCAATAGGTAGCACATATAAATAATAGCATTATATTAATATTAAAAGTAAAGGTGTATTAAAATAATTTTTTAGTTATTTGATACTTTTCAGCTTTTGAAGTCGGTTTTTTTAAATCATGTAACAACGAAACGAAACGGCTAAACCAATTTGTTTGAAAATTCGTGTATATAATATATACACGAATTTTACGGGTAGAATCGGCCAATATCTATTTTTCATACCCTTAAATGATAAGAGTGACGATCCCTAAATACTTTTTATTTTTTTGTCAATTTTTTTATTTTTATTTTACTATGAATCTTTAGTATGATAAATTTTATGTTTCATATATTTGATAGGTTAGAGAATCGGTCGTCATCTATTTTTTATATCCCAAAAATTTTAATCATTGTATTTTTTTATTACTTTACTTGGCAATACAGCGTTTGCTGGGTCAATTAGTTTAGTATATAATTGTAGTTAGCCTGCGCAGAATCAGTCAAGGACCATGTATTATTAAGCCTTCTTTATTAAAGAAACTTTAATATATTTCTTAAATTTATGCTCAGTGAATTTTATTACAGTATTTTATTGTGAAATTGAAGACTCAGACTCTTGAAGGGGCCCTTAGCCTTAGCTAACTTATTAGACGGCAGGTACGGTTTTTTATTTCTTCTTGAAGGGATGAATTCACAATTTCTCTTGGAATTAGAAATGATTTCTCTTACATACATTATATACATACATATATTGTATGTTAGTAATATTATATAGCATACCATACTCCCTCCAAGCTTACGTGTATTACCCGTCCAACGAACATCTTTTTACATGGCTTATAGATAAATGTTTTCATTCCATAAATGAGATGTTGACACACTAGATTAAATTAAATTGACTTTAAAATATATATTAAATCTAGTCTTTAAATAATGGCATTTATAATTTATAATTATAATTTAAATTGACCTAAGTGCTTAAAATATAGAGTTTATTAATGTTAAATCAATTATAATAATAACTAGAATTTTGTTAATAATAATTTTGCATGCCAGAAATGGCCGATAACATTGATACATTAAAACTATTTACACCCATTGTTACATGTTTTCTAGCAAAATAAAGGATTTATTTATTTATTTAAAACTGACCATATACCAGTGTATTATTTCGGTATAGATGACGGCCAGTCTTCAGCTCTGATGTATTCCAATGCCTGTGTGTATCGACTTTTATGGCCTAAAATACTTAATTTGATTGAAGAGAGAGTAGCCGTTTTGTTTCCTGTATGTTCTTCTCACGAGCTCTACTTTTTCCGAACATATTATGGTAGATTCAGTAATTTAAAAGAAATATTTGTAGTGGCGATCCAAAAGCGCCTAATTTAAACCTAATTAAATACAGTTTATTTGACTTTGACTTTGTCTTGTTTTTCTGAAAGGACCATTCTTAGTTATGGAACACGTTGTTATGAGGGTTAACCCTCTGATAAATCGCATTCTTATACACCTGTGCTGATGTTTTGACAGGACCAGGTGCTATAAGAGTGGTTTTTGATAAATCGAGGGCATAACTCCTTTTCGACTTTCCTCTTAGTCTCGTAGTTTCCGACTTGGACATTACCACCCTTCTCAAAAATCACACCCTTACTTCTGGGATTAAATACACAAATTGAATTTGAAAAAAAAAATTGATGAACAGTGCGGACTCGAACCCGAGACCTAGCCCGTTCCATGCGAGCGCTCCTCCAACTGAGCAAACCGTTCGAGTGACGTATCGCCAAAAAATCTTGTATGGTTTGGTCAACTCTCAGGTTGTGGCGTCATCTACAGGATCTAATTTACAGGTGATAACCTGCTCAACCCCAATATTTAGATATTAGGAAACTGACTTGAGATGTCACTCTCGCAGATCTAAACAATTTCTTATGTTTCTTTTTTCAAATTTTTAAATAGAGTACATATACATGTTTTCGTCCATTATCTAGGATACTATCCTATCCTATCCTATCCTATTGCAGAAACGAATACTTTGCCCAAACTATTACCAGTGGGAGGCTCCTTTGCACAGAATGCCGGATATATTATGGGTACCACAACGGCGCCTATTTCTGCCGTGAAGCATATTGTGTTTTGGGTCTGAAGGGCGCCGTAGCTAGTGAAATTTTTGAGCAAATGAGACTTAACATCTTATGCCTCAAGGAGACTAGCGCATTTGTAGTGCCACTCAGTGTTTTTGGGTTTTTCAAGAATCCTGAGCGGCACTGTATTCTAATGGGCAGGGCATATCAATGAGCTGAACACCCCGTGCGTCTCGTCCCTTATTATCATTAAAAATACTGACAGACTGAGATTGTTGTTCTCATGATCCATCTAAAGAAAAAATACAGTGACAATAACAATCATATAACCCACAGTCCAAGTTGGATGGACGGCGAAGCATCCTCTCGTCCCAAATACCACAGTGTCTAAAAACGAAGGTTTTTAAGCCACACACATATTGTGTTACTAATGATGATTTGGCTTCATGAGAAAGATTATCGTCACTCATATTACAATGGAAAGGGCTCGGAGTTTCACTGCGACATCGAATCAAAATTAGGAGATCTGTAGGAGAACCAAAGTTACCAACATAGCCCAAAATGATTGCGAAACTGAAGTGGCAGTGGGCAGGGCACATAGTTCGACGGACAGAGAGGTCCTCGAATGGCGACCACGTACTGGAAGGCGCAGTGTTGGTAGGTCCCCCACAAGAAGGGCTGACGATCTAGTCAATTATGCCAGAATAGGTTATAAAAGCTTTAAAAGCTGGCAACGCTCCTGTGATTCCTCTGATGTTGCAAGAGAATGTGTGCGGCGGTGATCACTTAACACCAGGTGACCCGTACACTCGTGTCTCCCTATTCCAAAAAAAATATTAGGGTCACACCGATCGTCGTGGAGATCTTTGGGGGAGGCCCTTGTCCAGCAGTTGGTGTCTTCCAGCTCAATTGATGATGAAGATCACAAAATTTACCAATGTACCAATTTACCAAAATATAATTGGACATATTATTGTGCTACGAAAGTTACTGGCGATACAAAGAATAATATTTACGCTTCATGTTGAATTTATGACTTGGGCGTAAGATATGGTCGTAACAAGCCAGATATCGAAATAAAAATTCTGAGTAAACCTAAGATTTTTATTGTCCACTACGCTAATAAAAAATCAGTGGAAGAGAGACAATAAATTTAAACAACATCTGGGACATTGATCATTATATAGAACGGCTTCCGATTTTTTTTTATTTTCAATTGTTTTTTATGTTTCATTTTGTTTGGATCATTTGTTTTTGGATGACAGCGTATAACCTATTTTGATATACACAAATGAAATTTTAAAACAAAATTTATGAACAATGTGGGATTCGAACCCGCGATCTCTCGCGTTCCGTGCGAGCGCTCTTCCAACTGAGCCAACCGTTCGAGTGACGAATTGTTGATAAATCTTGTATGTCTTGTTCAACTCTCAGTTTGTGGCTTCATCTACATTCTACAGGATCTACTTTACAGTAGATAACCTGAACAACAATTTAATTTCCCAGAAGTGATGGTTGCGTCGCTTCTTCTTTCTTCTCTCAGAGCGCCATTTGTTTCGGAAGCGATAGTATTATCTAGTATATTAGAAATTACATCAAATAGAATTCTAAACGAAACAATTTTCAGAAAATAATTGCCTTCTCTGCCTTTTTATCACTTTTAAAAATAATAAATTATTAAAAAAAACAAAAGTTTATATGTTTTTCTTAAGATCGAGCCGCTGTTTGAAATAATATAACACCACTTACAAAAAATATAAAAAAGGAAAAGAGAGAGAGATAATATTCATCATGTTTTAAAAGATATATTAATCTGGGTTTGAAAGTGAAGGAAGAATCAGTCAAGGACTTTATATCGCAGCAAAAATACGCTGAAGCCTATATTATATTATATTGTCCCAACCTCATGTTAATGTTGTGGCAATGAGTTTCTTGCTACTTCTTCTCATTAGCTCAATCCTTTAAAAAGTAGCAGTAGATTTAATAAGAAAAAAGAATTTATGGACGTTCATACGTCTCATTTCCGTCACCAACATAAATAAAGTAATTTTGATTTGATTTGTATGAATATTTTAATTCTACCAAAATATATATGTTTCTATAAAAACTGACAAAATGTCTATAAACTACTGTTTAGGTTTCGGTTATAACCATAGCCGAACAAACAGTAAATATTCTTGAAAAAATCAATTCAATTTACAGTTTTTTTATGTTACGATTATAGTATAAGTAAAGATGTTGATGATGAATGTACGAGTATAGGTGATGAACAGACATAAACTTATAAGGCCTACTACTCTGCTAAGTCGAGGTAGTAAGTCTTTTGTGGGGCGATGTACATGCTTTTACAACAAGATCCCAGAAAAAGTACAAACCAAAATATTACGATATTCAAAAGAATTGTTAAGACAAGTTTGTGTGGTAAAGGTTACTATAACATATGACTTTCTTAATGATGCCACAGATTGGGAATGGAGCGACTGCCCTAAGGCTATTCAATAACAACATTAATTGTACAATATCACTTTGTAAAAGTATTTTTTGATGAAAAGAAAAGCCCGCTGAGTTTTTTGCGCCCATACTTTTCAGGTCTGAGGCATTCTTTTTGGAATGGGTGGTAGTTTTTGACTTTCAATAAGTGATGTCACATCTTATCTATATATATAAAAATCAATTGCTGTTCGTTAGTCTCGCTAAAACTTGAGAACGGCAAGACCGATTTGGCTAATTTTGGTCTTGAATTATTTGTGGAAGTCCAGGGAAGGTTTAAAAGGTTTGAATAAAAATAAAAAACTAATTAGAATTTTTATATTTTTCTAACTTTCTAAGGAGTTAAAAATAAACCTCCTTAAAACACGGGTAACACTTAAAAAAAGGTTTCCTTTAGTTTGTTTTAAGTTTATTTTATACAAAAGTTTAGGTTAGGTTAGGTTACTTCGTACTATCTCAATCGATAAATAAAGATTTATCGATTGAGGTAGTACGAAGTCTGCCGGGTCAACTAGTTTTGAATAAAAATATTTGAATTTGAATTAATAAAATCAGATTTAGAAAAAGGAAAATAGTTGAATGTCATTGTCACACGTGATGTTAGATCCAACTCAACAAAAGTAATACTCCCAATACTTTTTCTAACCCGCTCCAACAGCTGTCAAAGGGTTCCGCGTCAAGTACAGTCAGTAAAAAGGTATCTCACATATTGATTCCTGTCTCCCGGAATTCCAAAAGGACTTCACCGATTCGTATGCATCGTGCGATCCATCGAGCCTTTGTGAAATTCAATATTAGCTGTGAATAAGTTCGTGACTGAATTGTTTTCGGCTTTGGAACGCTTAACTCGTTTTGGATTTCGTACATCTATGTAAGCTATCGTAGTTCACATGTTATTTTTAATTTAATGTCATTTACGTAATATATTTTAGTACGCATTTAAATAAGACACTTTAGAAGATTGAAAAGGCGTATAATTTTAACTGTGTTATTAAATTCGATTTTGCTTAAAAGTTACATTTTTATTTTGGTAAACCCAGTATATTGTTACCTCTGCAGTGCACGTTTTAAGGGGCAACTGTTTCAACTTTAGCGCCATCTGTTGCCTCGGATTACCAATACATTTTGTTGGTTTCAACGCATCTCTGAGCTCAGTTAGATTTGAATTGTAGTACTCTACGACCCTTAAATGCTGATTTTTGTGAAGCATATGAATGAGCTCATGGCCACGATTTTATTTTACTTTTTACAATCTTTTTTCAAAATCGTTCATAACTTTTGGTCACGTCCTAATCGTCTTTTGAATAGGAGCTACAACAGGGTTCACTTAATATTTCGTCTCAATCACGCGCTATATAAGATTTTTTTCCTATTTTCTACTCCTTCGTATGACCCCACCATGCAAACGGGCAGATTAATATTTTTCAGTTAGCAATAACGCGTGGGGCGCATATACTATTAATATGTATCTGATGAGAGAATTTCTTTGTGACTTTTTTTAGATTGTTGAACACGCTCCTCCCACCAGTGACAGATTACACATCATATTAACTTTTTTCTTTTTAGCATCTAACCTTCACAATTCAATAGGTGCCCACGACGCTCGAGTAAATTCCAATTTAGCCTCTTGGGCACACCTACCAATAAATTAATTGACATTATTTTGTCAAATGCTTGTCACTCTGTCAGGCAATCCATCAGATAACTATTATAATGAAACGATGATGACTGAAAGCATACAAGATTTTATCAACGATACATCACTCGAACGATTGGCTTTGTTAGAAAGAGCGCTCGCACGGAACGCGATAAGTCGCGAAGGTTCGAAGCCCGCATCGTTCATATTTTTTTTTTTCAAATTTTATTTGTATTGATAACTATTATGTGCTACTATGTCCATCCTATAATTTAAATAGCACTTAAATGGTAGATATGACAATTATACATTGTTAAACGCAAATGATGTATTTATTCGATAGATAAGTATCAAGTAGCCTATTCGTAACTTTACTTGGACATTATGAAAGAGCCCTAAGAAGGATAAAGTCACGGCGATGACTTAATCACGCAATAAACAAATCAAATTTCTATACAAGAATAACAACAGCTTTTCCCAAACTGTGGTAAACATCTCTGAACAGTAAGTAATTAATAACCTCTTTTGTCAGAACGCTAACCATAATATGGAAACATAATAATTAAGCTAGAATTTATTAGACGCGCATGAATCACCAGCCCCGTAAGACACATTAATTTAGCAATTCACGTACAGCTTGTAACAATAAAAGCTAACCGGAGGGAGATTTCATTATAATCTTACAGAAAGGATGTTAGTGTTAGTGACTACAAACGCTGGTTTTACGATACTATATTTAGAGAGCATTGACAGAATCAATATAAACTTCACTTTATTAATTTAGGTCAAAGAAATGATAGATAGGTTGAGCTTTAATGAGAATAAGTTGCAAGAAACTTATAATCACTATTTTAAGTCAACATTTATAGTTTACCAGTAGGAGGCTCCTTTGCACAGGATACTAGATTATGAGTACCACAACGGCGCCTTTTTCTGCCGTGAAGTGATTGTGTAGGCATTATTGTGGTTCGGCCTGACGAGAACCGTAGCTAGTGAAATTACTGGGCAAATGAGAGTTCATATCTCAAGGTGAGGAACGCAATTGTAGTGTCGCTCAGAATTCTACTTCTTCTGCATTGCAATGTAATGAGCAGGGCGAATCAATAAACATCATCTGAACCTCCGCCTCGTCTCGTCCCTTATAGTCATAGAAATAATTCAACGTTTTATAAATCATATTGAATGCAATCTATGCAAAGTGATGCAATTAAAATACTCAAATGTTATGACTTACATGGGTAAGTTATAAATTACGTTAATTTAGTTAAGTTTCTTGCGCCGCTTCGTCTCTCTCAGAGCGCCATTTCTTTCCGAAGCGGTGGTAGTGTTAGAAATGACATCAGAAAGAATTCTAAAGGAATCAATTTCAATAAAATAAATGCTTCTTATTAAATTGATTAAAAATCAACCCACAAGAGATATCCATTACAGTAGATCCGATACATCAATCCACACAATATGTTAATAAAAAAGTATTATTAATATATTTTATTTTATTCGGAGAACTTACAGCTTTCACTTATATGTATTAACAAAGGCAATTATTGTAATATACGGTAAAGTAAAATACAAAAACTTAAAAGTAAAATACATCAAGAATTCTACAAAACTAGCTAGATCTCTTCAAGGAAATACTTAATTAAAATTAAATAGGATTTATGTATCATATTATACGAGTCTCATTTTAACAATTGTAAAGATAAATATATAACTATAAATGTACATAATATCAATAACATATTTCCACCTATATGTTATATAGAAAATTCTCGTGTCACAATGTTAGTTACCTTACTCCTCCGAAACGGCTTTACTGATTTTCACCAAATTTTATATGCATATTCAGTAGGTCAGAGAATCGGCTACTATCAATTTTTAAACCTCTAAGTGATAAGGGTTTTTCACCCTTAACATTTTTTTTTAATTTTTGGACAAAATTTTTTACTTTTATTTTATTATGATTCAACATAAAAAAATACGTACAACTTCAATTAATTTTCACCCGGCTAAGATCAAAACCTATTTTGTATTTTTGGATTTTTTTTTTTAATGAAAATAGTGGACAAGGCGAGCAGGACGTTCAGCTGATGGTAATTGATACGCCCTGCCCATTACAATGCAGTGCCGCTTAGGATTCTTGAAACCCCCAAAAATTCTGAGCGGCACTACAACTGCGCCTGTCACCTTGAGACAAGATATTAAGTCTCATTTGCCCAGTAATTTCACTAGCTACGGCGCCCTTAAGACCGAAACACAGTAATGCTTACACATTACTGCTTCACGGCAAAAATAGGCGCCGTTGTGGTACCCATAATCTAGTCGGCATCCTGTGCAAAGGAGCCTCCCACTGGTGGAGCCTCCCACTGGTATTACAAGTTGCAAGATGACAATCTAATATAATAATTATTGTAGTACGATATATTTGCTTGGTCTGAGAATCGGTTACATCTATTTTTTATACCCAAAAAATTTTAACTATTGAATTTTTTTAAACATTTTTTATATGGCAATACAACGTTTGCTGGGTCAGCTAGTAATAATATATATTGTTTCATCACGATATCTCTGGAACAGTGAGTCGTAGAGAGTTGAAATTTGGTAGGAATATTCCTTTCGTAGTGCAGCTAAGAACGGATCTTACGAAATTCCACACTCAAGATTATTTTTTTATCATGAAGAGTACAACGTCTGTCGGGTCAGCTAGTATACAAGATAAATTAATTTTCAACAACTTGAAGCAATGTTCAAGAAAACAGGAACATGCAGCCGCAACCATTGGGAGGTTCCTTTGCACACAATGCCGGCTAGTTTATGGGTACCACAACGGCATACTGTGTTTCGGTCTGAAGTGCGCCGAAGCTAGTGAAATTACTGGGCAAGTGACACTTATCATATTATGTCATCTTATATCGTTGTGGTGCCGCTCATAAATTATGGGTTTTTCAAGAATCCTGAGTGGCACTGCATTGTAATGGGCAAGGCGTATCAATTAGCTGAATGTCCTGGTTATTTCGTCCCTAATTATTCATAAAAAAAAACAATATTTAGTAATAGCTCTTAACAAAACAGTAATTCAAACATGTTTCAAGTTAAAAGTGCCCAATCTATTGAAAATAATTAACTACGTACAATACTAGTGGCGCGTATTTAATTTAAACACTTCTTAGACTCCAAAAGAAAAGCAAAAAAGGTAAACAATTAATTATTACTAAAGCTAAAAGAAAACGTAGAAAAATTTAAAATATAACGTAATAGGGCTGTTTTTATATAAGAGTATGCTCTATTATTGAAGGTTCCTAAGTCATCTCTTTTTTTACAAGTGGGAGGCTCCTTTGCACAGGATGCCGGCTAGTTTACGGGTACTACAACGACGCCTATTTCTGCCGTGAAGCAGTAATGTGTAAACATTATTGTGTTTCGATCTGAAGGGCGATGTAGGTAGTGAAATTACTAATGAGCTAATGAGACTTAACATCTTGTTGACAATTCTCAACAGTCCAAAACTATGAATGATCGCGCATTTTTTTGGGAGCTATATTCAGCTTACACGATTTTGAATTTGTTTTTTATTAGGGAATGACGGGTTGAGCTGATGGTAATTGATACGCCCTACCAATTACAAATTCAGTGCCGCTCAGGATTCTTGAAAAACCCAAAAATTCTGAATGGCACTAGATTGCGCTCGTCACCTTGAGAGATAAGATTTTAAGTCTCATTTGCCCAGTAATTTCACTAGCTACGGCGGACTTCAGACCGAAACACATTAATGTTTACACATGACTGCTTCACGGCAGAAATAGTCGCCGTGGTGGTACCCATAATCTAGCCGGCTTCCTGTGCAAAGGAGCATTCCACTGGTAAACTACATTTATTACTTTGATTTCGATTTGTTGACTAAACTGCATTGTAAACTACATGAAATCGGTACTTCACGTTTAAAGAGTATATAAAACGATAAATTATTACTAACGAACTGTAAATGGGAACACATTATAAAACTCGCTATTTAGTATCGAAGTTAAGGCAGTTTGTAAACTATTATAATGCTTATTTCGTATATTTTATACTAAAATAACTTAAAATACTTCAGCAAACTAAACTAGTTTGTAGTTGACATGCATCAACACACTATACTATAAGTATATGTTCAAAGTTTATTAGAATACGTATGTAATATAATACTATGATGTCTGTCTGTCTATAGTTAAATACATATACTAAATTGCAGGAATATATAACGCGTAAGTTTTTCGACATTGTAATGTTTCAATAGATATTAATTATCAAACCAAGGTGTGCAAACATATCAGTGCAAATGTTACTCTATAGAACTCGATATACATAACTTTTTTTATGAAAATAAGGGATGAGACGATCATGGCAGTCATCTTAATATGGTAATTGATAGGCCCTGCCCATTACAAAGCAATGCCGCTCAGGATTCTTAAATACCCAAAAATTCTGAGTGGCACTACAATTGCTCTCGTCACCTTGAGACATAAGAGGTTAAGCCTTATTTGCCCAGTTATTTCATTATTACACTTTACTGCTTCACGGCAGAAAAAGGCGCCGTTGTGGTATCCATAATCTAGCCGGCAAGCCACACTGGTTAACTATTTCAAGTACCAAATTTAAGAACAAATTATGATCAAAACACAAACCATTGTAACTTCGTAGTAATTGTTAAATGTACATTTATAGGCATATCTATCCGAATAGCTTGTAAAGAATTCTGAATAAGTGAAACTAATATACAACGTTGAATAAAAATATTTGAATAAAAAAAAACAACTGATACCAGAAAAAATAAATGCTAACTAAAAGAATCAACCAAATTAGAACATATCTATGCAATAACTATCTCATAACAATTCATTTAAGCACCTGAATCTCTTAAATTTCTATAAAAGTATCTGTTTAAGGCTAAGCGCACACTGCAAGCGTATTCGAGCGAATTAAATTCGCTCACTCAAATAGCTCTTACGCGCGCTACGATTTATTATCGCTTGCGAAATAGAAGAGGCCAAAGTGATAGTCAATTGTACCGCCACTAGAGACAGATTGAAGATCGTAACGTGGATTTACAAACGCTGATATCGCTTCATTGGGTTCAAAGAATATGTACATTTCGCATTTGTTCTTTTAAATTGCAAGCGATTTTTGTCGCAGTGCGTGGTAAATAACAAATCTTAATCAACATTATTCGCAGATTTGCGATATTTATATAAAACGATTAAAATTTTCGATTATTACAAAAGTTTTGAATTTATACTTCTTTAGGCGCGTAATGATAAAATGATTTGAGCGAAATCTTAAGACGCGCGCGCATCACTATAACACAAAAGTAACAGGGTGAAGTTGGTTCCTAAATTTAACGGACGTTTACGACATTCGTTTTTTTTTGGTTCTTCGTCCGTTATAAGGATAGGCAAAGGGTTCAAGCCCGTACAGCCGTATTCTTTATATAATAATTTGTTGTTAAAGCCATCTTTGCAAGATTTTTACAATAGTGTTCTTTCTACAAACGTAGAATAGCAAGAGGAATAAGTAATTTAAAGGATTTTTGATTTGTTACGCCAAAGAAGTTTTTATTAGTCTATC
Organism: Leptidea juvernica; assembly: GCA_949711755.1. Taxonomy (NCBI): domain Eukaryota; kingdom Metazoa; phylum Arthropoda; class Insecta; order Lepidoptera; family Pieridae; genus Leptidea; species Leptidea juvernica. The sequence goes on from CATIXQ010000010.1 coordinate 15,340,068, forward strand.
GAATCCCACTGCTGGCCAAAAAACTCCCCTGCGTTACTCTATTAGTTTCATTCTATCCTCCCATCCACCAACCAGATCTAATTATAGGCATCCAGATCACACTATCATTTTCGGGTCGACATATTGTGCATCCTGCCAATACTAACTTATGGTGCACAGACGTGGTCACTAACAGAAAATCAGTAGTCCAAACTCCAGGCTTATCTGCGAGTAATGGAGCGCAATATCCTGGGAGTCAAGCCAATCAATCACATTAAGGCTGATGTGGGAGAAAAAACCGCCAGCCTAAAGTGGAACTGGGCTGGGCATATATATCGGATGCACTCAGATCGATGGGCACCGGTCGTCATGCATTGGTTGCCTCAGGACGGGCAAAGACGTCGAGGCAGACCCCGAAACCGAAACATTACTAATAAGTTCGGAAAACTTGTATCAGAAGAAATATTTGCACTTATAGCTCTAATGGCTAAAGGAAATATATTTTTTTATAAGATTAAGGGACGAGACGAGCAGGACGTTCAGCTGATGGTAATTAATACGCCCTGCCCGATACAATGCAGCGTCGCTCAAGATTATTGAAAATGCCAAAAATTTTGAGTGGCACTACAACCGCGCTCGTCACCTAAGACATAAGATGAAAAGTCTCATTTGCCCAGTAATTTACTACCACTAGCTGCGGCGCCCTTCAGACCGAAACACAGTAATGTTTACACATTTCTGCTTTACGGCTGAAATAAGCACCGTTGTGGTACCCATAATCTAGCCGGCATCCGGTGCAAAGGAGCCTCCTCCTCGTAAAAAGTTGTTATTTAGCATTTTTATATCAATAGGAATATTGCCTTGTATAATTAGATGAGGCGAATTCGGCTACGAGCAGCCTAACAGAGGCGATACGTAATGGGTGTTTGGAAAGAGAGCAATAAATTTATGATTAGGCTTTCACAAACAACTTCGGTTTGAACAATGAGCTGTTGAGAGCTCAGGTTAAGCTTTGACTTAACATAATATAAATTTTCTGGAAATATACCAGCTGTTTAAAGAGCTAATCGCATTTGAGAGTGCCTAAATAAATCAGTCTGTTAGCTCTGGTGAGAACTGATAACAACAAATATATTTTTGCGTTAAAGTATCATTTACATAGAAAGTATCATTTTAAAAAGTGTGATTGATGATTACTGCGAATGGCCACAGAAAGAAAGATATAAATTATTTATATTTCAGCCTCCTTGTTATTCTTGTACTGTTATATTGTTAGTTAATAAAATATTAATTCTGTATATAAAGCAACAATACTTTTATTGTCAATATTGTGATTATTAGTAATTTTTTTAGTTTGTATTGTTGTTCATAATATGTCTTAGCACTTAAATGCATAAAATTTTTGATTCCTTTTTCTTTTTTAATAAGTGAAAAGGGGTGCTCTTAGGGGTAGATATATATATTGGTTTTATGGTAAAACTATTTATTTACTTAAGGTACTAAACTTACTACGTACGTACAAAACTACTGGTGAGTTCGCGGATCTCTACGGTTAATTGATTAAAATGGTTAAAATGGTTACTCGGACCAGTCCTGTAATAGTTGTAGACAAATGGTTAATGGTGACTAGGACCGGACCGACCATAAGTAATTAATTTTATCTACTAAGCAATATTTGTAATATGTAATTTGTTCGATGGATTTACTTCGAACAATAAGTGTATATTATGTATTCCGTTGACCATTAATTGTACACTCGGTAAAACTCAAATGAGTTTATGTATGTACAAGAATTTTGAAAATTAAATGTAAAAAAACATGCTCGAACATTGTTGACAACAACATGAAATGTTAACTGCAGGCGTTGACAAGATGTTGATGATGATATCAGCCCTGGACGGCCGCCCAGGAAACGTCTAATTCGAAAATATAACTGGCAAAATGTATAAATGCCTTCTAGAAGTTGCTAAAAATGTTGGTACTTGGGTTGCCTCATGACATGCAATTGATTGTAATGGTTTGATGACGAAACATGTGTTTGTTCTGTTATTTCAAAATTGTACAGAAGAGCCAAAGTATTGCTCTGAAGTTACTGAATAAACTTTACGACATTACGACGTTTTTTTGACTTTCAATAAGTGATGCCACATCGTATTTTGAATAAAAATATTTGAATTTGAATTTGACAGAGATGAAGTATTTGTCTCCGGTGCACTCCAACTAGATGCCGCGCTACCCAAGAACAACAGCTTTTTTATAGCGGCAACTATTAGATGCTTGTGTGCGTGACATCTTTCAAATATTGTAACATACGCTTTGTGTTATTTTACATTGAAGTTAAAAAAAAAACAAAATACGCTATCCGTCATTAGCAACGTTTAACAGAACATGTGGCACGTCAACGTCACACATTGTTCCAGACTGGCTCGAGTACTTGGGCGTAGTATTAGAGCGCAGCTGAGACCATTCCCTAATCGAAGCTTAACGACAGAGATTTATACACATACATATTTTTTTTATGCAAAAAGGAGGACAAACGAGCGTACGGGTCACCTGGTGTTAAGTGATCACCGCCGCCCACATTCTTTTGCAACGCCAGAGGAATCACAGGAGCATTACCGACCTTTAAGGAGGGTACGCGCTTTTTTTAAGGCACCCATGTCCGAACGTTTTCTCAAAATAGTCGCCCACAGCAACGAAACATGATAACAATCTGTATATCAACTGAAGGCATTTAATTGCTATGAAGCTGTGTTTCATACTACCTTCATTATTTCCAACCAATTATCGTATTTCAAACGTCCATGACATATATTAATACGTTGTTATTACCTTAATTAAATGTCAATCGTGTTATAACTAATAACACAGAGCAAGGATATATACTTATGTATAAACTATTAATATATACTATGTGGGTGAAATTATTATATATACACACACTCACGCCAAGTTCCCGTCGGGGTAGGCAGAGACAATAGAATGCCATTTGCTTCTATCCTTACAAACCTCACGCGCTTCATTCATTATTCTTTTCATACATGCTCGCCGGTTGCGGGTGCTTCGGACCTCACCTTTTCTCAAAACATCCCCAATTTGGTCGACGAATGTTCTACGAGGTCTCCCGCGACCGACTTGCCCACACACACTTGCCTTATATATTTGATGCGTCATTCTTTCTTCACTCATTCGCTTCACGTGTCCAAACCATTTCAGCATTCCTTTTTCAGTCCTTGTCACAACATCCTCTTTCAAACCACACCGCGCTCGTATTACCGCAATGAAATTATTATATTTATATATATTATAGTAATAATAAATCATTGTATTTGTTGAATGCGATTACCAAATATGGCTCAAATCACGACCATCATTTTCGCAAGGCATCCTTACTTGAACAATGAATTCAAGCTGTAAAGGTAAAATAAGTTTGTTTTTTATTACTTTTTAACTGACTTCTAAAAAGGAGGAGGTTCTCAAGTCGTCGGTATGTTTTTTTTGTTTGTCACCTCAGAACTTTCGATTGGGTGAATCAATTTTGATAATTCTTTGGTCCAGATCTGATAATGGCAACCATGAGAAAACCATAAAAGTCTGAAAAATATACTATAAGTAGTAATATGCGCGACAAATTTACGAATAGTTCATTATAGCGAGAACCGATTTCGATAATTATTTTTTTCTTGGAAAGAATATACTTCAAAGGTAGTTTGGTTAGAGTTTGTTTAGGTTCTAATTATGGGATCCATGACAAAGTAACTGAACTCTACATTTCTTAGGAGTAAATTAACGATACTAGGCCGAATCTTTTATTTTCTATCCGTATATTTGAGTCACCTACTGTAACGTTGTTATGGTCAAATAATTGTTATAGTCAAATATGATGATCAATGGAACTCCTTAACGACGTTCAGTAAGCATGTGATCTGTGGCAGAATTTCTGACTGTCTGTAATAAAATTGCAATGCGCCTACGTTCATATTCAACATATTCAACATATTTAGACAATTTTTTTTATGGAAAACGGAGGACAAACGAGCGTACGGGTCACCTGATGTTAAGTGATCACCACCGCCCAGTTTCTCTTGCAACACCAGAGGAATCACAGGAGTGTTGCCGGCCTTTAAAGAAGGTGTACGCGAATTTTGAATGTCGTATCGTACTGGAAACACCGCACAAGGAAGCTCATTCCACAACTTTGTAGTAAGTGGAAGAAAGCTCCTTGAAAACCGCACTGTGGAGGACCGCCACACATCCAGATGGTGGAAATGATATCCTAACTTGTTGCGTGTCGTGCGACGGTGGAATTCGTCGGCAAGAACGGGGAGTGAAACAGCTCTTCGGAACACTCCCCGTGATAAATGCGGTAAGCAATGCCAAGTGATCCAGGCGTTCACAGAGCCTTGGGTCCCCAACAATTCGAGTTGCACGCGGTCATATGGATCGAGCTGATACTGGGGTGCGCCAGACCAGAGCTGATGACAGCAATTCTCCATAATACGTTGCCGGACCTGCGCTTTGTACACCGCTAGAATGTACGCCGGCTTGAAGTATTGCCGTGTTTTATTTATGACGCCCAGTTTCTTCGAAGACAATTTAGCTTTGCTCTTCAGATGGCCACGGAATTGGCAATCGCTCGAGATTTGGAGACCCAGAATTCCACGACTAGTTTACTTTAGTTATTTCCATAGTATGATGTCCTATGGTATATTGCTATGGGGCAACTTTGGCGATATTAATACCATATTTGTGCTGCAGAAGAGGGTTATTTGCGCTATTTATAATCTAGGTCCTAAAGAATCATTGAGAGCAAAATTTAAAGAAATTAACATCTTGGCTGTTGCTTCTCAATAATATATTCTTGATAATGTGTTGCATGTTCATAGGCACATAAGTGAATTTGCTAGAAACCGTCATAGCTATAATGTTAACACCAGGAACAGACAGAAATTTATAATGCCTAATACTCGGCTAAGTCGAGTTAGTAAATCTTTTGTGGAGCGATGTATATGCGTTTACAACAAGATCCCAGAAAATGTTCAAAATAAAAGTATTATGTTATTCAAAAGAATTGTTAAAAACGTTTGTGTGATAAAGGTTACTATATCATAAATGAATTTCTCAATGATATCACATATTGGGAATGGATCGTGCGCCCTCAGGATATTAAATAATAAGTTTATTTGTACAATATTACATATATTGTAAACATATTTTTTTATGAAAAATAAACCCGCTGAGTTTGTTGCGCCCATTTTTCTCAGGTCGGAGGCATTCGTTTTGGAATGGGTGGTAGGTTTTGACGTTCAATAAGAGATGTCACATCCTATTTTGAATAAAAATATTTGAATATGAATCAATGGGGGACGAATTAAATTGATGAGAAACCTTGTAAACCGTATTTCCAATCAAGTGCCGTATATCAATATCTGTGATATTCATCACAAAATAATGTTAATTAACTGCCAAACGCATTACATTCCCGACAGTCCGCTGCCTATAACTATGTATTTGGATTCTGATCTAATTAATATTGTAGGAACATTGAGTTAGTTAGCTTTTATAGTTTAAGTAAGTGTATCGGAATGTATTGACGTAATTTTGTTGGCATTTGCGTGTTTCTACTAATTTGACCCGCCGTGTTGGCCATTCTAGTAATAATTTTATGATTTAATGTAAATACTTTAAATTACTGATCATATTCACATCAAAAATGTTACCAACAAAGTTCAAATAATTGCGAAACTGAAGTGGCAGTGAGCAGGGCACATAGTTTGTCGGACAGATGGGGCAGTAAAGTCCTCGAATGGCAACCACGTACCGGAAGACGCAGTGTAAGTGGGGGGCCTCCCCACAAAACGATCCAACGATCTGGTCAAGATCGCTGGAATACGTTGGATGAGGGCAGCGCAGGACCGATTGTCATGGAAATCTTTGAGGGAGGCCTTTGTCCAGCAGTGGACGTCTACTGCCTGATGATGATGATAATTCCCTTCTCTCCAAAAAAATCGAAACACACTGAATTATGGTTTTGATCGAGTTTTTCTTAGATTATGATTAAAAATGATATTATAAGGTATTGCATAAAGAATATAAATATTTCAAATAAGATTAAGCTTTTGGCTTAATCTCATTTGAAATTGAGAAAGAAAAAGAAGAATTTGTCAAAAGTAATGTTATTATTATAAAATATTTCCTTATTTCTTAATTGAACATAGTTTTGTGGTAATTTACAAAATATATTATTTATTTCAATATTGTTTTATTATTTGAAATAAATATTTCGATATCTTTTCCAATCGCCATATTGTTAGTCTCTAGTATTATTAGTGTGGGTTAGTCTGTAGTTAATACTACTGACTAACCCACACTTAGTAACCACAATTAGTAATTACCAGTGGGAGGCCTATGCAGAGGATGCCGGCTAGATTATAGGTACCACAACGCCGCTTATTTCTGCTGTGAAATAGTAATGTGTAAGCATTATTGTGTTTCGGTCTGAAGGGCACCGTAGCTAGTGAAATTAGGGGGCAAATGAGACTTAACATTTTAGGTCGCAAGGTGACGAGCGCAATTATAGCGCTGCTCAGAATTTTTGGGGTTTTTCAAAGAGCGGCACTGCATTGTAATGGGCAGGGTGTATCAATAACCATCAGCTGAATGTCCTGCTCGTCGTCCTGGGCGGAGGAGTTGCATTGTTTTGACATCACGCACACCAAGACGTGTAACAATGTCTCTCATCTATTTTACTTCTCTATCCCAAGGAGTATTATATCTATCTATCCTCAGGCAAATGGTCATGTGTGGAGCACAAGTTGCAAAGATTCTCATGGCAAGTCTACTTAGTTTCCTTCCCATGGTTGCTGCCTGTTATTGATTTGGTTCCCTATGAAACAGATATAACAAAACTGAGTTGACGCACTTGACCCTTCTCTCCACATCAATCTCTTCCGCTTCCAATCATTTTTCCCATCCCTCCTCTCGGCCGAGCTCAAGGCCAGCGGTTCTCCCAGTTTTCGTAGGTTATGGCTGGGAGACTATCAACGACCTACCTGCGTTTTTGGTCTACGCAGTCGATCGCCGTAAGCTGGGACGAAGGAATCCTGGAGGATTGAGCTGTAGATGAGCAACGCGCCCTCTTTGGTCTGGACTTCCATGCGAAACAGTAGCCCCCCGCCTAGCCAGCGTGAGGAAATGGTCTTCGGTAGCCTGCCTTCTGCAGATACCTGGCGAGAGGCGGCGGGACTGGTAGCGGTCATGCTGAGGGGGTAAGGATTGCGTGGCCAAACTGGGGGTGTTGGGAACCTATGCTAATAAAACTATTATATTAGCCGGAGACTTTAACATTGATATATTAAAAGAAAATCAGGTATCAAAATTATTTCAAAGTCTATTAAGTAATCTCAATATTAATATAAATATAATGGAACCAACACGAGAACAAGCATGCCTAGATATAATAGCGACAAATATTCCTACAGCAGAAGGCAAAGTAATTAAACTTTTTCTATCGGATCATGAATCATGCCAACTAGTAAGTTTACCGAAAATATTAATAAATAAACCGAAAAATTGGTCTATAAGAATTAGGGATTATTGTCAAGAGAAAATACATAAATTTAATATGAACTTACAATCACTAAATTGGATCGATGTAATAAATGAGTCAAATGCCAATACAGCCTTCAAAATTTTACTCACTACAAATCAAAGTCTCGTGAAAGTAAGATAAAGTTAAAAAAATATAGCAAAATATTACGGTCTTGTATTGACTGCTCTAAGAGACACCTAAATAATCAATATATACAAAACTCAAAAAATAAAATTAAAACTACATGGGATATAATAAAGAAAAAGGTAGTCACAATAATATGACAGCTAAAAATTGTATTGACCTAATTCATTATAATGACGTTGATATAACAAATCCATTAGACATTGTAAAAACATTTAATAATTCCTTTATTGATTTGACTAAAAATGGTAATCATAATTGGAATAATCAATATAAATACTAAATAAATTCAATCAATAATAGTATATTTCTCTCTCCATGTTCCGAAAACGAAGTAATAAAGATAATAAATTCTCTTAAAAATACAAAGGCAACAGGTTATGATTCGATATCTACACATATACTCAAACACTGCAAGCACAATATCTCTCATATATTGACTCACTTAATTAATATATCCTTTTCACAGGGTGTCTTTCCAGAAAGCCTAAAGTTATCTGTTATTAAGGATTATCTTTACTCAAAAAGGGTCCTAAAACCGATATCAATAATTATCGACCAATTACTCAATAATGGAAAAAGCAATGTATGTAAGAATAATGCATTTTCTAAATAAACATAATATTATAAAAAAAGAACAAACTGGATTTCAAGCCAACAAATCAACTACTTTGGCTGCTTATTACTTAATAGAAGAAATATCTACATGTATTAACAAGAAAGTACCTGTTATATCAACCTTTTTTGATATGTCAAAAGCATTCGATTTTGTTGATCATCATATCTCAATATATAAATGTGAAAAATATGGTATAAGAGGCCCTGCTCTGAAATGGATTGAAAGTTATTTAGCCGATAGACAACAAATTGTAGAAATAAATAAAATAAATAAGAAACTGGAGATGACTACATACAAGTCACCCTATTTAATTAGTAAATTTGGAGTTCCTCAAGGAAGTCTTATGGGACCCTTACTATTTTTAATTTATTTGAATGATTTACCCGATGTGGTTGACTATAAATGTGTATTATTTGCAGATGACATATCCATAATTATTCCTGACGAGCATAAAGCGATAAATAATTATAATATGACTATTAATAAAAATTTAGAAACTATATTAACATGGTTCAATGAGAATAATTTATTCGCTAATATGACAAAAACTAAACATATACAATTTTCTAATTATAAAACAATACATAAATATCTAAATATAACACTCACTGACCAAACGATTAAAGAAACAAACACAATAAAATTATTAAGCCTTATATTAGTTTGCAACTGTAACTGGAAAGCTCAATGTGATTCAGTGGCAGGCAAAATAAATAAGTTCGTCTTCGCTTTAAGAAGGTTCAGACAAACTGTATCCTTTAATGCTGTACTTACTGCATACCACGGTTATATTGCGTCAGTTTTACGGTACGGGTTAATACTATGGGGAAAATCCACTAATATTTCAAATGTTTTTCTGGCACAAAAAAAATGTATAAGAGCTTTATACAATGTCAGTCCTTTAGAATCGTGTAGACCATTATTCAAAAAGCACCGTCTGTTAACGCTTTCTGGTCTATATATATTAGAAATTTGTATGTTCATTAAAAAACATGGTGAACTTCTTAAACCAGCAAAGGACTATTCCATATTAGGATTAAGAGATCCAACTCGCCTTCTGATGCCATACTGTAGAACAGCGCTTCATCAAAATAACGCAAATGTTATGTGGGTCTGTAACCACCTTCCAAAGAAAATGAGAGAGATGCCTAAAACATTAATGCATAAAAAATTAAAATTATGGCTAATAGATAAATGCTTTTATAGTTTAAAAGAATTCTTTAGCCAAAAATAATAGTATTGAAATGTAAGTTTTTGAGAGGTACCTACAAACTAATGTTTATTTAATATTATATTATAATTAAAACTATGTAATTTTTATTAGTGACGTATAAATATGAAAATTCCAATATTGACAATCAAATATTTGTATGCCGATATATTGGCGAATTGTGCTGTACACCAATTAATTGTTAACAACTATGTTACCACGATTCATACAAATAAATCATTCCATTCCATTCCATTCCATTCCATTCCATTCCATTCCATTCCA
>CATIXQ010000010.1:15380311-15407398 GCA_949711755.1 Leptidea juvernica
CTAAATTAGATTTCAATTTTTACTTATGCAGTCCCGCCTTTTATTACGTAGTATTTACATCCTCTTTGATTTATTTTTTTAACGCGAAGTTTTGTGACCTAATCAGATGCACGTTAGTGTGCCATTTGTTGCCTTGGAGGTGGTATTTCGTAAAAATACAGTTTTTTATGACAATAAGGGACGAGACGAGCAGGACGTTCAGCTGATGGTAATCGATACGACATGCCCGTCACAATGAAGTACCACTCAGGATTCTTGAAAAACTCAAAAATTGTGAGAGGTATCACAATTGCGCTCATCACCTTGAGACAAGATGTTAAGTCTCATTTGCCCAGTAATTTCACTAGCTACGGCGCCCTTCATACCGAAACACTGTAATGTTTACACATTAATGCTTCATGGCAGAAATAAGCGCCATTGTGGTACCCATAATCTAGCGGGCATCCTGTGCAAAGGAGCCTCCCATTGGAGCCTTCCCTAAAGTATAAAAATCCTAAGCAAATAATAAATCGAAAAAGGCAACATCGTAATATTATGTTCATGGTAATTTATGACGTCACAAAAATGTAGTCGTTACATGTAAGAGAGTGGAATAAACCTAAGCATCATTTACTTTACACTACGATAATAAAAAGCCGGTGTAGGAAACACGATAAATTTTAAGTAACACCTGTGATCGATCTGGGAAGGTCGTCAAAAGTTTTATATCGGCAAACGAGTTCGAAAATTTTCACCTTTCAATTCGTTATTTTTGTAATTGTATTTATACAGAATAACTATTTTTTGGACTGAAAACTTCTTTAATGGCTTTGAACATTTTTCTTGGGATGGGTATAGAATGTTAAAGTCGCGTCATGACACGTGTTCTGATCGAAAATTCGTAAGACAATTTTATACAGTGATTTGGTACCAGGAGAGCATAGTTGAAGAACAGATTGTCTTATGTATAACGAGAGTATACCTTAATACATTCTGCCTTCATTAGTTTCTATCCCTACTCAGTGACATGTCTTTCATAGCGGTTGAAATTATGTGTCATCTTAGCAACATGTACCAGGACTTCATATGCAGTTTAGAGGTGTACGGCTAGATCTCTTGGTGCTGTGTAGAGATCTCGCTTCATTGTGTGTCTTCTTCCGCATATTTCACGGGGAGTGTTCCGAAGAGGTGTTACACCTGATTCTTGCCGCCAAATTCATCACGCCACCATCTAGATGTTTGGCGTTTCACTACACTGCGTCTTAGTACTTAACAAAGGAATCTTTAAGCGATCGGACAGCCTAAGACTAGATTATGATTATGTTATTATTATATAGCTTCTACATAAATAACACAAAAATACGATAAGGTGATCGGACAGCCTGGCACTAGATTATGATTACTTTTTTCATAATTTAAAAGAGCGCAAAAAAAAGGAATGCTGGGAGAGTTTATTGCGCCGCTTCTTCTCTCTCAGAGCGCCAGTTGTTTGAAGTGGTAGTAGTATCTAGTATATTAGAAATGACATCAAAAACAATTCTAAATGAATCAATTTTGAGAAAATAAATGACTTTTATGCCTTTTATGCCATATTGAGGCGAGTAGATAGTACTTTGTACATTCTTCGAGTCTCTGTCCCCACGGGCCAAGTGTCCGAAACAAATTGTTCCAAATATGTAAGACTCATACAGGATGACATATTTACGATTTTTGCTGTCTGCGGCAGTCGAAGCAGTTAATTTAAATAAATTTATGTATGGTATATGTTTTATAATATAAATAATAAATATGAAAAAAAATATTATATTTACCACCAAATATAATATAATGTGGATCTTTTATATTATGATGTATGTTAAGACACATCAAATTCTATGCAATATTGTACTGTCATTGCTATTGTTATAAAATAATCATAATCTAGTCCCAGGCTGTTCGATCACTTAGATATTCAGCTATGGTAATAATAGGATTTACAGGGCCATTTTTTATTAAAACATATTTTTTATTTATTTATAGATAATGCCGGAACAGTGGCTGGGACTTTATTATAAAAGAGTATACAATAGAGAGATAATTACAAGAATAGCTGTTAAGTTTAAGTCCTATTTTAAATATCATGGTTTTAGCTAAGCACGTAAAACGAACATTTATTATTAACGAACTGTTAACTGGAATAAATTATAAAGCTCGCTATTTAGTAGGATTGGGGCTTAGGCTGTTTATGAACTATTTTTATGACTTCAACAAAAGTATGTTTCAAATAAGATTTTTTTTATCCCTTACGACGGCTATTGAATTATCATGTTTTATAATGGTGATCGTAGTTGCTGATACTCTATACTATATGAAAAAAAAAACAATTACGTTACTAGCCTACGTCATTTACTACAACTGTTTTTGTACAAATTTATGTTACGTAAAATTCTCATTATCTCATCTCATTAGCAAATTAACAATTAATTAACAATGTTATTTACAATTTAGGAGTTATATAAATTGTACAGGTTGGAGTTTAATAATACCATAGCTTTACCCCGCGGTTTCATTCCCGCTTAATATTTTTTTGTATTAAGAATCAATGTCAGTACACTAATTTTTAAGTCTATGCATGCAGGTAGATAAACATTTTATTGTTTCAAAGCGCTTTCTGTCATAACTCACATTGAAAAAATCTTTAATTATAATTTAAAACTTAATATAGACTTATTTTAGAACTATGTAATTTAACTATGACAATTCTTCATCTATCTGGCCATCAAAAACAGTAACAAATATTCAAATCTGAAAAGTAAACCTAGAGATCAGCGCGTACAAACACTCAAACGAAGACTTCATAAGTATAATACCTAGTATAGTACAAGAAATAAGAAATATTGCAATTCGTATGCCACCAGCCTTACTATAGTTACATTTACGTAAAAGCTGTTCTAAGAGAAAACAATAAATATTTTATAATTTGAGCTTTCGTTAATCTATGAATAAAGAATAAGTTCTAGTAATAAATGGGGGTTGATGGCGACTATTGCCTCATTCGGGGCACTGAAATTATCTAATGATTATTACATCTGAAAAATGGTACGTTCATACAAATAAACAATAAATCATTCATTTATCATTCATATTATAAGTTCATTATACCTTTGAGTGATACACTCTGTCTGTGAAATTGTAATCTCTTTAACTATTGTGACTTATTAGATACTGAACATCTGGAAGTCAAAGTCGAATTGAATTCAAAATGGGCGCCATAAATAGAGCACGGCAATACTTCAAGCCTTCATATTCTGGCACAGGTCTGTCCACATTATTATAGACCGTTTCTGTCATTTGCAGTCTGGCGCAGCGCAGTATCAGCTCGAATCATTTAACCACGTGCAATACCATTTACGCACGAGCTGCTAGAATTGTCGGGGATCCAGTGCTCTGTGAACGACTAGATCACTTGGTTTTGCATAGAGATGTAACTTCAATTTATACCATCTACCGCATTTATCACGGGAAGTGTTCCGAAGAGCTGTTTGACCTGATTCCTGCCACTGCACACCACCTTTGCATGACAAACCATAAGTTAGGATATCATATCCATCATCTGGATGTGTGGCGTTAGGACACAGTGTGGTTTTCAAGGAACTTTCTGCCAAGTACAGCCAAGCTATGGAATGAGCTTTCTTCTACGCTGTTTCCAGGACGATACGTCATGGGTACCTTCAAAGCGTGAACACCTTTTTTTAAATGAAAATACGGGACGAGACAAGCAGAACGTTCAGCTGATGGTAATTGATACGCCCTGCCCATTACAATGCAGATTCTTAGAAAGCCCAAAAATTCTGAGCGGCATTACAATTGCGCTCGACATCTTGAGTCATAAGATATTAAGTCTCATTTGCCCAGTAATTTCACTAGCTACGGCGCCCTTCAGACCAAAACACAGTAATGTTTACACACTACTGCTTCACGGCAGAAATAGGCACCGTTGTGGTACCTATAATCTAGCCGGCATAAGGAGCCTCCCACTGGTGTTGCAAGGTTTGGTTTCTAAACGGCTGGCAACGCTCTTGTGATTCCTCTGGTGTTGCAAGAAAATGTGAGCGGCTGTGATCACTTAACATCAGGTGACACGTGCGCTCGTTTGTCCTCCTCATCATCCATACAAAAAAAAACCTGGTGATAGACTGATATACGGGTAGACAGCAAATTCTTAGTAATATGGCTACTGTTAACTACCCTTCCGATATAGAACCCTATGTAGGATTAGAATGTGTCGAAATACTTATTAGAGTTGAATGTAGGTGACCAGTGAACGCGTATGTATTTGTTGTTAGAATAGCTACTAGAAAAAGAGTATAGGGGATAGAAATTACAAGTAAAGCGAATATGACAATAACCTTATTATATAACCTTGATACTTAAGTAGACCACCATAATTTTAGAAATATATTTACTACGTCATGAAGCTACATCAGTTCGTAAAGGGTTTTTGGCATGGGGAGAAGAACTGATGAGAAACACCCAACCCATGTTTTAAATCGTATAAAAACATATTAATCTATGTACAACATACATCCAATAACTTGAGGAATCTTTAATAAATTATACTTTTGTTAAAATACTAAAATAACCCTTACAAGCCTCATTTAATATTCACATAATAAGATCTGAACAGAAAATATCTCATAAGTATTATAACGGTTAGGTACATAACTCTGACATGTCCGTTCGGTGCAGCAGATATCAGCCAAATGTGTCTAATATAAAATATCGTTAGCCATGTTGCACCAACCGAACCTTAGTAGACTTAGGTTGGCAAACCTAGCTCGAACAGCCAATCAGGAACAAGCTCCTATTGGCTGTATTGACTTAAAAATACAAATAAGTTACTTTCTACTCTTAAGATGCTAAGACATAACTCTTTAAACTTTGAATTATTTACATTACCTTTTATCCAATTATATTTACTTAAGAATATTGAATAATAACATTGTTTAATAATCTAACACGTTCACAGACAGATGTCACATAAAAAACACCGAAAAAACCAACCTAAATCAATTTCCATTCCCCGTTTTAGTAAGTGTTAGAAGCGACATCTGGAATCAATCAAGATCTTAAGCAAACTATTAAGTCTATCTTACAATAAATGATCGCTCAATCACTTCACAGATATTGTCAGACGGCTGGAAGTATGTGGCTTCCAAGTTTTTCTATTCGATTCCATTAAGAATTTAATGTAAGCGATTGATTGTAGCTATTTTTTGTGTCAGATAATGAATTCCATTTAAGAGCTGTGTGGTTTTGAGCCTCGAATATCAATACTAGTCGACAAACCATGTGGTTTTCACTTAGATATATATAATTCTAACTTCGAGCAGAATTATAAAAAAACTGTTTAGTATTCAAGCAGTAAAATCGTTCTGGATTCGGTCTCCACGCTCAAGGCCCGCGATAGAAGCTATGCAATAGCTTAATAAACTATCTTCAAATAGACTAAAGCTAAGCGCTTTTGAATTGTCACTACAAATACTTCTATTAAATTACTGAATTTACCATATGTTCGTAAAAAGATGAGCTCGTGAGAAGAAAATACATCTGCAAGGAGTTCCCTGTCACTCGTAAAACTACACGTAAGAAGTGAAAGTTTAAATACCTTCACTCAAAGCAGAGGACATGCACTGCCTGCTCTGAGGTTCCTACGCCTCTTAATAGTAATAGGTCTTGAGGATATAATTTAAATTTCGGCTCAGTAAGGACACATGTTTCCTAGTTAGTAGCCCCGATTTTTCCACAGCTCATTTTTATACACAGGGAGTTGAGGGCAGGCGATAATAATAATAATAATAGATCCTAGAATTTAAGTGCAACATAATCCTAATAATATAACATTTATTTTTTTAAATTATAATCGCTTATAAAATGCTCACAGAATACCTTAATTTATTTATGGTGTATGTGGATGATGCAGCTACTGTACTCAATAACTTTTGTATTAATTTACATTTACTTTTTTGACTTACTCGTGTAAGGTATTATAGTATAGTAAATGAAAGCTACTAACAGATACCTGTTATAAACAATAATATTTATTATGATGATCTTTTTTTTTCACTTTTCTATTTTAATTGTTACTAAGCATATAAATTTTATTTTTTGTTTATATAGAGATGTACGTGTTTATCTCTCTCTCATATAATTTATCTGTGGCTAATGTAGTTGGTTTCACAATTAATTAAGGTATATATGTATTAGTTATAGTTAAATATTATTATTGTGTTACTGTTTATTGGTCCCAATAAAGTAAAAAAATAATTAAGGCATTGACTATTTGACGTATGAGTATGTTTGTTGCATCATTTTCCATATTATATTGTAATTGAAATATGATGGAATACAGAGATTTACTTTTTAGGCAATGGAAAGCTAAACCAGATAACAATCTACTTAGACTTAAGTATAATAAATATAGAAATAAATTACAGAAAGCCATAAATGTCGCTAAAAATAATCAAAGAAAAAAATCAAATGAATGCTGTAAGGGTGATATGCGTAAAATATGGAAAGAAATAAACAGCTGGCTAGGTAAGAACAATTTATCTGTAGATAGTGTAATAGAAAAATATATGGGTAAAAATGAAACACCCAAAACTATATGTAATAAATTCTGTGAGACTTTCACAAATGAAATAGATAAAATAAAACATAAATGTCAGCACAAGTTTTTAGACAGGCAAACATATATTAAGGAATCCAACATTAGTTTTAGATACCAAAAAGTGACTGCGTTTGGAGTAGAGAAAATTATTGATCAATTAGATTGCAATAAGGCGCCAGGCTCGGATGGTATAAGGGTTCGGGATATTAAATTAATTAAAAAAGACATATCTCAGGTTATAGCGCATTTTATCAATCTAAGCATTAAGAAAGGAATGTACCCAGAAGAGTTAAAACTGTCATTAATTAGACCAATTCACAAACAAGGACTACATACAGACTATACAAATTACAGACCCATTGCAATCCTAAACACAATAAATAAAATTACAGAAAAAGTCATTGTCGGCCAATTAGTAGCATTTCTGGAAAATAATAATATTATATCGAACATACAACATGGTTTCAGACCAAATAGAAGTACAACAACAGCGCTTACTTCTTTTACTAATGATGTTAATACTTATTTAAACGAAAAACAATTGGTGGTAGCTATTTTTATAGATTTTAAAAAGGCTTTTGACACGCTGGAGCACGACGCCTTATTGCAGTCTATGGATGAATGCGGTATACGAGGGCCTATTAAAATCTGGTTCCAAAACTATTTCAAAAACAGGCTACTTAAAGTAAATGTCCTTGGAGCAGAGAGTGATCCAGGTACAGTATTAAATGGTGTTCCAACTGGCTCCATATTTGGTCCGATAGGATATAGTATTCATGTGAACAGTATGAGCAAAGTTATAAAAAATTGTAAAGCATATATGTATGCTGATGACACATGTTTATTGTATAGTAGTAGAGACCCAAATCTTATTCAAATCATATTGCAACAAGATTTTAATAATATTAATAAATGGGCACATGACAATGGAATTATTATTAATATGGAAAAGACAAAATGTATGCCTGTATTCTCACCATATAGTCAATATAAAGATATTAAAATTAAAATAATAGGACATAGTTACTCTTGCTTACATAGTTCCTCACAAATATGTCAATGTAGTCAGTTGGAACAGGTAACGTCGTATAAATATCTAGGGCTCATTGTTGATAAAAATTTCTCATGGAATGCACATGTTAACTCAGTATGTTCGAAACTCCGCACAGTATTTGGTAAAATTTATCACTTAAAGTCATCGGTGAGTAAAAGTATTTTGTACACCCTGTATCACTCTTTGGTCGAGGCAACAATTAGTTACGGATTGAGTAGCTATGGACTAACTTTTACTATGAATAAAAATAAAATCAAAACTTTGCAAATAAGAACATTAAAGCTCTTAGTGAACAGAAATATAAAAAACAAACTTAACGGGAACTATGAACGCTTGTTTAAAATATGTAGTATTATTCCAATTGATAAAAAGGTAAAATTATTAACGTTAATCGAACAATATCGAGATATAAATAAATTTGTAGTACAGAGAGTGCATACCTACTCAACTCGGCTATCTAACAAAAACAAGCTAGTGGTACCTAAAATATGTAATTATTACGGTATGCGTAGCATGCAATGGGTAATACCTACATTAATAAATGAATTAACTACCCATACAGCTTCACAATTGTCGAATTGTGAAACAAAAAATCAGGTGAAAAACTTATTGCGAAAGTTCTACTTAGCACAATGTCCATAATAAATAGACTTAAGAAATACTGGTAGGGACTTTTAAATTGTCACACACAAAAACATAATATTGATTTGATAATTTTCGAAACACGAGAATTACTGCCGACAAACTGCTGCGCAGTTTGTCAGAATAATATGTATACATCGTTTTGTAATGTTGTATCAGAAATAAATGGTTTAAAAAAAAAATGATTTGTAAATCGATCGAAATTTAATCTTGATATAAAATAGTGGCAATGAGTGTCTTGCTACTTCTTCTCATTAGCTCAACCCTTTACGAAGTAGCGGTAGATTCAATAAGAAAAATATTTAATTAAATAAAGTGATTTTGATTTGATTTCATTATATTTAAGGAAATTTTTATTAAAATTAAAATAGATATTATTTATTGTTATATTATTCTATTGGAAATGTATTATTATTATCTTAATTTTTTTTCAAACAAACGAATTAAAAAATACATAATATGAATTTTATAAAAATTTTATCAATTTTATTTTCCATATTACTTTCATTTAATTTCCAAATTATCATCTTATGAAAAACTGATACTGGCATACCGTAAGATGAAATGAATAATTTTAATTAAATTTTCATAGTCCTGTTAAATATTAAATGCGTGACGGCAAAGAGATTTAAGAACGTAAGGCGATGGCTAAATTGTTTTCACTTCAAACAGAAATATCTGAAGTTTATTCAAAGCGATTTCTAGACGAGAACCAGACCACTTACTTATTTTATATCAAGTATCGAAGAGATTTACAAACTGTAACCAAAAAAAGCCTTGTTTAGTTATCATAATCCTATCGGTATTTATTATGATACAATTCTCTACAAACCCGCAAATGACGAAACACAACTTTATACGGATATCGTTTACCTTTAGACATTTCAATAAATATTCAGTGAAAAGATTCTATTCAAAACTCGGGACCTTATTAACTCGTTTTCGAAAATTAATTAATTTTTTATTATTTTATTTTATTTTAAATGTTGTGAAAGTAGTAGAAAAGGCTAATTTTAAGATATCATTAATTAATATTAGGCAAACACACCCCATTCTTTGAAAATTTGTTAATGGAGGGCAATTTTTTAGAAATCCATAAATATTTTAAATGTTGTGAAAGTAGTAGAAAAGGGTAATTTTAAGATATCATAAATTAATATCAGACAAACTCACCCCATTCTTTGAAAAATAATTAAAGTGGGGCAATTTTTTAGATATACATAATTATTTTAAATGTTGTGAAAGTATAGGAAAGGGTTATTATAAGATATCATAAATTAATATCAGGCAAACACACCCCATTCTTTGAAAATTAATTAAAGTGTTGTGAAAGTAGAAGAAGAGGGTAATTTTAAAATATTATAAATTAATATCTTTAATGTTAATTGCGCTAAGATTACTTAGTAGATGCAGGAAAGAGTGAGGGGTTAAATCAAGTCGATAAATTGGCTCCCACTGAACTCTCGACTGAACGACCGATTACAAAAAAGGTTTGAAAACCAATTTGACAGTTGTTTTGCAAACCAATTTGACACGTGTTCTGTATCTACAAGATCCTCCTCAAGATGTATTGAGTCACCAAACGCTGGAATAAAAGTCAAATACGTATCTCTCAAAGGGATTATTAGCTGGAGGACGCGTTTTAACCCCTTACACTGTGCCGTGTGGACTGATCATGCATCCTGAATGTGGGCTAACAGAACATGGCAGAATTCACACTAAATAATTATATTAATTTATAACATTTTTAATGGTTACCCTCTTCTTACTTTTAATGGGGAAGGTACCATTGAGGCGCCTTTTACGCCGTCAAGCATTTTTTTTATGGAATAGGAGGACAAACGAGCGTACGGGTCACCTGGTGTTAAGTGATCACCGCCGCCCACATTCTCTTGCAACACCAGAGGCATCACAAGAGCGTTGCCGGCCTTTAAGGGGGGTGTACGCGCTTTTCTTGGAGGTACCCATGTCGTGTCGCCCCGGAAACACCGCACAAGGAAGCTCATTCCACAGCTTTGTAGTACGTGGAAGAAAGCTCCTTGAAAACCGCACTGTGGAGGATCACCACACATCTAGATGGTGGGGATGATATCCTAACTTGTGGCGTGTCGTGCGAAGGTGGAATGCTATCCATGAGTCAGGGACTACGCCTTTTGAATAAGAGTGCCGGAATAAACGCGTTAGCACCGGCGTCAACTCAGGGGCACACGTTCTAAGCATGATTGGAGAAATGCCATCCGGCCCGCTCGACTTCCTTATGCTTCGGTTTGAATGCTACCGCTAGTAAAATAACTAGGCTAATGAGCATTAGTATTATATAGAGTAATATAAGTGGCAGTATAATTATTTCAGAAATTGTTACGAAATATTAAATAGTATATTTTTTTTATGTATATTATATATACTGGGTGTGCTGTTGAGGAAAGATATACAGGGACGGAGGGAACTGACCTGATAAGTGTTGGTACTCCTCTGCAGCCCCCGGGGGAATCAAATTGGTTGTTATGTATACTACTTTTTCTTCTACGTTAGTACTTCTAGATCACTTATCACTGGTGAGGTTAGTTAGGTGGCGCGTCCGCTATTACATTATTTGTTTACGCGGGTCGTCAAGCGCTGCGTAAGCTTTCATAAGACATTATAAACTTTATTTGTCTAAAACGGCTTTACTCACAGTTTTTCTTTGTAAATTGTACTTATTTTCTTACAACTTTATGCACGCATACTTGTATAAAGTAAATGATACAGTTTCAGCCAAGTTATAACAACACCATAAAGGGAATTTTTGGAAGAGATGTGTTAAAGTAATTAAGATATTTTCACAATAATTATCGAAGCAAATTGTCACACACGTGTTAGGTATATATTAGAATAATAGCCTAAACTTAATAATGGTTTACAATCACAATAGATCTTGTATGATGTAGGTAAGCAGTAATATGCAACCATTATTTTAATTGGTTTGAAGGGCACCGTAGCTAGTGGAATTACTGAGCTAATGAGATATTATAACGCAAAATAACAAGGGTAAATTGTGATGCCAATTAGAATTTTGAGTTTTCCAATAACGTTGACTCACTCTCCATTATAACAATGAGCACCATGACTGTATCCCTGTCCATCATGAGAATGTCTTGATTATGTCCGTCACTTTTTTTCAAAAAAAATGCTTAAGATTTTTTTAAGCTATTGCATAGCTTCTATCGCGGGCCTTGAGCGTGGAGACCGAATCCAGAAATTTCGTAACGAAAATAACCTAACACTTACTAGATGTATATAGATTATCACGAAGAACATCGGTTATCACGTATGCTTTTTGTGCAGAATGTCCCAGGTTCGAGCCTGGGGTACGTCTTGATTTTTTTTTAATTTCTTTATTTTTTTTTATCACGTTTTTTTAATTTTTATTATTATGACAAGCATTTTTTTTTAGTTTCACCTATCCCGTTGTCTGTCAGTAATGAAATCTTGCAAGTTAAATTTTACTCACTACCTGTTTTCTTTTTTTAATTTAATTTTATCAAAAAAAAAATATTGCATAAATAAAATAAAAAAATAATTATAATTGCATAAGTTGATAAAAAATGCTATGCAATAGCTTAACCGCGGCAGTCCCCGAGTGCCACACGTCTTTTTTTTAAGAAATATGTTTCTAGCTGTTAAGCCTAAACAATTAAATTAACATTTTTACAGACAACTTCCATATTGACTTAAAAAGTTTCTTGTGAAAACACTAGTTGCAAATAGATTGTATGTACACACTATAAAGTACTATTTACAATGAGTTACTAAATCACACTGCAAACCGCCACGGCCAATCTCATCCGCAGCTCATAACCCACCCACTTTGATGTAAATACGCCTTTGTTGCCAAATTGTTTCGTAAATATTCGTTCGCAGCATCGGCTCTGGCAATTACGCGGTTCTTAAAAGTTTTATTAGTGACGACGTTTCTGTATCACTTGGCGACATTTTCAAGGTTTATGGGTGCTTTTGAAAGGCGTCAGAGTTATTTGCTTACTTTTGTGATAAGAATACAGTGGCACTCCAGCTGTACCGACAGTAGTGAAAATTGTGCAAAAAAAAACAACGTTAAAAAACGACTTCAAAAACTGATAAGTATCAAATAGCTAAAAATTTAATTTAATACACAAAAATTTTTGGAGTTGTTTTTCTTTTAATGTAGTTTTTTTTTTAACTTTTTAGTGTCAGTTAATAATAATAATATATAATCAACCTGAATGAAAACTCCTTAAAAATCCGTACACAAAACCAATAATTATATTATCATCCACGTAAACAAAAATTTTCATAAAAAATGTTCATAAAATGAAAACTACTGGGCCAAACTATGTAAAATATTTTATGGGACCAAATGGAATCTATTCCGCATCGAACTAAAGAAGAATTACGTAAATCGGATCATAAACCCCAGAGAACAAAAACCGATTAGGTTTACATACATAAAAAAAATATCGATCGAATTGAGAACCTCCCTACTCCCTCCTTTTTGAAGTTGGTTAAAAATAACGTGTATATTCACTTAATTAATCGCAAATGATTTTATAGTGCAAAAATACTTTTAAGTGAAGATTTTTTTAACGGTAACGTATAGAGATTTATCTACACCCATGCTTTAAATTCTCTATTAAAGATTCTGAAACAGTTAGCTTATTGCCACAATAAAAAACCCAATGTTCTAATAACCATTACATCATCCAAACGAGTGTTGTATTGTTGTACTGAATTTCATAACAACACTGTTATGTTTTTTTCGACCCCTTCATGCGCAAAGAGTTTCAACATTCTTATTGCTCGATGCGTGGTATCTGTATGAATTTCAAAAAGAGAACATTTTCATTTACGCGCGTTCCGCACTAACAGAACGTCGCACGCCGTAAAAAAAGTAGGTTATTCGAATCCCCGCCATTTTTATTCGATATTCTTATTGTTTTGTTTAAAAAAATGAGCGATTCATATTAAACGCTGCAAAAGAACATTATATTCGAGTGAATTTTAATTATTGCACTATACAAAATGTAAATTACTACTAAAATAAATAATTGTTTAATACATAGTTTATAATCAGTATTTAATTAAACTACTAGGACTGGTGTTTTAATGTTAGCAGTAAGCTAACTGTTTCAGAATCTTTTAGAGGATTCATATTCTGGGTGTAGATAAAGTCTTGTATGCAACTGTTGATAATTAGGTATTAAAACACTCATATTGTGGTACTATTATCACATTCGGCTTTGCCTCGTGTGATAAATCCACATTCGTGTTTTAATACCCCTGATTACACAATAGTTGCAATAACTATTATACTTCAAATATACAATCATTACTCAGGTAACAACTTTCTTACATTTTCATTACATTGTAAGATATCGTTTCAAACTTAGACTCAGAACCAATTGTCGTTTCCCCGAGCCTGCAACATATACGGCGAACGAACTACCACTTACAAAATACCTAGACTGGTAAATATGTTGCCATCCTTTGTACGACAAAATGTAATCACTTTTTTAATGTAAAATTATAAACGATTATAAATGCTTAGACCCATTAAGTGATTCGTCTCCAAGGTTTCACAAAAATGTAAAAAAATATATTGTAAATAAATAATTAATAAGTATTCTTGGTTTGTTTAATACGTTTATCTTGACTTGTTTGGTAGATTTTGTTTACTTTCTAATTTCATTACATCATAGAATGGTTGTTACACGCTTTATATTAGCTTCAGTTGTATATTTGTATGTTTGAATATTTGTATGTTTGTAACCGACTTCTTTGAGCGCGATTTTGAACGACTTCAAACAGCTAGATTTCGTTCAAACTTTGCAGATTTATCGAGGACTGATGACATTACACTAATTTGATAAAACTATTCAATTTTTCAATTGCAAAATATGATTTTTGTTAATTTATATAATTTTTAAATAAATAAATCACTAATAAGTGCCATCTAGTAATTTATTGTAAACTACAAAGCAAACGCGCGACATGTCAAGACAGTTCCACAAAATTTAAGTATCTAATTCGTTTAGAAGCGAATAGATATAGGCGGTGAATTTATATTTCCATTATAAATTCTTAATGCGTGATTTAACTGAGCTAATTATTATAAGAGCTAGTTCGGGGATCTCGGGCTAGCTGAATTAAGTGATTATTATAATATAACTAAAATATTTTTATTCGCAAATATTAAAATCCCTTCATTCAATCTAAAAAAAAATAACTAAAAAATGAAAAATAAATAATAGTTAAAAAAAAACTAAAGAACACGCTTTATATAAAATTCAACTAAAAAATAGAAAATAAATTTAAATTAAAAATAGTGTAAAAAAATATTATATATTTCATTATAAAAAAAGCGTTGGGTGCTTTTTAAGATATTATTAAAATAATAATTCTTCTACATCTTCTACTTCTTCTACATACATAAATGTTATATTGTAATTACCACTGGTGAATCTAAATAAATAACCTTCAGATTAAGGAATTTCGTAACGTCCACTGCTGAAACGCACAGCCCAAAGTTCTCCACAACGATTGGTCGTACGCTGACCTCATCCAACCTATTCCGGCAATCTTCACCAGATTATCGGATTTGAGGTGTCGGTGTATTGCCGCTCAAACTTTGTGAGTACTCACATAATTGGAGAGGTAACTATCAATAGCAATTGGTGTAGTTGATTAATGTTAATATTGGTTTTTAACCGACTTCAAGACGTCGGAGCCAAGCCAAATGTACTAAGTGTAAGTACCTACACTCGCCACTCGTCACTTTGAGCGGGATAGCTTGGTCTAGAACAAAACAACCCAAAAGGACTGACAAGCGTGGCTAGACAACCTTAATAATTACGGTAAGTAAGTCGTTTTATAATTTTAAGTTTTATTTTGTTTAGGGCTTGGCACCGACTTAAAACCTATCAATATGTAGCACATATAAATAATAAACACTTATATTAAATAAAACAAAACTTATAACTATATTTACAATACTACGACTACATAAAATTAAAACTATCATTACGTGGAAGCGTACCAAGAATACTGGCAGCATTACCGCGTTGGATAGCAAGGCTGATCCGTTGACCGAAATAGCTGGCAGCGCTTGGGTTTCCAGTAGCCTTATTGAGGCGCGAAGATAGTATTTTGAACATTCTCCGCGCCTCTGGGCCCCACGGGCCAAGTGTCTCGACACCAAACGGCACAAAGATGTATGACTTACTGAGACCAACATATTTGCGACGCTTGCTGTCTTCGGCAGTCGAAGCAGCAGCCCCAGCACCAACTGACGTAACTTGGACATGAGAAGGAGCCAGAGTGTCGACGCAAGTAGCATCCCACACCAGCGCCCTTCCCCGTGCCCAAACCACCAGCGTCATTCCATCAGGACGCTTGCCATCGGGGCGGGTAATACCATTTGGCTCTAAAACAGCTGGTATATTAAGAGCAGCAAATACCCTGCGGATGACTTCATTAATGCTGGCGTGACGACTGATACGGCCTGCCGATTTTAGGCAGGATAACCCGTGGCGTCCAAGAGCGGTGTCCACCTGAACATAAATAATAGTATTTTATTAATATTAAAGGTAAAGTTATACTAAATTAAGTTTTTAGTTATTTGATACTTTTCAGTTTTTGAAGCCGGTTTTTTTAAACGAAGTTTTTTTTATGTAATTCCATTTTAATTAAATCACCAGATATTATAAAACAAAGTCCTCCACCGCGTCTGCACCAATTTTCATGTTGTTTTTACCAGTGGATAGTGTTGTTCTCGAGGAAGGTTTGAGTATATAATTTGTTAAGTTTTTGTCTTTCTTTGCATATACATTAATGATATTTGTTGGAGATGTCGGAAAACAATAAGCCATCTGGTAGTTTTAAACGAAAATACTGTCTAAGCCCTTTGAGATATGACAAAATAATGTATGGTGTAATTGTGTACCTTATAAAGGTCTACAGAAAAGTCCGCGAGGGCATATGTCTATCTCTTAAGATACTATATCCATTTTATACTTTAAAAAATTGGTACTAATAAAGCGGTATTGTAAGAGCTGTTACTGTACGATATTAATCCTTATCATTTTATTACTACATATAATAACAAGAACTATAAATCCCTCCCTGAGCACTCCCGCTCGGGCTGCCCTTCGTATTCTGGGGTGGGCACAGAACCGCGCATGGAATTCCACCTTCGCACGACACACCACAAGTTAGGATAACATCCCCACCATCTGGATGTGTGGCGGTCCTCCACAGTGCGGTTTTCAAGGAGCTTTCTTCCACGTACTACAACGCTGTAGAATGAGCTTCCTTGTGCGGTGTTTCCGGGACGATACGACATGGGTACCTTCAAAAAAAGCGCTTACACCTTCCTTAAAGGCCTGCAACGCTCCTGTGGTTCCTCTGGTGTTGCAAGAGAATGTGGGCGGCGGTGATCACTTAACACCATAAAAAAAAACTATAATTATACGTTTTTGTTAAATTTTTTTACTTATTAACTTTGATTGCATATTTCCAATGGCTTTATTATTAATTAGAGTACATTATTCCCAAATACTTGTATATTTTTTTTTCTATTGTTCGAACAGCGTCATGCCATCACTGTACTTCCTTAGTCCTAATACTTTTACGGCCGTTCCCAATATTCAGTCTATCTCTTACTTGAGATAAAAATCGTAACTATCGTTGACTTTTCTTTCCCAATAAACTTATCGACGGTAACTGACTTTATCCGTACACGCTCTCTGTCAATGGTACGACGTATAGCTTACCAGCGATAGAAATTTGCATGGAAATTGCAATT
Organism: Leptidea juvernica; assembly: GCA_949711755.1. Taxonomy (NCBI): domain Eukaryota; kingdom Metazoa; phylum Arthropoda; class Insecta; order Lepidoptera; family Pieridae; genus Leptidea; species Leptidea juvernica. The sequence goes on from CATIXQ010000010.1 coordinate 15,397,454, forward strand.
CACGCGTATATTGGGACAGCTTCAGATTATTGACAGCTAATTACTGAGAGTAGAAGGTAGTAAGTTATCTCTATCTGTAGATAGTATATTGGGAACGGCCGTTAAAGACTAATAAACTTTATGATGTACAGTTGATCCACTTTTAAATGAAATACAACCTTACACAATAATAAGTGGTGAAAGATAATATTACGTGCCGGACGTTAGGCTACTAGTGTGCGGTGACAGTTTCCGAGAACTATTTGAAACTATTTAGTTACAAATAGTTTTCGGAAACTATATAGTTGCACTCATAAGTCATGAGCGAAGTTTTAATCCAAACTGAAACTGAACAACCAAGGACTCAGCTGATAAAATTTGTTTAATTCAACTTTTATTATTATTCTTGCACGTAACTTGAATTATAATTGAAGAACATTCAGATATATATGATAACTAGCCGTTCCCGCCCGCTTTGCTAGGCGAATTTTAAAAGGAAATAAATTAAAATTTATTCACAAATAAAATTTGAAAACAAAATTTTATGAACGATGCGGGACTCAAGGTTATCATCTGTAAATTGGATCCTGTAGATGACGCCACAACCTGAGAGTTGAACAAAGCATACAAGATTTTATGATGATACGTCACTCGAACGGTTAGCTCAGTTGTAAGAGCACTCGTACGGAACGCGAGAGGTCGTGGGTTCGAGTCCCGCATCGTTCATAAAATTTTGTTTTCTAATTTTATTTGTGTTTTAATCCTAGAAGTGAGGGTTATCACTTTAAAAACATAACAAATTGTTTAGATTTTATTCATCTTATTACAAATACAATAAAAATATAAGTAGCCTTAAACCATCTAGGATAAATTTCGTATCGAATGATGATAGTTTTATGTCTATACGATTAGTGGTTTAGGTGTGATTGAGCCTCGAACAATGACCATTTTTACAATATATATATATAGATTGATATGATTTCAACTTAGATAATTTATACGTCTAAATAGACCGTCTTGCTGTTGACAACCGATGAAAACAGGCCAGGTATAATAAGTTATAAGTTTAGTGTGAGTGACAAGCTATATCTCACACTCGTGAATTGTATGACACTTAGTGTTAGTGTGCGTGTATTGCTCAAAATAGAGGTTAGATCTAAAGTCTATCTAGATGTATAAATGATCTAAGGATTTCAACTGGACCAAATTTTTTTATTACTTTGACAATAAAGTTATTCAGAATTTATAAGCCTGTTCCGAGATACATAGTAGAAATTATATTTTAAGTAAGCATAAATAATAATGTTACATTAAATTTAAGTTTCTTTCATCAAGGCAAGTTAAACTATATATTTTAGTTTCGAAGTTAAATGGATGCTTTGTTCGGGGATCAAGCTGTTTTGTGTACTCAGACAGGCTTCCTCATAATATTTGAGGAGAGAAACTACAAGTTTCACCTGCAATATTTACGAATTTATGCGTTGCTAAACTGTTACTATTTCAATAGCCACAACCTGAGAGTTGAACAAAGCAAACAGAATTTTATAACGAGGCGGTACTCGAACGGTTAGCTCAGTTGGATAGAGCACGGGCACGGAACGCCGGAGAACGTGGGTTCAAATCCCGCATCGTTCATAAAATTTTGTTTTTAAAATTTTATTTGTGTACTATTTCAAAGTTTAATATTTATTCGTTGCTGTTTCTGGAAACCAATGTCTACTGCCTATAATATATTCTTATTTTTCTTTAAAAAAAAGTCCTATTTTCTAGCTCCCTTGTTTTAAGTTGACTGCACTGGCCAAGTTCGAGATGGTCAACTTAATTTTTCATTTCAACAAATGCGTTTTAGTTTCTTCACGACATTTTCCTTCGCCGTATGAACGACACATAAAAATGTTTTCATTAAGTAGTCTCTAATCGTCACATCCGATCAACCATAGGTGCGTATTTATTGAATATTAACACTATTATTATTATTTAAAACCGGAGTTTTTTTTATGAAAATAAGGGACAAGACGAGCAGGACTTTCAGCTGATGGTAATTGATACGCCCTGCCCATTACAATGCAGTGCTGATTAGGATTCTCGAAAAACCCCAAAAATTCTTAATGGCACTACAACTGCGCTCGTCACCTTGAGACATATTCACTATAGATTTCTCGGATATGGTCAAGCAATAACGGCAGACGTCTACTAACTGTTAAGTCTCATTTGCCCAGTAATTTAACTAGCTCCGGCGCCCTTCAGACCGAAACACGTTACTCCTTCACGGCAGAAATAGGCGCCGTTGTGGTACCCGTAATATAGGCGGCATCCTGTGCAAAAGAGCCTCCCACTGGTTGTAAGCAGTATGATAATTACATAAGACTTTGTTAGTAACGATATATAACATCAGTTAAATTAATTACCACAATATCATTAATAATTTATACTCCAAATAGCGTTAGAAAGTTATCTTGCGTAAAATATAGCGACTACTTCCGAAAATTGTTTGTAACTAAATGAAGATAAAGTTACTCATGAGTCATGAACTCAGTTCAGTCGAAATTGAATTACATCGACCGAACCAGCAAATGAAATTCATTCAGTTCAACTTGTTAAATACTATACTTAACTCCTAGAACAATTGGAACAATTAAAAGTAAACACGTTTGCAAATACTTTGAGTTTGGTAATACTTTAAGTTGGAAATTGTCGCTTTATTGTAATAGGTACTTCGAATTGACATAGAACCTGTATGGTTTGAGATTTTTGAGTGAATCTTTTTTCACATGGTACCTATGTAATTTGTTTTTAATGTGCATCATTCGATTATTAACTCTCACTTACTTAGACAAGTCTAAGCTGAATAAAAAAACAACTTTTCTTGAAAATAGAACGTCAAAAATTCGAGTGATTTTTGAATATATCCATCACGAAAACGTTTTCATAAACCAAAATCACACGGTGCGTTCATAAGCAGTCCCCTCTGAAAACGCAAAATTGATATTGTGAGCTGTTTCTGCTAGGTTAGTTCCGAGTCGGAACTCGTATTCAAAAATCACTCGAAGGAAAACATCGTGAAGAAACTAAAACGCATGTGTTGAAATGAAAGATTAAGTTGACCAGCTCGCACTTGGCCAATACGGTCAAATTAAAACACAGGAGTTCGAAATCAGGACTTTTTTCAGACAAATAAGTATATATTATAGGCAGTAGACATTGGTTTCCAGAAATAGCAACGAATAAATATTAAACATTGAAATTGTAACAGTTTAGCAATGCATACATTCGTAAATATTGCAGGTGAAACTTGTAGTTTCTCTCCTCAAATATTATGAGGAAGCCTGTCTGAGTACACAAAATAGCTTGATCCCCGAACAAAGCATCCATTTAACTTCGAAACTAACTATAGTTTAACTTGCCTTGATGAAGGAAAATTAAATTTAATGTAACATTATTATTTATGCTTACTTAAAATATAATTTCTACTATGTATCTTGGAACAGGCTTATGTAAATTCTGAATAACTTTAACGTCAAAGTAATAAAAGTTTTTGTAAACAATAAGTGTCATACAATTCATATCAAATCAATTACAATATATTATATCTAAATGTGTTTACTTTTCCATGATAATTCAAGTTACGTGCAAGCTATTTATTACCCTTTAGCCAAATGCGGTCATGGATACGCTCTCTCACCAACACCCGATGGACATATGTCTCAGGCTGTAGACGGTCGAAAGAGGCGATTCCTGCACTATAGCCCAAACTGACACGTCGACTTATTAGCCTAAACAAACATGACATCCGAATCATGGGGTAACGAACGGGTCACACTTCACTGAACAAGCATCTATTTACAATTGGCGTAACGTACAGCCCTACGTGCAGGGGCTGTCTAGCCGAGGATGAAACGGTCACTCATGTAACCCTGGAATGTGCTGGGGTGGCCAACCAACGGGCAACAATCCGTTAAATACAAGGTCGCTCCAGGAAGTTTACGAACACTCCAGGAGTGTTCTGAACTTCTGGAAGGAGCTGGACTGGTTAGAATTACTGGCAAAAACTGCGCGCAAAATGGACCTAACTGAGCGGTCTAATTGCGGAAACAGGAGCCCCTTACCAATACCAAAGCATAATATTACAAGGTGAATTAAACAAATTTAATCAGCTGAGTACTTGGTTGTAATTCTTGAAACTTTGATTTGAAGAACGAACCACGTGGAAGACCAACCATACAGGTGAATAACAATGAATTGAAAGGAATTGGTGGAAGCCAATCCAAGCCAGACTACCCAGGAAATATCTCATTATACCAAAAACGTCAACTCATTTGCGTCAAATCAATAAAATAAAAAAAATGGAAGCCTCATGATTTGACTGATCTGCAGAAAGAAACGCGTGTTGAAACTTGTGTTGCCTTTTTGAATCGGTACAGAAATGAAGGAATATTGGATCGAATTGTGACATGCGATGAAAAGTGGATTCTTTACGATAACCGTAAGCAATGGCTGACTCCAGGTCAAACAACACAACAGTGTCCTAAAGCAAAGCTAACCATTAAAAAGGTAATTGTAACTGTTTGGTGATCTCAGCATGGTGTTATTCACTATAGATTTCTCGGATATGGTCAAGAAATAACGGCAGATGTCTACTATGCCCAACTTCAATTAAATTTCATACTATAACCCCTAATATTACTAAAATTTGTTTCCTACATGGTAGTGATTCTGTACATTAATTCTTAATTCTTCAAGCAATATTATTCCGTTTAGATTTGCTTCTATTGTCTACTCTCAGAAAAATTATTAACTTGTCCAAAAAATTGTAGTTCATGTTGCTTTAATGATACTGTTATGTCCTTTGTTTCTTCAATATTTTTAATGAAAATCAATAATAAGTCTTTAATAACAAATCCGGAAAAACGAGTAATGTTTTGTGTAATATTATTTCTATATTAAGTAAAATTTAATAGATAATACAAGAAAAAAATTAAGATATACATTAAAATAATTTGTAAATCGACGAAGCTTTAAATATTGATTTAAAGAGTGGAAATTAGTTTTATTGATACTTCTTCTTATTAAAACTCTTGAGTTTTTCCGAAGTATTATATTCTGTGTTAAGTGACGTGTCGAGACAAGCAAAACATTCACTTCAGTGCAGCTGCTGATATTATACCCTGCTCACAACATTGCAGTATCTCTTTTCAGCGCATCAAGTCTCTTGAAAATCCTAAAATTTTGTGATCACCTAACCCGTACGCTCGTTTGTCTTATTCCATAAGAAAAAAAAGCATTACCTCGAATTTTTTAACGAGTAACTTCATTAACAGTAGTAATATACGAATAAATTTAACCAACCAAGTTACTTGAAATACCAAACTCATTAAAAGTAACGATTTTCTTTATAAGCTAAAAACATCATCGACCTATAAAAGTTTTTGATCGGAATACTGATATTATAACGAAGCGATTTTGCAGATTTTGAAATGAACTGCAATCTTTTACAAAAAAAAGTCCGTTTATAGGGAACGATATTCAAACTGGCGGGATAGTATAATTCCGACATTATATCTTTATGAAGTATGCACAGTATATTTAATTACAGCTTTAAAGATTGGTCATTTGCTCAGAACGAAATAACTCTTGCATTTGTATTTGATCCGTAAGCAACGTGGTAGGATAATTCACTGTTTATTTTATTATTTCTTATTAGCTGAACTCGGTTTAACTTCGCTATGGCTGAATTATATAGTATAAAAAAACGTTTACAAAAGTCTATTTGAAAAAAAAAACGCAAAAATTCAAAGATTCCTGTAATTCCACGTCGAATGTTCACAGTCAATTCAAGATACGTTTAAAAGTTATTGTAGGATTGCACCTCACATGAATGCTTAACACCTATACCATCTTTTATTATATTCTCCCATACCTACACCCTCTCAAACACCAGTAAAGCATTTGTGAAATTGCTGATGTGGGCCCATCGGCGGCCGGTTTTCTTAGCTTACCATCAGGTGTTATTAAAGATTAGATAATAATCTACAAGTATGAATCAATGATATACAATATAAATTCAAATGACGTCGTAAAAAAATACGGGAACATGCTGCATTTTGACCAGCCACGGTTAGAAAACTATACTAACAAATTACACTATTCTACTATACGATGTAAAAGCAGATTTATCGAAGTGCTCGCTATAAGCTTGTGCAGTTTATCCACTGTTACTTTTTATCGTACTCTCTCAGACATTATTATTTTCATGTTTTGATCTTTGATTCATGTAATTCGTTGAATTGCTCTCCTAGTTGCTTGCGAATAACTTAACGCGGCAATCTCAATCTTCATAATATAATAGATAATCCGTAATTTGAAAAACTTCTAGGTTAGCAATCTGTTATTGTTTGCACCGATCAAAGGACATGTAAGAATAGTCGGGTTTCTTGTTGACATTGATAGATTGCCATTTTCTAACAGAGGGCAATCCATAATCAATAAATCGATGTCACAAAATATATTGTGTGATTTTTAAGATTAAAATCTCAATGATTGGATTGATTATTGCCATGCAGCATATAGCCATACTCAATAAGCATTGGATTAGGATTTGTTATTCATTTCGGGCGTAATAATGCAGTGCTCATCCTTAAACATTATTTCTCTTTTATAGGGTGCATTCATATTTGTAATTGATCAGCGCTATTTCCGATTATTGAACTCCTTCCTTTTACAACTAATTACTCACACAGTCTATTTGAATTTTCTTTAACATTATTTAAAAAATGTTGAAAATGTCAAAATATCGTGTCGAACACGTGTCGTTTCATCTAAATATTATTCAGTTGCAATGAATGATATTTTAGAATTGCGAGCTTTTTGAATGGAAGCTTGGCTAAAACTGAAAAAGCACATCGATTGAATTGAGCATCGACATTGCGGAGAATTTATAAATATTATTGCAGCAGCAACTGTTGCTTTTTAATATCATACTGTATTTTTTTTTCAGGCCGTTGAATATAATATTTTGATAATATTTGGAGGACTTCCGAAATACGAAAGAGGTTATGGCGTCGGTTCTGTTAAAATTTATTACAAACACCTTTGCTGTTTACGCACCGATTTGGATTTCTATTCATTTGAAAATATACTGTAAAGGTACATTTAAAGATTTGTCCAATTATATTATACAAAAACAAATCCTGTCACCAGACCAGACGTAATGAGAGAAATTAAAGATATTATTTAAATGTAATCCTTTGCTTTGATTTAGTTATTGAACAACTCAGTTACGAAATTGAGCTGAACTGATTTCTTTTGTGTATTACAAGCATGAAGCTTTAAAACTTTTAGTGAAAAATTCCGTGAAAACGCCAACATAACGACTTGTTGATAAGCATAGTGAGGTCACGCTGCGATTTGGAAATACTGCGCATACTTTGCACATTTTATGAATTTTTGCATTTAGAAAAGCTTTTGGTGTTTTAAGTCCGTAATCATATTTTTCTTAATTATGCGATGTTTATTATGCATAGATTTATACATAAAAACCGCATTTAAGTGCTGGGTAGCTAGTACGATTTATTTATCGAGGAATGAATGGATGGAACTCTTTTTTTTATGGAAAAGGAGGACAAACGAGCGTACGGGTTCTGGTGTTAAGTGATCACCGCCACCCACATTTGCTTACAACACCAGAGGAAACACAGGAGCGTGGCCGGCCTTTAAAAAACACCGAAACACCGCACAAAGAAGATCATTCCACAGCTTTGTAGTACTTGGAAGAAAGCTCCTTGGAAACTGCACTGTGGAGGACCGCCACACATCCAGATCCTTCACACTCTTGGATCACTATATTTTTAGGTATATAATAGATGCAATGCTGGTCGTTGATCACGAATCAATTGTCTCTACACCACAATCATCACAAACCTCACCAAGACTGATGAGTACCGTTTCCCATTTTTGTCAATGCTAAATTTTAGGAAGTAGTTAGTTAAGCCTTATTAAATAGCTTATTCTGCGAGAGTCCCAACAAGACGAACATATCAAATGGTAATCTTATCTCTTGCGTAAGAGGGTGATTATACTGAATATTCATACTGAACTTACGGCCGTTCCCAATATTCAGTCTGTCTCTTACTTGAGATAAAAATCGTAACTATCGTTGACTTTTCTGTCCCAATAAACTTATCGACGGCAACTCACCTTATCCGTACACGCTGTCTGTGAATGGGACGACGTATAGCTTACGAGCTATAGAAGTTTGTATGGAAATTGCAATTCACGCGTCCCAATATAAGGCGATAAGAATGACTTATCGGGTATATTGGGATAGCTTCAGTTTATTTACGCTTAAATTAAAACTTTAATTACTCACAGTAAAAGTTAGTAATTTATCTCTATCTATAGATAGTATATTGGAAACGGCCGTTAAACAATAAGACCTACACATATACGCGTCAAAAGAATATGGAGTCGAACTGCAAGCTCAACTTACTAAATAATCGTAATCAATTTATGGTATATTATACAAAAATAATGGTATAAAAGGAATAGTTGATTAAAACAGAAAAACCTGATTTCATTTAATAGCTAGAACAAAAGAAGCAATAAAGTTATTCACAGTTAACTTTGAATAAAAGTTTTATGAAACGCGATGACCTGTAAGCTTATAGTTGAATGCACATTTTTTTTGTTCAAAGGCAATTCAGATTTGTTCTTGGTCCTAATAACGTTTCCTATTTGAACTAGTTAAGGCTTATAGTGATTATTTATACGTTTATAGCTTGAATGTAGGTTTTTAAATAAAATGGAATGAGGTAAATTGAACCTTGTCCAATTTAACCCCCAGAAGACTCAAATTTGCGCGTTTACCACTAAAAAAACCCCATTTGTCGTATCACCGCTCTTCGAGAACACTTCTCTTAAAGCCGCGCCTAGTATCGGAATACTGGGTCTCGAAATCTCGAGCGATTGCCAATTCCGTGGCCATCTGGAGTGGGCACAGAACCACGCATGACCGAGGACAAACGAGGCAGAAACACCACGGCACCCCGCTCCACGCTCAACGTGGACTTTTGCAATATCAGGGGAATTCACTCCAATATAAACGCCGTCCACCACCACCTTGAGACGGCGCAGCCGGCCTTGTGTTTCCTTACGGAGACGCAGATATCTCGACCTAGCGATACCTCATATTTAACGTACCCCGGGTACAAAATTGAGCACAATTTTTTGCCTCATGCCGGGGTATGTGTGTACGTTCGGGAGGATATCTGCTGTCGCCATCTCGGCAATTTTGAGGGTAGGGACCTGTCTACTCTCTGGCTCCGCGAGGACCGCGTCCGTATCTATGCGTGTGTCTACAGGTCCCATAGTGGTAACGCAGAAACCGATCATCTTATGGGCTGCGTTCCAGCGGCAATTGACGACGTGCTTGTACAGATCCCCTCCGCTGAAATCGTAGTCTTGGGTGATTTAAACGGGCACAATGCCGAATGGATTGGATCACGTACCACAGACTACGCAGGGCGATCTGTGCATAATTTTGCATTGGCGTATGGTCTGTCCCAATTGGTTGAGTCGCCAACGCGGCTCCCGGATGTGGATAGCCACATGCCGTCCTTATTAGATCTTCTGCTGACTACACATCCCGATGGTTACCAGGTCTTTGTCGACGCCCCTCTCGGAACGTCCGACCATTGCCTGGTCAGGAGTGTAGTGCCTATCCGACGCCAACGTCGCAGACCACCAGCGACCCGCCGCGTTTGGCACTACAAGTCAGCAGATTGGGATAGGATGCGTTCCTGTCGCTTCATTGTGTGTCTTCTACCGCATCTATCACGGGGAGTGTTCCGAAGAGCTGTTTAACCTGATTCCTGCCGCCGCATTCCACCTTCGCACGACACGCCACAAGTTAGGATTTCATCCCCACCATCTGGATGTGTGGCGGTCCTCTACAGTGCGGTTTTCAAGGAG
>CATIXQ010000010.1:15410004-15421917 GCA_949711755.1 Leptidea juvernica
GGTCCCGCACTGCAACGGTGTCATCAGCGGCGAATTATTTGCTACGCACCGGTGCTGCTCTCACTCATGAGCGTCGCGTACGTCGGTATACTCACACAGAAGTATGTCACTCTTCGATTTAGGAACGAAAGCATCTGTAGAGGAGTTTTGAATCCTAGGCATAGAAATTGGGAGGGTTTCAATTGCTCATCACGTGCATGCATTCATTCCAGTCGTAAATATTTTCCGATTTTTGCTTATTTGACAAGAGAGGTCAAACACGGAGAAGCTCATTAAAGTTAACAAAACAACAAAAGTAAACATTAGACCTAGGTGCTTAATTTGGATAAGTTAGAAGATAATACTTTCCTTTCATTGTCACCGTGCGAGTTGGATGGTAAATTTTGGCAATGTCAGATTTTTCTTTGCAAGCTGTGAGTAAATGGCTGGGTAATTTATTTCTTCATTTCTCAATCTAGATTACCTTTCGTTCAACTTCGATCAATTCTATCAATGTGATGTCAGGAAAAGAGCATTCTCAATACCATCAAATACAGCTTCCAGACCATGATTATGCTGATTCTAGACATCATTAATCCTGTAATCAGTTATATCCTCTGGAATTTTCCTTGATACCTAGAAGGAAGCCTATTTGCTTTATCCTAACAACTTTGCCTTCACACCTTTCCGACTTTCGGCCTCCAAGGGCCCCGTCCGGCTTCGCTGTAAAAACTTTAGGGTTATCGGCACAGAGGAGGTTTTTAGTCGGTAGGTTTTGCTTACACCCGAGCCATACATATGGGCTTCAATAAGTATTCGAAAGATTAGAACACTTTAACATGATGACTCTTGAACAAAGAAGAGAATTTTTGGACTTAAATTTTTTTATATAAATTGCTAAGAAACAATTTAGACTGCCCCAGTTTACTATGTAAAATTAATTTCCGAGTACCACGCAGATATCCCCGAACTGCAATTACTCCGGTCGTGCCTCCATGCACTAGAACAGTCTTTGGCGCCAACTGCACTATCACTCGCTTGTGTAAAGTATATAATACATTCAGTTCATTAATTGATATAAATATTGATTCCCCTAACACTATTCGTAAATTAGTTATCAGCAATCTAGCCAGCCAGTTATGAGTGTGATAGATTACTTTGCTCTGTTAGTTATAACATAGGTTATATATTTTAATTAAAGATTAGTGTATTTTATTTTATTATATAATTTCTTAGCTTAGATTTAGATTTTTGTTATACTTAGTTGTATGTAATTAAAACGCTTATTATTTGTTTCTAACTATCTTAAACAATTCTCAATTGATTATTGCAGATTGTCAAATTGTTCATATTTTTTTTTTCACCGGTTTTAGTTTTTTACTCACTTTTAGATTTGTAATAATGTATCGATAAGCGAAATTAGCATGTAGTGTTTACCTTTAAATGATTTTGCATACCCTGCACATGTAATTTAAATTGTTAATTGTTTAAGAAATATTTTTATGTAAAATCGCTGGTAGACCAATAAATAAATAAATAAATAAATAAATAAATAAATTCGTATTTTCCTCCTCACCAAAAAAACCTTTCCGACTTCCAACCTATCTACGTCTATATTGGAATTTTGTCAAAAATCCTAAAAATTCTTCACTCCTAGATTCATTACAACCCAGATTATGACTGGTCAAAGCAACACAACAGCGCTTGTTTGATCGATTGTTGACAAAGGCCTGGCAATTGAAAATAAGAATGTTATGCTCTTGTTGGTACTAGATATAAGTAATACTATTAATTCTATTGAGGTTAACGTTCTGTTTAGAGCGCTGAGTTCTTTGGACACATCTCCATCAGTATTGTATGGCATTGATTTTTCTATTTTAATTAATTTAATATCCTTAAGATTTTCCACTTTCTACCATTTGTATTATCTTATAATGCTGTCATAATTCTGAAAATAAATTAACATTATTTTTAGTACAATATGGATTTCTATTCATTTACTCCATTTCAGCATTTCACAACACATTTATGCCTATTGTATCAGTTAGCAAACAAAGTCTCAACTGCTATTGGTAAGTTGAGGTTTATATTACTAACAAAAATTGAGTACAAAATGACAGGATCTGCTAATGACTGAACCGACTAATTCCACGACATTCGTTTTTAAAGTGTTGCATTCAATATATGAAATTTCACGAGAACTTACTTTTATATACCATCTTTAGTTCTTTTCATAGCATCATGACGTACGCTATTTTGAGGTGGGGTCATGCTGTTGACATTGATATAGTGTTTTGCTCAGCAAAAGAGAGTTCTTGGTGTTACATATCAGCTTGGTTATAGACATGGTCTCTCAAAGAAAAATTTAAAGAAAAAATATTATGACTGTTCATTGTCAATACATTTATGAAAATTTAAAATACGTTCATAAAAATCGTCACCTTTTTGCTCTTAATATTGATTTTCATTATAACAACAGTAGAAATAAGGGATTGCTTGTAACTAATTCTAGTAGGTTTCATAAGATACATTTATATATTATACATACTTCTTAAGATAGCTTTAAGGGTTAAAATTTATATATACACTTTTATAATAAAGTTACTGTTCAGGCATTATCTATAAGTAAATTTAAATGTTTTATCAAAAAATGGTTCTGTCGTAAATCCTACTACTCCACAGCTGAATATCTAAGTGACCCGATAGCCTGGGACTAGATTATGGTTATTTTATAGCAATAAAATGACAGTACAATATTTTATATTTTATTAAAAGGAGCGCAAAAAAGAATGCTTGGAGAGTTTGTTATTAGTATCTTAGTTTGTTATTAGTTCGTAGTATTAGAAATGTCATCGAAAAATACTGTAAAGGAATCAATTTTGAGAAAATAAATCCCTTTTATGCCTTCATCTTAAAAAAGTAAAACCAACTGAATATTACCTAACAACACGGATATTTAGAGGTCTAGCTGGAGGAAAGTCACACGAGACAGGAAGACTTTCTAATGATACCACTGATTGGGAATGGAGCGAGCCCTCAGGCTATTAAATAATGATACGATTGTACGATACGAATTTTACGATATTACATTGATACCATATTATTTTTATGAAAAAAGAGCACCCGTTGAGTTTCTTGCGCGGGTTCTTCTCATGTCTGAGGCATACTTTTTCGAATGGGTGTTAGTTTTTTACTTTGAATAAGCAATATCATATCCTATTTTGAATAAATATATTTGAATTAAAAAATCTGAGGCTGTCACGTGTAGAGCCGATACACGTGTCGAATTGGTTCAAGACATATGTTATCTTAGCGGAATTAATACGTAAGAAAACTCATAACATATAAGTAGTTATGAATTTCCGCAAAAATTTAATAAAAATTCATAGACAATAGACACAATTCACTCTATATTAAGTTCCATTAACACTGAGCTACTAAATCACCCAGCGAACCGCCCATCCCGTCCGCAGCTCATAACCCACCCACTTTGATGTAAATACGCCTTTGTTGCCAAATTGTCTCGTAAATATTCGTTCGCAGCATCGGCTCTGGCAATTACGTGGTTCTTAAAAGTTTTATTAGTGACGACGTGTCTGTATCACTTGGCTACATTTTCAAGGTTTATGGTTGCTTTTGAAACGCGCTCTACTTAGGTGATCACTTGCAAAAAATATAAGTACATTGTTAATATTCTTCTTATCTGCACACGAGTAAATAGGGTTTGAAAGCCATGGAAACCTGATGGCATGTGAAACATGCAATTCAAGGACTCACTTCAAACATTCCACAAATTGAATAAAATACCAAAACCTGATACTAATAACGAAGAAAAAATACCTTATAATTATGAGCATCCACACCAAATCCAAATAGGTTGCATATCCCGTTGTAGCCTGTAATAAAGTGTTGACGCCAGATTTCCTATCGTCGCCTGGATTAAATTAAATTTTATTATTATATCGAGCCATACACCTAAACCTATCAAACAATTACTCTAATATTACTCTATTTACCTACTCTGTCAATCATACTTCATCCTTCATCTATCTGTCAAATACCACATTCATTCATTCACTCATTTCTACTTGAACTACTTGCACACGACACCTGAACAGCACAAGAAAATATAATAATTGTACCTAATCCTGTTAAGACAGACGAATATACCTCTTTAAGAAGATATCAATCTTTCTTTTGTTCATCGCGAACAAAATGTAATAAAATTCCCCGCTTTATAAAGGCAATACCTTATTTTTTGACACTAATCAAATACACTTGTTTTTCAAGAGTTTCTCTTGAAAAACAAGTGTTCGAGCGCTCGATAAGAAATGCGTTAAAACGAGTATGGCCGGAAATGACCGAATAAAAAAATCTTTGCTCTCATTCGTTACTCATACAAGTCAAATGAGATATTTTAATTTAATTCGAACGAACGAGACGAAATAAACAGCTTGGAGCTTCATTGGCGACATTAAATGAACGCATGAGTACAGCTACTTAACCGTAAACATAAACCCCCTTATTCATAATAGTCTGCTAACTTAAAGCATTGCTAATTCTCACTCTGTCTTCTTCTATTGACCTAAGTCAGAATGAGAAAAAACACTCCTTAGCGGCTGTTTAAAGTTAGTGGACCATTATGAATAAGGCGGAAAGTAAATAAAAAAATATAGAAGGGTGATCATACAGCCAAGCGACCCGTTGGCATGGTTTTCTTCCTCTAAAATAAAAAAATCTTCTCCTGTATAATAACATACCCAAATCATTTCAAAGTCAAAGTCAAATAATCTTTGACTTAACTTATTCAATTGGGCTTAAGCTAAGCGCTTCTGAATCGTCACTACAGGTTGACCTGGCACCACAGTCAGCACCCGTTTACGAGCTGACGCATGGACCAGCCATCGTTCCCTTCGCACGTATTTGAGGGAAGGAGGATTATAAAATTAATGCTCACAAAGCAAGCCCAACAATTTGATCGTATAAACTCACTTCAAAACGTCTCGTCGAAGAAATTTAAATCTTATCACGGACCAACGACAATACAATATTTTCTTTGGCCTTACATCTTAACTTATATAATTTGGTATTGTATATCAGCCTAAACTTGACTTGCTATCATCAACTCAAGATCCAAATTTATATCCTTGAATTATCTTTCACCTAATAATACTACTTTCTACTACTACTACTAACAACACTATGGCATCAGTAACAATGAACTGACGCATTCTTATTTAGATAAATAGAATTCAGACTGTTGATATCAATGTAAAGAGCGTCCCTGGATCAACTATAAAAATGGGTGTCCCACAGGGTTCAATTCTTGGTCCATTTCGGAAACTTTAGAAGCGAAACTTCAATGGTCCCCTCTTAAAGCTGTTTTGGCCGTAAGTAAAATTCACCAGCTCATAAGCGCACAACTTAGAAAAACAATTCATTATCTCATACAAAATCCAATAAGATTTGAAATCCATCTCATTGATGAAATTCTTACTGCAAATGAATGGATTGTGTGTCACACAAAGTTTTCATTCCATTCTAGTCGTCAACATGTTAAGGGAGTGGGCGATCATTTATTTTAACGTGGTTTTAGTGATGGCTTACAGGCATTGATTGATTTCAGGATATACTCTTGCTATCACTTAAATTACCGCCTTTAATTTAACAAATGAAATTTTACCTTCGTTCAACTTGACACATTTATATTTTACTCGCCGTTCCCGACCGGGCGAATTTTAAAAGGAAATGAATTAATAAAGGAACATTGGAATTCGAAAAATAAGTAGCCATAAACTATCTACGATACATTTCGCAACGAATGATGGTAGTTTCATTTCGATACGACCAGTGTTTTAGGCGTGAAAGAGCCTCAAACAAAGACCATTTTCATTTTATATAAGAAGAAGATTCCATTTAACCGTATGCTCATTTGTTCTCATCTTTCAAGAAAAAGAAAGCAAAATCATAAGTGCGGTTTTATTTGTAATGTTTATTTTTTTTAGATACTAAAAAGGTTCATTAAAAATAACACCGTTGACTACACCGACAAAGTTACTAGCATCAGCTTATTATTGTTTTACTGAAATTAGAAATTTTATTATTTTTATGCAGGACTATGTGAAATTGTTTATAAAAGTGAAATTGCTAGGTAAGATTTATTTGAAAGATATGGGAGTCAACAAGATATAGCTCAAATTTATTTAAAAATAATAGAGGAGCCGACCCTGTTAGTACTTTTTTTATGGTAATAGGACGGAAGAAACTAATGAACTATTTTTTTTTTTTCAAATACAAATATTAAAAAAAAAGTAATCGCGGCTCATTATCTTGTACACCAGTGGAATTGCAAGGGTATTACCGACCGTAAGGTGAATTCATAAGTATAAAAGTAATATATGATTAAGTATTATAAAACCCCATTTGTCGTATCACCGCTCTTCGACAACACTTCCCTTACAGCCTTGCCTTGTATCGGAATTCTGGGT
The DNA here is from genome assembly GCA_949711755.1 of Leptidea juvernica. Classification (NCBI taxonomy): domain Eukaryota; kingdom Metazoa; phylum Arthropoda; class Insecta; order Lepidoptera; family Pieridae; genus Leptidea; species Leptidea juvernica. The sequence goes on from CATIXQ010000010.1 coordinate 15,416,472, forward strand.
CTCGATATCTCGAGCGAATACTTCAAGCCGGCCCACATTCTAGCGCTGTACAAAGTGCAGGTCCGGCCACATATGGAGTATTGCTGTCATCTCTGGTCAGGCGCACCCCAGTATCAGCTCGATCCATTTGACCGCGAGCAACGCAGAGCAGCTCGCATTGCCGGGACTCAGTGCTCTGTGAACGGCTGGATCACTTGGCGTTGAGTAGAGACATCGCTTCATTGTGTGTCCTCTACCGTATTTATCATGGGGAGTGTTCCGAAGAGCTGTTTCACCTGATTCCAGCCGCCGAATTCCACCTTCGCACGACACGCCACAAGTTAGGATATTATCTGGATAAGTGGCGGTCCTCCACAGTGTGGTTATCAAGGAGCTTTCTTCCTCAAAGCCGTGGAATGACCTTCTTTGTGTGGTGTTTCGGGGACGATGTGACATGGGTACCTTCAAAAAACTTCCTTAAAGGCCGGCAACGCTCCTGTGATCCCTCTGGTGTTGCAAAAATGTGGGCGGCGGTGATCACTTAACACCAGGTGACCCGTACGCTCGTTTGTTTTTTTCATAAAAGTATGTTAAAGTTCTAAATTTTAATTAATGTGGACTCCCTGGAGTGTGTGGGTTATTACAGAGCCTATATGGGGACGTAGACGGAACGTGATAATATTATTACATTTATAGTGAAAAAATAATCGGTTAAGGCCTGTTTCACAAAAAGTATTGTACCGAATTGTAATAGGCGAGATAAATTAATCACCACATAAAAAAGCCTATTAACAGTGATTGCGTATTACAATCACTTTACCGCTCCGTTATTTTTTACCAGATGATTTACTGTCAGGTCGATTAGACAGCCTCACATTCAATATTAGTTTCGTACGACGAAAAACATTTTTAAAAAAACATTTTCTAGTACAATATAATGAAACTTTTGCTTAAACGACTTAGGTTTTAAGTTTAGTATACTTTCAACTTAAAACTAGACAACGCATCTCTTAACCCTAAGTGTTTCTTTCCAAATCATGTGAGCCTCTTGCCTGTTTGCCCCGAATTTTACTACTTTCTATTGGGATATCTCTGAATCTTTTACAAAAATTTCATAATCAAGTCATCACATAATTCTTTTGCACTATCGTGTTACGAAATCTATGTGTGTGAACTAAACAATAATTGTCAGGAGAATATCATAGCTTTCATAAGTCATAACATATCCGGCACATAAAATATACAGGGTGTCCCAAAGTTATGGCACATGAAGGGAAAGTACCTTAAATATCGAAGATATGCTATTATACTGAAAGAAGACTTTATGTTATTTTTAAAAGTTAGTACTTCTGCATTCAAAGATTTTCTAAAAATTACTTGCCTCGTCTGGGAATCGAACCGACTGAAATGTTAAAAAAAACTACCCCTATTTTTATAATGCCAATCGAAAGAATAGCCAAAAACTAATAACTCTTCTTATGTAACATAATATTTTAAAAGAAAGGAACAACGTAAAATGAATGTTTTCCTACTTGGATTGGTACGAATGGACCGATTAGATGGCCGGCCAGATCCCCGGACCTTACACCATTAGATTTCATCTTCTGGGGATACGTGAAAGATATTCTATACAAAAAACGATACGAGAACGTGGGCGAGTTACAAACTGAATTGTGCCATATCATATCGAGTATTCACCATAAAATGATTAGAAAATCAACAGGCAGCGGACTCATTAAAAGATTGTCGATTTGCGTAAGACAAGAGGGATCACATTTTGAGCATTTTATTAATTAATTTGCAAAAAATACTGTGAATACCCACTTAATTGACTACTTTCTTTTAAAATACTATGTTACTTAAGAAGAGTTATTAGTTTTTGGCCATTCTTTATTTTTTACATTTAAGTCGATTCGATTCCCAGACGAGGCAAGTAATTTATTGAAATCTTTGAATGCAGAATTACTAACTTTTAAAAATAACATAAAGTCTTCTTTCAGTAAAATAGCCTATCTTCGATATTTGAGGTACTTTCCCTTCATGTCCCATAACTTTGGGACATCCTGTATACTATTAACTTCTAGATCCATTCTATAATTTAATAGGCACTTTATGTGTCGCTTAACATTATTTACAGATTTCGAAACGCAAATAAGTATTTAGTAAAATTAATTGTACATTGTGAAACTGGGCCTAAGTTAAAAGTAGATACTATTTAGAGTAATGTACAATGGGTTAAACGATATTGTTTACGCAGTCTGAGGGAACTTCATAGCGGGCCTAGAATTTGTGTAAACAGTGCGAAACTAATAAATAATTCGTTGAGACCGTGTGATGTTAGTTCATGCCTGATACATTTGATATAGTGCAACGTTTATACAGTGCAGCTATTCCTATCATTGTGAAATACGTGGCAAATACGAGGCTTGAATTTGCTTTATGGCTATGAATAATATTTTTCTGTTTTTTAACAAAATCTTTTGATTACGAGACGTTTTCCTGATACTAAGTGATACGCCCTGCCCATTACACAGGATTCTTGTAAACCCCGGAACTCTAAGCGGCACCGCGACATACAATTAGTTGATAGATGATTAGAATGGCACTACAATTGCGTTCGTCACCTTGAGCCATAAGATGTTAAGTCTCATTTGCCCAGTAATTCCACTAGCTGCGGCGCCCTTTAGACCGAGTGTTTATACATTACTGCTTCACGGCAGAAATAGGCACCGTTGGCAAAGGAGCCTCCCACTTGATAAGTCACTTTTACATTTTAACTGTCACATACGTTCGAATAATTCCACTGTATGTAAGAAAACCTATAATATTTCAGTACTAGCAGTAGTTGAGTACTATTACTCAGACAGAAAATGGTAGATTGTAAAGCCAAATATTTTCTTTTGTACAGTTTCACTTTCAAAAACGTTTGTAGTATTTTTTCGCTATCAAAGGAGTGAACCAAACAAGAACTCTTAGAAGCTTCAGTTCTTTGACGTATTTTCATTTTAAGCCCGCGTAGGTGGTCTAGGATTTTCCGGAAACCTTAAATATACGACGAATACGTGCTTTGCTTTTATAAGGTTTACTCCGACTTTCTATTTTGAAATTGTGTTTTCGACTGCTCTTAAAATATGAAAGGAAGAGTTTCTGCCTGATGCAATATTTCTGAAGACGAGTACGTAAGTTCGATTGTTTCACGTGAACACACCGATGAAGTAAATACTACTTTAAGTACGCTGAACAAGTTTTGTGGGTATATTTAACTAATTGAAACAAAACCGTCACTCACGGTTACTAAGGTAACATTGTTTAATGGTACCAGGCGAACATAAGTCAAGAAGAGATATTAATCTGTTTGTACGGTAATGGATGATGCTGTCTTACCTTACACCCTGATGTTATTCTCATTACTTCTACGTTCATTGACAGTCACCAAAGAAAACAAATTGATGACTAATGCTTACTTATGTAATATGAATAATTTGTGATTGAGACACGCAATTTTATAGTTATTTTATACCACAATGTCTTATTTTATTTTAGAATTTAATATGTATTATTTAGTAGTGTGAAGACCACTGTCGGCAAATCAATACAGCCGCAGTTCAGTGGACTGCTTGCGGAGTGGAGTGTGCGGAAGACTAGGAAACTAACCTGATCAAGCTGCACCGCTTTTATTTATATAAGAGTGGGCCAACGGTCAAGAGGCTCACGGGATGGCGAGAGGTGAGGCAACCACCCATGGACATCCGCAACAACAGGTGTATCAAGAAATGCGGCGTTTGAGGTGGGAGTATGCTTTTTTCTTGAAGGTCCCTAAGTCGTATCTGTTCGGGAAAACCGCAGCCGGTAATTGATTCCACAAAGTGGCGAGGCAAGAAATTTCTAACAAAACGCGCGGTTGTGGAATGCCAGACGTCTACGAGATGCGGATGGTACTTTGTACGTAATGTCCGGTGGTGGAATCCGACCGCTGGAATCAACCCGAACAGCTCCTCTGACCACTCCCCGTAAATGCGGTAGAAGATGCAGAGAGAACCCACATCTCTACGCAATGCCAAAGAATCAATCCGATGGGAGATGACTTGATCATCGATCATTCGAACCGCTCTTCGTTTTATGCGGTCAAATGGAAGAAGCTGGTACTGGGGAGCACCCGCCCAGAGATGAGAACAGTACTCCATGTGAGGCCATATTTGCGCCTTATAAAGTTGTATTCGGTGGCTTTTAGTGAAGTTTCCTCGTCTTCACAATTCGTTTCGCGGTGCGTTATATGTTTACGAAAATAAGAGGCGAGACAAGTAGGACGTTCAGCTGATGGTAATTGATACGCCCTACCTATTACAATGCAGTGCTGCTCAGGATTCTTGTTAAACCCAAATTTCTGAGCGGCACTACAATCGCGTTCGTCACCTTGAGACATAAGATGTTAAGTCTCATTTGCCCAGTAGTTTCACTAGCTACGGCGCCCTTCAGACCGAAACACAATAATGCTTACACATTACTGTTTCATTGCAGAAATAGGCGCCGTTGACCCATAATCTAGCCGGCGTCCTGTGCAACGGAGCCTTCCACTGGTAATTGGGTTGACAACCACGACGCGCTAATCGTCCAAGAAGATATTTTATATTATATTAAACTCCATTTTTTTCCATAATGCAACCCATTTTTTATTACCAACGTAGGTCGTGAAAATTTAACTAAATTCAAAGTGCTAAATTAAAACCTTTTTGCTGCTGCAATGTTTCAGAAATAATGTAAAAACTTTTAATTTTAAAAATATAAAAAGTACAGTACAAAATGGACTTTTCATTTCAGATGCTGCATTATTAAGAGAACTTTTCAAATAAAACATAAATGTCCTAGACTAATATTTTTGTATGAAATGTTTATAATACAGGGTGGTTTTTTGAGAAGGACGGTGCTAGCCAAGTTGGAAACTACGAGACTTAGAGAAAAGTCGTGAAAGGAGTCATGCTCTCGATTTATAAGAAACCAAAAACTGCATATTTAGTTTTTTTTAATTTCTTGGACCTTTGACGAAAATCGACCATTAATAAAGGCATAAAGGCGTTTATTTTTTCAAAATTGATTCCATTAGAATTCTTTATGATGTAATTTCTAATATACTAGATACGACTACCGTTTCGGAAACAAATGGCGCTCTGAGAGAAAAGAAGCGGCGCAAGAAACTCTCCCAGCATTCTTTTTTTTTGCGCTCGTTTCAATTAAAGTTTACAATATTGTACAGTCATTTCTATCGCTATAAAATAATCATAATCTAGTCCCAGGCTGTCCGATCACTGAGATATTCAGTTGTGGAGTAATAGGATTTACGACAGGGCCATTTTTTTATAAAACATTTAAATTTATTTATAGGTAATGCCTGAACAGTGGCTGGGATTTTATTATAAAAGTGTTGTATGCGCTGGATCTAGGTGAAAATTTTAATTAGGAAGCCGGTGTA
>CATIXQ010000010.1:15424252-15443678 GCA_949711755.1 Leptidea juvernica
GCGGGATTCGAACCCACTACCTCCAGCGTTCCGTGCCGGTGCTCTAAACAACTGAGCTAACCGTTCGAGTACCGCCTCGTTATAAAATTCTGTTTGCTTTGTTCAACTCTGAAGGCTGTGGCTTCATCTACAGGATCTACTTTACAGTTGATAACCTGCTCAACTCCAAAACGGTTTAGTTTATAATTTTATATTGTATACACAATATGTAAGTACTTAATAAGGTTTAAGGGTATAAAACAAAAGACTCGTTGCGATTTTTTTTCTCTCAATTTAAATTTATATCACAAAGTGCAAGACGAGCTATATCAATTATATCATTCATTTATCTTGGCAAGTACCGGAATGTGGTCCATATTAAAATTTCACACGCACTTATACCTTGGTATAATTTAATATTTTAGTAACACATTTAGACCTTTTCGTCCTTGTGCTCCTCGTTCGCGTTCGTCTATTTGTAAAGCCAACATAAGATAGATTTATTAGGTTTTAAAATTTCCCTTTTGTATTTTTTCTTGTTAGGTATGACATATTTGTTTCATCGAAGTATTTAGCCTCGTTATCTATACATTTCTGCCATTTTATGGGATGGTAATTTTTGTCTTAGTCTGGCGGGTACGAAGGATCTCGGAGAGTTTCAAGAGAAAGCTCATGGTCGCTCAGAGGGCTATGCTCAGAGTTTCGCTGCAAGATCGAATCAGAAATGAGGACGTCACCAAAAACCAAATTCACCACCGACGTAGCCCAAATGATTGCGAAATTGATATAGCAGTGGGCAGGGCAGAAAAGTCCTCGAATGACGACCACGTATTGGAAGATGCTGTATTAGCGGGCCCCCACAAGATAGACCGACGATCTTGTGAAGATCACCGGAATACGTTAGATGAGGGCAGGGCAGGACCGATCATCGTGGAGATCTTTTTGGGAGGCCTTTGTCCAGCAGTGGACGTCTTCCGGCTAGTGATGAATGCTGAAAATCTGACGGTAACTGAGTCGAGGCTGATTCACTTCGAGATTCAACATCATTGTTCGAAGTTCAGAATAGTAGAACATATTCCGTTATTGATAAACTGGATCTGAGGAAGCTTTATAAATATAACATTAAGTGAGCACAAAACAGTTTCCGTCACATTGTTGCAGCGTTTGACCTGGAGTCAGCAATTGCAGTTATTGTTCAGAAAGCAAATTTTATCACTCGTCATAAGTCACCACAAAATTAAGATTGATGCCAATTAGCTTTTTTTATGGAAGAGGAGGACAAATGATCGTACGTTCCACCTGGTGTGAAGTGATCACCGCACTAATGCAGTTTGTAAATTGACTATAAGTCATCATCATCAGCTGGAAGACGTCCACTGCTGGACAAAGACCTCCCCCAAAGATCTCCACGACGATCGGTCCTGTGCTGCCATCCTCTAATGTATTCCGGCAATGTTGACCAGTTCGTCGGTCAATCTTCTATCATCTTCCAACACTGCGTCTTCTGGTACGTAGTCGCCATTCAAGGATTGTACTGCCCCACCGGCATTGCATTTCTGAATCGATCTCGCAGGGAAACTGCGAGTATAGCCCTCTCCATTGCCCTCTGAGCGACTATGAGCTTTCTCATCACGCCCATTGTTAGCGACCATATTTGCATACCATAAGTCATCACTGGCAACACACACTGTTTGGAAAATTTTCGTCTTCAGACACTGTGGTATTTAGGACGAGAAGGTTTTACGGAGCTTCTCGAACGAACGCTTGAATATAACGAATAAATTCAGTGTTTATCAGTATTAGAGGCTTGTGTATAGTATATCAATATTGAATACAATAGTTGTATCAACACAAAGGGGCCACGAAAATATTTTTTCTCTGAATTTTTATCATAATCTTTTACGGTACATAATATTTGACGAGAAATAAGCCTTGATTCCGAGAATATTTCGATGTCCTTAACCGAAACTTATTACCTTGTTGACATTCAAAGAGCATATTAATATTTATATAGAAACGTGGGTTCGCATTATGGAGGTTAGAGGTAAAGAGAATCATCTGTGTATATGAAAAAGTATGATGAGAAAAAATATGAAAAAGATTGGCGCCACAGTACCATCTGGGTAGATCTCAAAATAATACAAATCACTCTAGGTGTACGTTTCCTATAATAATTCTTTAAGGTTATTCAAATTCAAATTCAAATTCAAATATTTTTATTCAAAATAGGATTTAAAATCACTTATTGAACGTCAAAATCTACCACCCATTCAAAAGAGACTGCCTCAGACCTGAGAAGAATGGGCGCAAGAAACTCAGCGGGCTTTTTTTTAATAAAGGGTCTTTCATTAAGGGCTTCCTATCTTCAAATTTAAATAAAACAAACTTTGTGTTAGATATCATCAACAATTTTTATTCGTGAAAGGACTATCGATGCCATTATGTGTGGAATATAACATCGTTCAAATGTCCGCCCCGGCTTCTCTGGGTGGCGCGCATCCGAAATGTCCAATTTTCCATGACGCTGGTGCATAAATCAGGCTGAATTTGACCGATGGCATGGGTTATGTTGGCTTTGAGGGCCGCTGTGGTTTGTGGCTTATTCGCATAGACTTGCGACTTAAGAAAACCCCACAAGAAATAGTCTAATGGGGTCAAATCGCACGATCTCGGTGGCCAGTTCACATCATCTCCACGTGAGATGACCATGCCATCGAACCGCTCATGCAGAATGTCCAATGTGGCATGAGCTGTGTGGCACGTAGCGCCGTCCTGTTGAAACCACATGTCGTTGGTGTCCATATCATCCAATTCAGGCCAAAAGAAGTTGGTAATCATCGACCTATAGCGCTCTCCGTTTACGGTGATGGCCTGGCCAACGTCGTTTTCAAAGAAATATGGACCGATGATGCCGCCAGCCCAAAATCCACACCAAACAGTGACTTTTTCGGGATGCATTGGACGCTCTTGGATCTCATGTGGATTTGTATCAGCCCAAATTCGACAATTTTGTTTGTTCACGTACCCATTCATCCAGAAATGGGCCTCATCGCTGAAGATGATTTTTCGATGAAAATTAGGGTCAGTTGCCAACTGCTCCAAAGCCCATTCAGCGAACACAAGTCTTTGTCTATGGTCGTTTACCTTCAGCTCCTGGGTCAGTTGAATTTTGTACGGGTGCAGGCCCAAGTCACGACGCAAAATTCGCCAAGTTGTGGTCTGTGAAAGGCCGAGTTCTTGTGAGCGACGCGAAATCGACTGCTTCGGATTCTCCTGCATGCTCTCACGGACAGCGGCGATGTTTTCGGTAGATCTTGCGTTTCGTCGACGTACGGGTGTTGGTTGATCGTTTACTGAACCAGTGGACTCAAATTTATCCACCACACTGCGAATAGTCCTCTCGTTAGGACGATTATGGCGCCCGTAAAATGGGCGAAGCGCGCGGAACGTTGCCCGAACAGAACACCCATTTTGATAAAACAATTTTATCATTTGCACGTGTTGTTGAACGCTATATCCATCCATGGTGATTTGGCAAAACAGACTGAATAAATGACAGCCAATTTGACAGATGTTGCTTCAACAAGATGGCCGCTATCAACTGTAAAAGTTCGGAAGTCCCTATTGTAAGACCCTATATAAAATATGGATTAAAATGTAATATCGTACAATAAACATTTATAATTAAAGAGCCTGAGGGTGTTCGCTTTATTCCCAGTCCGTGGTGTCATTAAGAAAATCGTTTATGCTATAATAACCTTTCCCACACAAACGTTTTTTAACAATTCTTTTAAATTTCGTAACACATTTGTTTTGTACATCGTCTGGGATCATATTGTAGAAGCATATACATTGCCCAACAAAAGACTTACTAACTCGACCCAACCGAGTAGTAGGCATAACAAGTTTATGTTTGTTCCTCGTGTTAACATTATGAATGTCACAGTTTCTAGAAAATTCCTGAATGTGCTTATGAACAAACAAAACATTATCAAAAATGTATTGAGAAGCAACAGTCAAAATGTTTATTTCTTTAAATTTTTCTCTTAATGATTCTTTACGACCTAGGTTATAAATCGGGTGAATAGCCCTCTTCTGCAGCACAAAGATAGTATTAATATCGGCCGCACTGCCCCATAACAATATACCATACGACATAATTCTATGAAAATAACTAAGGTATACTAATCTCGCCGTATCTATGTCAGTTCTATGTCAGTTATTTACAACATTTTCATTATATTTACTACATTACATTGTACAACGTAAGTTGTTGAAATATTCAATAATTAACTACTATAGTCGACAATAATATTGATTTTTTTAACAATTGCTACATTCACCATACTTCATACCATGTGCCTACAGCAGCGCCATTGTGGAGGGTTTTTGAACTGTTATTTACTATATAAGCTGGACACTTTTTCAACTTTACCCTCCATAGTTCACATACAATGAATGGATAAAATCTGCCAAAACGTATCGCACCAAATCTTGCGAGATTTACTAGTTTGCTAACTAGAAATAAATACTAAATTAATTGTAAGTAGTTTGTACAATTTAAATATTGAACTAAGATAATATTTTGATAGGCAATGTTAACACAAACAGCTTCTGACCTCTCTGAGACTAATTCTGGGGCATGTCCCTACATGTAATGTAAATACAGATGTTTGATTATAACAGCCAAACCTTATGTTGTTATTAATACAGCGTATATTCCTTATCAAAGCATCTCACCGATTCTCCGAAATTTATTGCAAAAAAAACCTAAATTCAATATAAAGATATCGTTAAGACAGATTTAATGGTTGCACAAACAACAACATCAAAACGCTAGAAACCTGCCATCACAGAATGGAACAAGGCATACTTAACATAGAACTAAAAGATAAAATTAGGCTGGCATTAATAAGAAAGCAAACCAATAACATATATATAAAAGCAACCACGTGCAAGTCGGACTCGCCCGGGAAGGGTTCCGTAGCAGTAAGTAACATAATATAAAAGTTATATAGAAAGGAAAATGATATTAAATTATTTGAATGGAATAGGCAAAAAATCTTTACTCAAAATCATACAGTGCAAATGAGCTCTCATCATTTATATGTACTCGTTCAAACCATAAAGTTTGCATGGTAATGTTTTTTTGAGTTTTATCATTCTCTTATTTTAGAAGTTACAGGGAGGGGGGGGGGGAACTTTTAACACTTTGGAAGTGTCTCACGCGCCAACTATTCAGCTTAGAAAAAAAACATATTTCAAATTTCAATATAATTTTCGAAGACCTAAAGATAACCCACGCGTATGGGATTGATGAAAACTTATATAATAATAATAATCTTATAGTTTTGGAAAAAAGCGGCTATGACATACACCGACAGACAAGCAGACGTGACGAACCTGTAAGGGTTCCGTTTTTTGCCACTTGGATTCGGAACCCTAAAAATATCGTATCAAATCACTGATGAAATAGACTAAAGAAGTGACAGAATGGTGTCCAAGATATAAAACGAGAAATAAAGGAAAACAGCATCGAAGATGGGATGATGATATTCAAAAGGTGGCAGGTGCGACTTAGATGAGGAAAGCAAGAGATATATCTTTGTGGAGAATACTTTAGACTAGAGATTGTAAAACATGAAACTCGAATACTGAGTTAGTTACTAACAATTTATAGAATATGCTGTATATATATATCGTGAACGGGTACTACTTGTAGTCGCTGGATGTTACTGTGCCTGCTATCTAAAAGCCCCCTTCTAATATTAAATTTTCTTTAAACATTACAATAGCTAGGGAAATTTCGAGGCTACGAGACTTATCATATTATGAAATGAGAAGTACATCTTATAACGGCCGTTCCCAATATTCAGTCTATCTCCGGTTGTGGCATACTTGAGATAAAAATCGTAACTATCGTTGACTTTTCCGTCCCAATAAATTTATCGACGGTAACTCACCTAATCCGTACACGCTGGCTGTTGAGAGGACGTATAGCTTACCAGCGGTAGATGTTTGTATGGAAATTGATAAGAATGACTTATCGGGTTGAGTGACTTTTATTGGAACAGCTTCAGATTATTATATTGGGAACGGCCGTAAGAGAGTCGAGTGCAATTCCGTTGTTGCTTTTGTGTTAAAATTTTGGGTTAAATCAAGAATCCTAAGCGGCACTGAATAATAATGGGCAGGACGTATCACTTATCATCGGTTTAGTGTATCTCATCTGTCTTACGTGTCTCAGCACTTTTTCTCATTAAAAAAAGAAAAAACATCGAAAATTCACCCAAATATCCCAAAGTAATAATATTGTCTTAAAAGGGGTAGTAATACTAGTAAGCGCATCTGGCAACAAAATATCACAGCTTTCAATTCGTTTATTTATTCACGAGCTCAGAACAATAAGTTATACTTTCTGTTCTTTTGTTGACAGCAAACGTTTTCTGTTCGGTTCTATTTAATTTGCACTTCTAATAATCATACACATAATAATATTATAGCCGTTAGTAGCATTTATTAAGGAAACTTTAAAGGATCTGATACGTTTTTCTCTCACTTTGTTGTGACTTTAATTCATATTATATTATGTTAATATCTATAATAAATAATATTATTCCTTTATCAATACTAATTTATCATAGACCAAGTATAGTAACTAGACACCGGTTTGGCGTGGCCAATATGAGACAGATAATATCCTATATATATAGGTTCATAATATAACACAAGTGTTCTTTCACTATCACTTTTACATCGTAAAACTCAACATCGCACCATATTTCCTTCGATTGTACTTAAAATTGTCACTGATGTTGAATAAATAGTGGATATTTCACACGTTTCACAAGTTTTCTGTGCAGCGCTGTCAAGTTTGTTTAGCACACCGGGTGTGCTGACCTTGAAAAAAGCGGCACGCATGGCGAAACAAAAAATCAAATCACTCTATCTCATTTCTTTACATAAGACTCGTATAAACTTATCTTTTTCTCGTGTGAGTGAGACGGAAGCTATCAATTAGTCTAGTTACTATACTTGGTCTATGTAATAAAGTTGTCGACGGACAATCAAGAATACCTGAGGCTATGTTAGGTAATTTATCGTTGGTTGAAAGATGTCAACGCGGCATTATGTCATTCTCTCTTCGTCAGGTATTAATAATCAGGATGGCGTCTTTCGCGTTCCGTCCCTTCCTTCGGTTTTGATACCCGACGAGACGTTAGACGTTCCTGTAATCGTTTCACTCCACTCACACTCACACACGGACTGACATACACCACTTACACAATCACAAATACCCTCCACAAACAGACACAAACAAACATGCACACAAACATTTACACTACTTACATACATACAAACATATATTCATACACTCATAAACACCTACATACACACTTACATACATTACACAAAACATCACCACACTCGCCGGCGAGTGTGTTCTTCTCATCTTTTCATCTTTCATCTTCATTTCGTCTTCATTTTCATTCTCTCTCCTTCCCACAAGCACACAGCCGGTCCGAGGTTCGAGTCTCCTTAGGAGACGCCCCGCGACTGTTGTTGCGTAGTCTTTGCGGCCTCCACGGCCCATGTCCTATGTCGCTGTAAAAACCGTCAGGGCTAACAGCATAGAGGAGGTTTTAGTCGGTAGGGGGTGTCCGCTTACAAGGACACTCGAGTATATTACGCCCCGTCCCGGGGCGTAAATTATCCCTACATCAATAAGGATATCGTTTCCTATGTTCTCGAAGTGACTATGTACGAGTTTCAAATAATTTTTACGGCTGAGATTGCCGCTAGTTCAATAAAATAATATCTTCATACAATTTCCATTTTAATGTAAATATCCTTATACATTAAAATAGGTAGCATGACAAAGCCGTATTTAGGTAGCCCTAACAAAGAGAAAATCATTATATTATACCGAAATAACCGCAGGGTTTTGAACCTATTAATCTTAACAAACTAACTCATTTCTCATTTATTGTTAAAGCCACAAACTGTTGAGAGAAGCCGTATTCTCATTAAATCCAGCCAGAAGGTAATGGCAATAAAATAGTCATTATAATGTTGGTTTTATGTACGAGTAAAGGTTGGAGCAGTAAAAACTTATTTGTGAAAAAGGTGAAATCTTAATGATTGGGGTTGGATTTGTAAGCATAATATGAACGACTATAATTTTAGGTGTGAATTAATACGTGTGTAGCTTTAAATGAAAATTGTATAATTGAGATTCAAAGTTTTTTTTTCCTCAAGTACAATTTATGAGTAAAAATTTTTTAACAAATAAACAACCGACTTCAAAAACACTTTTCCAAAACAATAGATATAATTTGCACTAAAAAGTATAAAAATAATTGCGTTTTTTTATACAATCTAATTAATTAATGTAATTCTAGTTACGATTATTGTAATTTTTGGAATCGGAGCTTCTATTGAGAAGGAGAATTCCACTAGCTACTGCGTCATTCAAATTGAAACAACGAGAGTTCTTGCAGTCTCCAGTTTGATAGCAGAACATAGTGATGCAAGAAGCTATCAGCTCATCAGACAAGAAATCCAAGGAATTGATCAAGGCTTTGCCGGGCGGGAGCCACGTCCAACCCAGTGATTTCTAAATCCCCACCTTCCGAACCGCTTCCACCCTTTTACCAGTCATCCAAATTTCTCTCGTCCTACACACACTTCATCATCATCATTTCAGCCGGAAGATGTCCACTGCTGGGCAAAGGTCTCCCTCAAAGATCGTCATGCCGATCGGTCCTGCGCTGCTCTCATCCAACTTATTCCAGCAATTTTGACCAGAATGTCGGCCCGTATTGTGGGAAGCCTACCAACACTATGTGTTCCGGTACGTGGTCACCATTCGAGGACTTACTGCCCAAACGGCCACCTGTCCATCGAGCTATGTGCTCTGCCCACTGCAACAAACATAAACTTGTTATGCCCACTATCCGGTTGGGTCGAGTTAGTAAGTCTTTTGTTGGGCGATTTATATGCTTCTACAATATGATCCCAGAAAATGTACAAAACAAATGTGTTACGAAATTTAAAAGAATTGTTAAAAAACTTTGTGTAGGAAAGGTTATTATAGCATAAACGATTTTCTTAATGACACCATGGACTGGGAATAAAGCGAACACCCTCAGGCTCTTTAAATATAAATGTTTATTGTACGATATCACATTGTAATCCATATTTTATATAAAAAAAAAGCCCGCTGAGTTTCTTGCGCCCATTCTTCTCAGGTCTGAGGCAGTCTCTTTCGAATGGGTGGTAGTTTTTGACGTTCAATAAGTGATTTTAAATCCTATTTTGAATAAAAATATTTGAATTTGAATTTGAACTACAGGCCGATAGGCGGCCATTATGAGAATTGTCATCGTCTGTGACAGATCAGTTACGTCTCAATAAAATATTTTAAAAATGCCATCGTGCGTTGTGAAAAAGTGTAAAAACGATACTATATATGTATTTGTGGCCATATATGATTATTTAAGGGTGAAAAAATTGTGTAACTAGTATCCCCCGTAACAGCAAACACACTAGCATAACGGTGCTCCACTTGCTAATATCACGGCGCGGAGTCTTTCTTTTTTTACTCGTCCGTGACAAGAATACGAAATTTAACTTTTTGACATAAGGTCGCTTCAATCATATCCTCTTTATGTTACGAGAATAGTCCTACTGTAGTAACACTTAAGTCTCAGCAATGGTACAGGTATCATCCAAAGAGAAACAAACCCAAGGGTAGGAACTAAAAAAGGAACCAATCGTATTACACGTACCAATGTCTTTTCGGCTTTCAAATTCATAATTTGTAAATTCATTATTCGACGCATATAAAATGTTCACTACATCTCAGCATAAAACTTGCATTACATTAGTTATTTAATGAATATCCAAGTACGACTTTTGTTATTTATATTTCTGTCCTTGCTAGAGTCATTGAAATAAAATAGTGTTTTACATCGTCGTTATATTCACAAGTTAGCACACGTCATATACACGTGGATCCAGTGAATAAACACAGCTATATTGAACGACTACAGCGACTACGATAAAAACAGGGTGTTACATAAATTATTCATAAAAATCTTGACTCTCAGCCGTGGCGCTTCCGATCTACGAACTTTGGATATCGCAATGTGTATGGTTATATTAGATTCTATGGAAACATAATAAACTTTTTACGGTCATAATGACTTATGGGAGGTTTTAAATATCGCTAGTAGACACTTTGTTATATAATGGAATTCATAATCGCATATCAGGGCTATTTCGTTCAGTATTTCTTCGATAAAGCTGACGTGACTTACAGTAGCGAGGATTCTTCTATAAACCTATTTAAGCCCTCGGTAGCAAAAAACATGGCCGACATCGATCAGCTGTCCCGTATTTGACGTTTTTTCGATGTCATTCCGTTCATAGCTCTTATTAGAATAGCCCATTTCAAAACATTGATTTTTGACAACTGACGAGCCATTGACATTGTAAAGATGTTTGTTTCCATAGACAGTTCCTCGTTAAATCAGTAAAAATAATGTTTTTTGCACGAAATCGCAACATTTCGTACTATACAGACGTATTAGTTATCGGGTCTATATATTAGAATTATGAATTAGGAATTTTATCGAACGTTCCATAGGCTTAAAACACGTTTTAAATAATATAGGTTACTGCCTCCGATAAGCGTTTTATAATGAATAAGGTGGTGAGATTTTACAAAATCATTAAATTTATTTAAGCTAGCGATATTTCTCTTATAATTGCTATAAACTGAAAGATATAAACTAGGGGGGGGCTCCTTTGCACAGGATGCCGGCAAGATTATGGGCACCACAATGGTGCCTGTTTCTGCCGTGAAGCAGTAATGTGTAATCATTACTGTGTTTCATTCTGAAGGGCGCCGTAGCTAGTGAAATTACTGGGCAAATTAGACTTAACATCTTTTGTCTCAAGGTGACGAGCGCAGTTGTAGTGCCACTCAGAATTTTTGGGGTTTTTCAAAAACCCTGAGCGGCACTGTAATGGGCAGGGCGTACCAATTACCATCAGCTGAACGTCCTGCTCATCTCGTCCCTTATTTTCATTAAAAAAAAAACTTTTTTTACTCGTTAATGCATATTGTGAAACTTGATATTCTCAATAAGAACAAAAATTTATATCTGACTTCCTATGTATTATTTACATCCCAAAAATACTGCATAATGATAAGATAATATTATGTTAAATAACTAAAACTACAGATCATATTAAAAATTTAAATTTAATTTCAGTTTGAAATGGAATAGTACTAGCTTACGGGTCTCAAGATTGCCAGTCTATTTTTTTTTGTTTGGTCACTTGGTGTTAAGTGATCACCGCTTCCCACATTCTCTTGCAACACCAGAGGAATAACAAGAGAGTCGTGCGAAGGTGGAATTCGGCGGCAGGAATCAGGTTAAACAGCTCTTCGGAACACTACCCGTGATAAATGCGGTAGAAGACACACAATGAAGCGACGTCTCTAAGCAACGCCAAGTGATCCAGCCGTTCACAGAGCACTGAGTCCCCGACAATTCGAGCTGCTCTACGTTGCACGCGGTCAAATTCATCGAGCAGATACGGGGGTGCGCCAGACCAGAGATCACAGCAATACTCCATGTGTGGCCGGACCTGCGCTTTGTAGAGCGCTAGAATGTGGGACGGCTTGAAGTATTGCAGTGCTCTATTGATGACGCCCAGCTTCTTCGAAGCCAATTTGGCTTTGCCTTCCAGATGGCAACGGAATCGGCAATCGCTCGAGATTTCGAGACCCAGTATTCCCATACTAGGCGAGGCTTTAAGCGAAGTGTCTATAGAATAGTACAGAAATAAAAAGGGTGTGTACTTATGTATGCACGCAAGAAGTTATACTTCTTTGGCCTAACGAAGCAAAAATCATCAAATTCATTTATTCCTCGTGCCATTTTACTTTTTAAGAAAGAACAATTTTTTAAAAATCTTGCAAAGATGGCTTTGCCAATTAATTATTAAACAATGAATATGGCTGTATGGGCTTGAACCCTTTGCCTGTCGTAATAATGGACGAAGAAACCAAAAAAAAATAAGAAGCAATTACACATATATAAAACCAAAAAAGTAATTATACTAATGAAATACGTACGTAACGGACTATACTGAAATAATACTAATGACTTGAACAAATCTATTTTACCTATGTAAAATAAAACTGATGACTAGGCAGCATGGTCTCTGATCTTAGCCTGTTCCTTGTGGAACGCATAAAAAAAACAAATGATGCAAATGTCAGAAAATTTTAGGAACCAACTTCAACCTGTTACATTTGTGGAAGTGATGCGCGCGCATCTTAAAATTTCACTCTCATCATTTTTTCATAACGCACCTAAAGAAGTATAACTTCAATAAGTAAAGTCTATCCCTGGCTCTTGTTTAGTACAAGTTTCAATACTATAAAAAAAAACAGGTAGTTTAAGATAGAGAAAAGTCGCATGAAATACCGTATTATAAAATTAAATTTTCATGGACCAGGAGTTTAGACCAACTCATGTGTTACATGATGTCATGTGCATTTGCACCGCCCGCCTTTCTTATCGAAGAAGCGTAGGAGTCACGAGATGTTATGGCCTCATTCTACATTCTCCTGCAATATCAAACAGAGGAATCATTGTATCATTGCTGGCCTTTTAGAAAAGGCTTTGTTTGACGGTATCCATATCGTATCGGCCTGGAAATATCACGCTCATTCAATAGTTGTAGATGGAAGAAAGTTGCTTGAAAACCGTACTGTAGAGGAACGATCGACGAATCTTTTTTTTTATTTATTTATTTTGAGAAAAACAGAACAATTATCAGTACATATAAGTGGCTTATAATATATTATCATGCTAAAGCAATTGTTCCTTAGAAATTTCTAACTAAGATTTAAAGTTTCTAATGTGATAAGGACTGTTTAATTAACTAACGATTACTGAAAAAGAAAAAAAGACTAATGTTACAGAATTTATAAGCCTTATTATATAATAATAATAATATTGACACACTTTTTACACAAATTATCTTGCCCCAAATTAGGCATATAGCCTGTGTTATGGGTTGCAAGACAACGATATATTTAATACAATATACTTACTTAAACATACATAAATACATGTAAACAAACATAAACTTCATCAAAATTCATCATATAAATGCTTGCACCTACCGGGATTCGAACCCGGCACCTCTAGCTTAGTAGGTAGGATCATTATAGATCATGTAATACAGTAATTCTCTTGTTTATTATAATTTTTGATTTGTGATTATTTCATTAAAATCTAATTCAATATCAACAGAGACAAAGTCTTGAGAATATGTAAAATATATTTTGGGAATGATTCGTGTTTTCAAACAAAATCAACAATGTTTGTAATCAAAGTAATATGAGCAATGCCTACGACTTAAATTTATTATATTCATCCAAACCAGTATATTAGATTTAAAAAGTGCTTGCTCGACGGCCGAAAGAGAAGCCGGTGTGGTATTCATCTAGTAAGAAAATTTTTGAAGTTGGCGTTACTTTGCGAAAATCCATAATAATCCAAATGTTTTGAATTTTCTTTAGTGTTCATTTCGCACAATATTTGTCTTCAAAAATTCGACACGTGTGTCGCCCCTACACGAGGCGTCCTCTGAGAGACTGAAAGAGTTGACTGAAACTGTTGAAACTTTTGAGTCTCGTGCCAGAATTTGGCGAGTCTACATCTGAGGGTGCCTCGTGTAGAGGCGAAACACTTGTCGAATTGTTTAAAGACAATTGTTTGAATATATTAGAAATGACATCAAAAAGAATTCTAAAGGATTCAATTTTGAGAAAAAAAATGCCTTAGAGCCTTGCCTTAAATTGGCGGAATTAACATTGAAGAAAATTTAAAATATTTGGATTCATCTAGTAAGATGCCTATACAAGATGTAGTCGTTAAGTATGACCAGGCAATTATTCCGCCACTATTTGTTACAGCTGATATCAAAAAACTTTAAACTGACATCGACAACACATTACCTAATCATTAGAATGACATCAATAATTATTAAAAATCAAATTTTGAAAACTGCTCGTTTAATTTAAAATAAAATGTATTGATGACCTTTTATTTATTAGATAACGTACTTTCGTTGTCAGTTTAAGATATAATATCCGGACGACCGAGCCTTGCTCGGATTTTTAAGAATGTACAAAACTTGAACAAAAAAAAAACTAATAGGACATCTGGATTCGAACCGGGGTCTTCTGCTTTCCGGATCACCCAATGTCCCATCTGAGCTATAATAGTCTTGTATTTAGTGGCGAAATTTACCTTTGTATTCTAATGTTATTGTAGCTGTTTCTCATTCAAACATGGATAAAACTATTTTTTTTTAAATTGTAACCTAGCTAGATCGATTTATCACCCCCGAAATTGGAGCCGTTTCCGAGATTCAGATTATATATATATATATATACAATAATTGCTCGTTTAAAGATATAAGATAAAACGCGTGTTATTGTAACTTTGTTTTTACATTAGATTTTTGTGTTTAAGTTATATTTTTATTATAATTTTAGTTAACTTGGCGTTTCAAGACCTTTTCAGTTCTCGTTTTGAGTTTTTGTCATAGGTAGTTATAGTCATTATGAAGTTTAGCGCCATTTATTGCCTCAGAGGTCGTATTTCTGTAGATAGTTTATGTCAGTACATTTTGCCATTCATTTTATCTGCAGTTCCCCTAAAAACGAGATCTGGAAAGTTCTTGAAACGTCGTTATCCATAACATCATTTAGATGTGTTATTTACAATTCAAGACGAAATATTATATTAGGAAATATAGTACAGACACAAAAATATAGTCGAGTTTAGAACCTAATCCTTCTTCGCTGTGAGTTAATAATAATAGAATATCCATTTTACATGCTCTATTTTGTATAAATATTCAAATACAGGGGCTTGTAAGTAGACACACGCACGATGCAGGTGAGTTGAATTTTTCACATATACGAATTTTTTACCTATTGCGATGATATCACAGGCCATTTTTGCATAGAAGAGGAGATCAAACGATCGTACGGCTGTTGTCACACCGGAAATATCATAGGAGCATTGTCGACATCTCAAGTGATTGTAAGCACTTTTTTTAGTACTAAATCCATGTCGTACCATCCTGAGACAATGCCCATGGAAGTATTTTCTTTGAAAAACTTAGTGTGGAGGAACACGACACATCTTCACCAGTGGGAGGCTCCTATGCACCGGATGCCGGCTAGATTATGGATACCTCAATGGCGCCTACTTCTACCGTGAAGCAGTAATTTGTAAGCATTACTGTGTTTCGGTCTGCGCCGTAGCTAGTGAAATTACTGGGTAAATGATACCTTTACCTACTAAGCTAGAGGTCCCAAATTCGAATCCCGGTAGATGCAAGCATTTATATGATGAATATGGATGTTTGTTTCCGAGTCATGGATGTTTAAATGTATTTATGTATGTTTATATGAATTTATGTATGTTTAAGTAAGTATATTGTATTAAATATATCATTGTCTTGTAACCTATAACACAGGCTATATATGCTTAACTTGGGGCAAGATAATTTGTGTAAAAAGTGTGTCAATATTATTATTATTTATTTTAACTATAGTTATAGAAAAACTAACTGTCGAGTTTCTTAGATTATAAATAGACTCCCAATTTCTGAATCTCTTCAGTTGTCTAAGCATGAAAACTCGATCAAATAAGCTGTGACACAGGTGAAAAAGTCCTAAAAGAAATTATAATAAAAAAAATAACAACTCCTGTCTTATCGAAGGTAGTCGAAAAAATTTCATGAATTAACAAAAATATTATTTTGCAAGTTGAAAAATGGAATAATTTTATCAAACTAATGTATTGCCAATGATCCTCGATAAATCTACGAAGAAAGAAATATGGCCGTTAAGAGTGGGTCAAAATCGCGCCGAAATTAGCCGGTTACAAACAAACATACAGGTTTTTAACTTTTTACCAGTGGGAGGCTCCTTTGCACACGATGCCGGCTAGATTATGGGTAGGTACCACAACGGCGCCTATTTCTAAGTCTGAAGGGTCTGAAGGGCGCCGTAGCTAGTGAGATTACTAGGCAAATGATACTTAACATCTTGTGTCTCAAGGTGACATGCACAATTGTAGAGCTCAGAATTTATCACGAATCCTGAACGGCATTTCGTTGTGATAGGTAGGGCGTATCAATTACCATCAGCTGAACGTCCTGCTGGTCTCGTCCCTTATTTTCATGAAAAAAAAACAAAAATGTGAAGCTAATAAAAAGCGTGTAAAAAAGAGAAATTAAAATACGGCTTTGAAACAGTGACTCCATGCTGCATTGTTATAATCACAAAAGTGCATTTAAGCCAGCTTTAAGGAACATAATCCACGACTTGCTTAAGCCAAGATCTGCAGTCCAGTCACGTCCCGGGCACACCGCCCTGGTTGGCAGAGTTACACTGCGCTGTTTGTACACTTGTATTATTTTTACATTTTGTACACGAATTAACTGAGCGTGGCTTGTACACTTGTAGCTGTACTCGTTCGGAAATAAAAATGGAGAGGACCTCTTTGCATGAAAATTAAACCAATTTAAACTAATTATAATTTAAGTTGTTTTATATAATACTAGTGCATCCGACAGGCGTTGTCCTGTACACACGTCTTAAATTTGAAAATTCGGTCCAGCCGTTAGGATGAGTTCACTAACATACACATGAGCAGGAGAATTATATTATATGGACGGAATTGAGAATCTAAATCAATCTCAAATTCACTGGAACACACAAAAAAATCATCAAAATTGGTCCAGCCGTTTAGGAGGTAGTTCAATTGTGAATCTATACCATTATCGAGTCCACTTGAAGACACACAGAAAGTTTCATTAAAATCGGTCCAGCCGTTTAGGAGGAACTCAGTCACCACCGCCCACGTTCTCTTGCAACGCCAGAATAATCACAGGAGCGTTGCCGGCCTTTAAGGAAGGTGTACGCGTTTTTGAAGGTACTCATGTCGCATCGTCCCGGAAATACCGCACTAGGAAGCTCATTCCTCAGCTTATAGTACGTGGAAGAAAGCTCCTTGAAAACCGCACTGTATAGGACCGCCACACATCCAGATGACGGGGATGATTTCCTAACTTGTGGCGTTTCGTGCGAATGTGGATTTATTTTATGTTATACGTTTTTATTCTTAACAGCATTGAAGTGTCACACTCTCGACATATTCTAAAATATTATTCACTAAAAGAAAAAGCTGGTGTAACAATACCCTTACTTCCTCCTATATCCATCAATGGTTAAAATATTAGGCCGAGCACAGATTGCACCATTACCGATTTTATAAATTTAAAACGTTTTCAAAAAATAACTCCCCAAGCACGTAATAGCATTATGATTAAAAACAACCAAGGCGTGTTTCTTTCCTCAATAAATTTCGTTATAAAATATAATACCTGAATTCTAAACACATTCCAGATATTTCGATAATCTTTGCCTGAAGCTAACGAGCTTCACCATTAATGTTGCCTCGGGTTCACGCCACAAGCGGAAGCGGTATATAAGTCGCTAATAATTATGGATTTATCATGGATAATATTATTATTTATCTTACAATACAATGAAAATACAACAAGTTTTTTCTATCCATAAAGAAACAACATTACATACATATAATCATAATTGTGTATACTATATATTCTGGTAAATTTTGCTCTGACTGATAATACCTATTCCTTTAGTCGACACGAGGCGCAAAATCGACTAAAATAAAAAGAGGCTCAAATCGCCTAAGGAAAATACCACTTCAGATTGTTCCCGTTCAAAATTTAAGTTATATTTAAATAGTTATATGAACTGAATCGGCAAAATATGAAATTAGTATTAAAATATTAATTAATTTAAAAACAAACTTTTATGAACGATGCGGGACGACCTCTCGCGTTCCGTGCGAGTGCTCTTCCAACCGAGCTAACTGTTCGAATGCCGTATCGTCATAAAATCTTATATGCTTTGTTCAACTCTCAGGTTGTGGTTTCATCTACAGGATCTTCTTTATAGTTGATAACCTGCTCAATCCCAATATTTGCATATTGAAAGTGAAATATAGGATTATGATTAAAAACAACCAAGGCGTGTTTCTTTCCTCAATAAATTTCGTTATAAAATATAATACCTGAATTCTAAACACATTCCAGATATTTCGATAATCTTTGCCTGAAGCTAACGAGCTTCACCATTAATGTTGCCTCGGGTTCACGCCACAAGCGGAATATTAAATATTAAATATATAGGAAAGATGAGAATTGAACAAAGCAAAGATTTTATGACGATACGTCACTCGAACGGTTAGCTCAATTGGAAGAGCATTCGCATGGAACACGATAGGTCGTGGGTTCGATCCCGCTTCGTTGATAAAATTTTGTTTTCAAATTTTATTTGTGTATTAATCCCAGAAGTGAGTATTATCACTTTGAAAACATAACAAATTGTTTAGATTAATAAATTTATTGATGCCATTGTTACATCTTGGACCACAAAGTATAGATAAAAGACGCTTAACGAGTTCAGTGTAAAGTGTAATAATAATTATAATGACTGATATTAAATATACTTTGCAGTAAAATAGAGTTAATACAATATATTTATCACTTTTAAAGACCACTTTTATTCCACCTTCGCACGACACGCCACAAGTTAGGATATCATCCCCACCATCTGGATGTGTGGCGGTCCTCCACAGTGCGGTTTTCAAGGAGCTTTCTTCCACATACTACAAAGCTGTGGAATGAGCTTCCTTGTGCGGTGTTTCCGGGACGATAAGTCATGGGTACCTTCAAAAAAAAGCGCGTACACCTTCCTTAAAGGCCGGCAAAGTGTGAGACATAACAAAGTCAAAGAGACATGAAGAATAATACTATTACTATTACAAATTACTAGTAGACATCTTTGATTCATTAATATATATACTGTCTTATAACTTACTAGCTGATGCCCGCGACTTCATCCGCGTAGATAAAGGGTTTTTATAAAAAATGAGCAAGTTTGGAATTGAAG
The DNA here is from genome assembly GCA_949711755.1 of Leptidea juvernica. NCBI lineage: Eukaryota > Metazoa > Arthropoda > Insecta > Lepidoptera > Pieridae > Leptidea > Leptidea juvernica. The sequence goes on from CATIXQ010000010.1 coordinate 15,443,328, forward strand.
ATTATCTCATGTCCTATTCCAGTTTCGGTTCCGTTTTCGCAACATATTATATGAGTCGTTTAAATTATCTAAAATAGTTCTGAAGTATTAAAATTTTTATGTAATATTAATTGTAATTTTTGTGTACGATAGCGCAATAAATGAATATTATATTTAACTACATAAATGCAAGTACTTTTATACTGATGAATAAGAAAATTTATTGAAGTAGGCGTTACTTTGCGAAAATCCATTATTATACAAATGATTTAAGTTTTCTTTAGTGTTAATTCCGCCAAGTTTTTAAACAATTCGACACGTGTTTCGCCTCTACACGAGGCATCCTCAGGACGTGTTGTCTCGCCAAAATCC
>CATIXQ010000010.1:15478560-15492195 GCA_949711755.1 Leptidea juvernica
AATGCAGTCAGCTAATAAATTGTAGTTGTGAGCTTCCACTAACATACCTCATTATAAACCTTAAGCCCCAATGAATCCCTCGACCATATTTTAGGGAAGGGAACGACCCGCCCCACGATATATCCATTTTAATACTTTTAGCTGTTTAGGTTTAAATAACTTTTTTTTTTTTTTTTTCCGAATCAAAACAAATCTTATAACTATATTTACAATACTACGACTACATAAAATTAAAACTATCATTACGTGGAAGCGTACCAAGAATACTGGCAGCATTACCCCGTTGGATAGCAAGGCTGATCCGTTGACCGAAATAGCTGCCAGCGCTTGGGTTTCCAGTAGCCTTATTGAGGCGCGAAGATAGTATTTTGAACATTCTCCGCGCCTCTGGGCCCCACGGGCCAAGTGTCTCGACACCAAACGGCACAAAGATGTATGACTCACTGAGACCAACATATTTGCGACGCTTGCTGTCTTCGGCAGTCGTAGCAGCAGCCCCAGCACCAACTGACGTAACATGGACATGAGAAGGAGCCAGAGTGTCGACGCAAGTAGCGTCCCACACCAGCGCCCTTCCCCGTGCCCAAGCCACCAGCGTCATTCCATCAGGACGCTTGCCATCGCGGCGGGTAATACCATTTGGCTCTAAAACAGCTGGTATATTAAGAGCGGCAAATGCCCTGCGGATGACTTCATTAATGCTGGCGTGACGACTGATACGGCCTGCCGATTTTAGGCAGGATAACCCGTGGCGTCCAAGAGCATCTACCTGAACGCCACATCTACATTGATGTGGTTCATTCAGTTTTATACCTAGCCGGAGTGATACGCATATTGACAATGTCATATTGTCAAGTAGCGTTCCAATCGGCGCAGAAGGCAAGGCTTGTAACCAAAAGCCCGACTCATTTTGTGTCACGGCCAAAAGACGAGCACGCTCTGTTATGTCAGTAGATGAGATCAATAGATCATCAAAGGCTGACTTACAAAGAAGTGCGTCCCATGCTTTTTGACACTTTAAATCGTCTGGAAAATTTTGAATGTTTGCAATATTTAGCCAAGCATTGTTAGCTTCGTTCAAATACACAATCTCTGAGTTACCTGGTACATGATTTACAATTCTAGTAACCAAAGGCTGCGCACTATGAACTGAAGATAGAAATGCTGGTAAGGCAACGCCCGAAACTTTGCGAGTACCCAAACCACCAAACCGTATCGGTAAAGAGGCTTGAGACCATGCACGATCTGTAAACGCGCAATTCAAAACGGTTTCTAAAATATTTTTAAGTGAAATATCAATCACATCAAGCAAATTTGGAAATTTCCATAACGGGCTAGACCTTGAGGTACGTAAGCTAGAGGTACGTAAATTGTGGAACAAATAAACAAGACCGAATAATAGTTAAGGCCATATGAGAATTAATTTTTAATAATCTGTCCGAAACATTATTAAATTTTTTAATGTGATCGTTTAAGATCGTTGGAATTGAAACAGGAAATAATGGAGCTCCAAGAAGGTCAAGTGAATTCTTATCCAAAACTTTAATATTGGGGGCCAGAACATTAAATTTATTGGTAATATCAACCCGGTCTGAAATTTGGAAATTTTCGCCGATAAAAAGCTCGCATTTTGAAAAATTTAACTCAAGGCCGATTGAGCTAAAACTTTCTATTACAACTTTCAAATCATCTAAAACAGAGTCCACTTCACCACCCAAAGTACCATCATCCAAGTACCAAACATTAAATTTTGATTTTAGTTTTGTTATGGCGGAATGAATGGCAAGGCTAAATATTGCTGGACCAAGAGGGTCGCCTTGCTGACAGCCAACAGAAGACCAAATATTATGATTTTTGAATAATAATTTGGATGGTTTACTATAACATTGCCAAATATAATGATATATTGAAGGAATTGAATTTTTAACTTCTCTCAGCAGAGCTCCCCTATCAACAGAGTTAAAAGCATTTTTCACATCTAATTTTAAAAAGACATCACCAGAGTTCCTCTCCAAAAAAGTTCGCGCAGCGTGGACTGCAGCTTCGCAACCACTTTTGCAGCCGAAACCCAACTGAGTTGGAATGAATTTAGTTGATAGGAAAGGAGAAATATGTTTACAACAAATTTTAGAAACAAGGCGTCGAAATGTGCAGCCCACGGCTATAGGACGAATACCACCATCTTTTTTCTTAAGAGCACATATATTCGCACCATATAAAATTTCGGTAATTTCGGTATTAACTTTTCCAGAAAGCATGAGATTTACTAAGAGAACAATGTCCTCAAGCAACGCTCTACCCGCATCCCCTGTGGAAGGACATACCAGATCTTTCAGATGCTGGGGTGTCAGTCCATCGGGGCCGCCGGCAGAACCAGTCTTAAAGGACATTATTGCTTTTAGTACATCACCATCATTAGCCCGTAGATGATTATCGGAAAAAGATGGTTCCGGAATAACATAATTAGCATCTGGTGATGGGTGTTTACTTTGTAAAGCCAAAAGTGTTTCATTTGAGTCGGGTGCCAGGATATCATTTGAAAAAAGTATAGATGCAGCACCTTTCACGTCAATAACTTTATTCTCATTAAGACCTATTGTCACTTACGTGAGAAATTTATATTTTACAAATTAAAGTAGGTACTTAACAACAATGATTATGGTGGGTACAGAATGCAATTCAATGTTAGGCAAACAGATAAGACATAAAACAACCTACATATGTTATTGAAACATTTCATAATTATTGAGTATGTGCCTTTGAAGGCTCGCTTTAAAAGAAGTCAATGTTTTGGCATTTCTTATTTCTGAGGGCAGGTTGTTATATATCTGAACTCCCTCAAACCCTGTTTACACAAATACGATATTAATCCTTATCATTTTATTACTACATAATATTATAAAAACATTCAGATATACGTTCGTTTTTCGTTCGACTCTCTTCAACTTTGATGACACAATTCCGATGGCTTTGTACTACATTATGAACAGCGTCTGTCGGGTCAGCTAGTATATTATAAATATCTCAATATCAGATACATTGTTATAATATCAATCCGAAAGTATACTGTTTCAAATAAAAAAATGTTTCAAACTAATTTAAAAATAGAATAGAATCAGTGGCTGAGATATTTTTCTTACTTTTCTTGATAGTAAGTATACGAACGATAGAAATTACAAGATAGTAAAGTTTCAAATACCAACATTTTTTTATGAAAATAAGGGACGAGACGAGGAGTACATTCAGCTGATGGTAATTGATGCGCCCTGCCCATTACAATGCAATGCCGCTCACGATTCTTGAAAAACTACAACTGCGCTGGTCACCTTGAGACATAAGATGTTAAGTCTCATTTGAACAGTAATTTCACTAGCTATGGCGCCCTTCAGAACGAAACACAGTAATGCTTATACATTACTGCTTCAGGGTAGAAATAGGCGCCGTTGTGGTAGGTACCCATAATCTAGCCGACATCCTGTGCAACGGAGCCTCACACTGGTAACATTATGGCTTACGATCTCAAAAAAATGTAAAGAAATTTATAGGCTCTTACAGAAAGAGCCTATAATGCAACGTATTAGTATTAACCTGTTAATATATCAAAGTTGTAGAATTTCTTTGTGCAGCTGTAGACGTTTATGCAGCCAATAGATTTAGGAAGTACCCAATTATTTTAGCAAAGGAATAGAATTATTAGGAATGGAGTATAATAAAACACCTATTGTGTCAAAAAAAGAGTGTGTATACTTATGTACTTAAGTTATACTTCTTTGGCGTATGGAAAAATAAATCAAATTTTAACAAATAGTTAAGATCACAGATAGTATAAACACTCAGCATTTAAGGTTAATAAAACAAAACGAAAAATAAAATATTATTTAGATAAAAATGTAATAATTTTAATTAGCGATGTAAATACGTACGACAATTAACCTCAAATCTATAAATGCACTCAAAACAGTTTATTCAAATCAGTTTTATCACTAATATTCAATATATATAGATATATGTACTAATAAATTATTAGTAAATACTATCACCGTCGTATATGAAAATGATTTAATAAAAACACCAAAATAATATTTATTTATTCACACTGTTTAATTGTACTGTTACGAAACACGTGTTCTAAATATAAGAATACTAGAATATACAACTTGAACATAGTTATCGATTTTCATGCCACCTAGAACTCACTTCACGATGTAGAATTCAGGTTTCGTAGTGCGCGCGCATCGTAAAAATTCACTCTCATCATTTTTCAAAATGGCGCCAAAAGAAGTATAACTGCAAAAATTAGAGATTCCCAAATAAGTTTATCTCATTATCAATATATATATATATATATATATATATATTTCATTACTGTTACGTTTAACATCGGAGAATGCAGTCAGCTAATAAATTGTAGTTGTGAGCTTCCACTAACATACCTCATTATATACCTAAAGCCGCAATGAACTGTCATCAATCCATGATATATGTACAGTGTCAAATTAATCTAACGTTTTGAAGGGTTCCAAATTGAAGTTCAACGATTCCTTATAATAATAATAATAAAAACATTAATTTCAGGCATACCCATATAAATTAAAAACACGTAAATACTATACTTGACAAAATCTTATAAAAATTTGTTAGTTACAATATTCACTTAAATCTATGTTAGTTCCTATCGCTAATTCTTAAATTTACCTTACAAAACTACTTGCACCTAGCACTAATATGAGCCTCGTCTTAACATGTTAAAAAAAATTTTAACAAAAAACAACCGACTTCAAAAACACTATTCCAAAACAATAGATATAATGTGCACTAAGAAGTATAAAAATAATTTTATACAATCTAATTAATTAATCTAATTCTAGTTACGATTATTGTTATTTTTGGAATCGGTGTCCTTCCGCCGCGACCCGCTCTCGCCTCTCGCCTCCTCACGACTCAAGCACTTCTCACCTATAACTATGTATGTAGGAACAAACCTATCTTGGATGACACCGACTCCAAAAATTACAATAATCGTAACTAGAATTAGATTGTATAAAAATACGCAATTTTCAGTGCACATTATATCTATTGTTTTGGAATAGCGTTTTTGAAGTCGGTTGTCTTTTTGTTAATTTTTATTTTATTTTATGATTTTAGTGAATTTGTAGTACACTAACTAACAATTTGTCTAAATATGTGTAGATATACCAAATTTTTCAATGCAGCAATGAACACAAATGAAATGCACAGCACTTTGCAATTTGATTACAGACAGTTAGAAATTCTGCCACAGATCGCACCCTTACTGTAAGTAGTTAAGGAAGTTAAGTCCCATTGATCATCATATTCGACTACGACAATTACTTGACCATAACTATGTTATGGTAGATAACTTAAATATCCGGATAGCATAAAAAAGATTCGGCCGAGTATCGTTAATTTGCTCCTAAAAATTGAAGAGTTCCGTTACTTTGTCATGGATTCCGTAATCAGAACCTAACCAAACTCTCACCAAACTATCTTTGAAGTATATCCTTTCCAATGAAAAGAATCATCGAAATCGGTTGGCGCGATATTGAGTTATTCGTAAATTTCATCCAAAATCATCCACTTTGCTATGTATAGCAAATTTAAAACTATTATGGTTTTCTCATGGATGCCATTGTCAGATCTGGACCAAATTACAATGGGACCACACGGAAAGCATCAGCTTTCAAATAAAAAAAAAATTATAAAAATCCAGTCGAAAGTATTGAGTTAAAAAGCATAAAAAAAAGAATATACCGACGAATTGAGAACCTCCTCCTTTTTTGAAGTCGGTTAAAAAGAGAAACATACCGATCCAATAAAAGTAAGACAGACTATTTAAATTAATGCATTGTCATCGGAGCTTGACAAGGGTGTAAAGTTTCACTTTAATTCGACGATTTAAAAAATTACGATCACAGTTTCCGAAACACAAAAACAAACAAACGTACCAAGCTTAAACAAGTAACTTAAAAAGGATACATTTTTTACCCTTTAGTCAATTGCGAAAGTGGAACCAAACACAATTAAGAACATAAAACAATTCAATACATTAATTGTCGCTCTGTAACTTTAGTTGCAAATTGTCGAGCACTATCTGTAATTTTGCAATTGAGTTTCAGTTTTTAAGGGTGTAGTTTTCTGTGAAAATTAAGACTACAATGTTTATACGATCAACTCTACAATTTGTACTCATTAGAAGATTAATTACATTAAGTTTACATGAACAAAAAGATTTGATTTCATGATGAAATAGTCCGTAATTTAAAAGCTTCATTCATTGTATCTAGGAGGTTCCACCTTTTGGATAATACTCTAGGAATTAAAGGGTTCTAATAGATGTTAAAATGTTTCAAAAAATACGAAAAGGTGACATTTTATTAGTACAAGTCACTACATGACCACATAAGTTCAATGAACAATTCCTTATAACTCAACATTTGGTATATTCGTCTCGTTCAACAGCCTTAGTAATTATTGTTACAAAAAATTATGAAAGTGAGATGTGCTCCGCCTGGGAGTGTAAATTAGCGCACCGCAGTCAGAGATTCAACTAAATACAACGCGACCGCCCCCAAGATACATGCAAAAACAGAAAGCAATACGTGAGTATTAGCCGTCGCTTGTGACTCACACCGGCACACTATCCGTTTAGACATACTGATGAACAATAACAATAGCCTTTGAGATGTAGCTCAACTCTGCACCGCGCCGGTCAGTAACAGACTAACTCCTGTAACCAACTACTAATTACCACGTCGCGTCGTTGAAGTCTCACAAATATTCATAAAACAGTACTTACAGAGTGAAACGAATTCATGTTAACAAATGTCACTTCGCAAGTGATATTCTACAATTTGTAGTGGTAAAGTTTTGTTAGGCTTAAGATCATTTGAAGTTATTTTATCTGTATTGTCTATCTTTCCAATACTTTTCGCAACATTTCCTGAGAAAGATTATTGTAAAAGATTAGCATTCTATTAGATATAAGCTGTTTTCGGCTAAATATCGATACAATCTTATAGTACTTGTCCATATTATAATGCTGCACCTGTGCTTTATTGATTGCCTCTCTCCAGCCAGCATATTGGTTAAAGTTTTGATTGTATAATCATCGGCAAAGCACACTGGTGCGTTCAACTCAAATATTTAACAAGATATTCTATATAATCCCTAGCTAAATTATGCAATATTTGAAGAGTATTGTCACTTAGCGTATGGTGACGTCGTGGGAAATTTATTTAGAATCGCAATTATTGTAACAGACATGGGGAAAAATGCCATAGCAAATACATCACATACGAGCCCATGTTTATGTGTTTGTAATAGAACATGATGAAACATTACTGAGCAATTTAATCAGTCATTTATGCGACAGCATCTACACCTTTATAAATGGATTTATTTATTATTCAAACACACTTTATCTACATAACTGTGAGCAATCCATTTATGGCTGGTTCCATAGTATGGCTTGCTTGCAACGGGTTGAAAATTTGCAAACAAATTTGAATCATTTTGTGCATGCCCTGGAGCCATATTACCAAAATCGAAATACGAAGTTTCGGTTGACGGATCGTAAACTTTCCTCATCCATCCATCACGAAAGTGTTTCGCATCCGATGATCGATACGAAGTTCGCGATTAGACATTTTGTCTTTCGTTTACCTTATTCCGAAATCCACTTGACATTTACTGTTTCGTTGATTGACGTTATTATGATCGTAACTACAACGCCAAAAGCCAACTTTTTATAGTTATGTTTATGGTTCCTAAACGAAATACGTTCGCACTATTCTTATCAAAAGTACTTTGATAATAGAATTTAGTTCGACGTTCTTTTGTTTCGGACCGAAACTTCGGCTTTTGATTTGAAACGTTGCTTATTTTCACTCTTCTCGGACTCGGCTTGTTAATCGGATTTTGAGTAATTATTTTCACAATAAAAAATGTATGTATCAAAATGCGGCACTGTAATGGGTAAGGCACCCATTACAGTGCCGCTCAGGATTCTTGAAAAACCTAAAAATTCTGAGCGGTACTACAATTGCGCTCCGCACCTTGAGACATAAGATGTTATGTCTCATTTGCCCAGTAATTTCACTAGCTGCGGCGCCCTTCAGACCGAAACACAGTAATGCTTACACATTACTACGTTATGTTGTGGTATCCATAATCTAGCCGGCTACCTGTGCAAAGGAGCCTCCCAGTGGTTAAGATGTTTTTTTTTAATTATTTGTTTACAACACTTAAATATATTCCTAATGCGCTAGTGTAACATTCACCTTAAAAAATAATTTAACATTTAAAATGAGCATTAATTAAAAAATAAAAATATATAGATGCACTTATACTTACAATCATAAAATACTTAAGAAACCTAATCTTATTATTATTTATCACTATAATAGCATATAGCCCACATTGCAAGCCTTGTGAGTTCACTCAGAGTGCAACATAACAGATGATACTTAAGATGTTAACATAATATTAATTATAATCCAATATGTTTCGTTAATTGACTATTGTTATATAGTTGTCTACATGATCGTTATTGGTCCATTAAAAATACCTACTTCTCTGTTTTTGTAAAATTTCGCTAATTAGGTGCATATGCTCAAAGTACCAACACACTACTGTCATACTGAAACATGTCGGCTTTCACAATTCCATCATTAATATTAATAATAATATTTAAGAATAATTATAATATAAGATGTGAATAATTTAATAATTCATTTAGTACCTTATATATAATATTAGTACGGTTGAAGAACTCGATAGTTCAAAGAAATATGTATAAATACTTATACATATAATTACTCTGGAGTGTGAGCTAACGTGTTACCATGGTAACTGCTAAAATTTAAACAGAATTTTCCACGTTAAGAGTGGACCCGAGTCAAGCATTATTTGAAAAATAGGTATTTGAAGAAACCATTGCTATCCTCCACCGCGCCCGAAGTACAACTTAAGGGGTAATCCGCAAATCCCGTTGCATTTTTCAACTTAATCCGTACTCGCTCATAATTCGTTTTTGACCCTGGAGCCATTTTACCAAAATCGAAATACGAAGTTTCGGTTGACGGATCGTAAACTTTAATATCACGAAAGTGTTTCGCATCCGAAGATCGATACGAAGTTCGCGATTAGACATTTTGTCTTTCGTTTACCTTATTCTGAAATTCACTTGACATTTACTTTTTCGTTGATTGACGTTATTATGACCGTAACTACAACTTGGCTTTTATTTATATGTATGGTTCCGAAACGAAATCTGTTCGCACTATTCGGATCAAAAGTACTTTGATAATAGGATTTAGTTCGACGTTGCGTCATTCGTTATTTTTTTTTTTTGGTTTATTCGTCTATTATAACGACAGGCAAAAGGTTCAAGCCCATACAGTAGTATTCATTATTTAATAATGAATTGTCAAAGCCATCTTTGCAAGATTTTTAGAAAATTGTTCTTTCTAAAAACGTAGAATAACACCAGGAATAAATCATTGTAATGATTTTTACTTCGTTGCGCCGAAGTAGTATAACTTCTTGCGTGCATACATAAGTACACACACACTATTACTTATGAGAACTATATCCCAACGATGAATCAATAGGTTTATCGATATATCGTTCACACATCATTGGTCAGAACTGTAGGTCTATTATCAAAATCGAAAGCCAAAGTTTCAGTCCGAAACGAAAGAACGACGAACTTCGAATTAAATTCTATTACCAAAGTACTTCGGATTCGAATAAAGTGAAGTAGTAGTTACGATTATAATAATATCAAACAATGAAAATGTAAATGTCAAGTGAATTTCTAAACGCGAACTTCGTATCGACCTTCGGATCCGAAACACTTTCGTAATAGAAAAATGTTCGATCCGTCAACCGAAACTTTGTATTTCGATTTTGGTAAATAGGACTCCTACTTCTTACACACTTGCAAGAGTTGCAACACCAAAATACCATACATATTGCGCAGCTGCAATAAAAGGTACTAGGACAAACTCCTTCCCTTGTAGACGTAGCGTTATATTATATATTTGAATATGACTTGCTTGGCGTGCTCTTATACATTGCGACAACAACTTCTATGCATATATTCCTTGAACTTCTATTTTGATATAAAGAGTCTGATATTGGATATCAAAGAGATATGCTAGCATTGGTTGCGGCTTCACGTACGCAGATTATTAATGAATTCAGTATACAACGTGATCAATTATCTATCCAATACTTGAACGAGGGTTTAGTATGTCTCACTAGTCGATAAATAAAGCAATGTTTCTATTTAGGGTACAGTTAGTATAAATTATAATCGTAATAATAATGACGACGCGTCGTCGTTTTAATATCAATAATACGTTTATCGAGAATTATTCAGTTTTACAATTTTAGTTAAAATTAGTTCATAAATCATCATTTGATTACATTATAATGTGAAATAATTGTTAAAAAACAATAATTGAAAGCAAGTGCACGTGCGCCGAGCCCTGTACATACGGCCAAACGGTCGACAATAGTGGCATTCATGCTCGAGCTGTCATATGGTACGGACCTCTCTGGGACGTCGCTCGCTACGCTGCCTGTGGAATATTCTAAAGTGATGAAATACTCGTTGTAGTTTCGATGATCCAATTATGAGTGATCACCAGCAAGTCAACAATTGTGACGTCACACCTTTTAAAAACAATACAGAGGTTCTTTCCTCGTCATATCATATTCTATTAAAACCAAACAAAGCAGCATGAATTGTAAGTCAATTAAAAAAAATGTTTTGAGAATCCATGACCGTTGATTCAAAGCTGAAAAACTTGAATGGTAATCATTACCATGGAGCATTTTTTTTCTATTCTTAATATTTAAGATGATTACTGACACTGGTAATAATTTGCTCAGAACTACTTAAATATATGAATAGGTATCTATGGCTACAAAATTATAACTTATCATTATATAAGTACGCAGTACCAAGTCCTTTAACTGTCCGAGATTGCTCTTATTCGAAGTAAAACTTAACATGAAAGTTCCATCAGTCTGAATGTGAAAGCTCATTACACCACGTCAAGTATAAATTGACGAGCCTTTGAGCACCTTCATGCGTACTAACAAAATTATTATCTTCATTGTAATATCATCTAAATATTCTTAATACTAAAAATAGTAAAACAGCGCCAATTTTCGGTTTTATTTGTAGTATTAATTATCAGCGGTACGTACCTTCAAAAAAGCGCATACACAATAAAATACTGGCAAGGCTCCAGTAATTCCTGTGGTGTTACAGGAGAATGAGGGCGATGTTGATCAATTAACATCATGTCACTCGTACTCTTGTGGTCCATAAAAATCACATAAAAAAAGATATTTCTTACCACTTAGTTACTAATGAGTCCGATTAAAGGTTTCTAAAAACCTTTCTTAATTTTAATTGATTCCATCTTTTCCATGTTCATCGATTTATTTCACATTTTTTATTCAGTACTAGTTGACCCGACAGACGTTGTTCTGTATATAATAAATAAAATAATGTTTTTTATGAATTTGTCAATAATATATCATAACATCAAGAATTACTTCGTAAAATATGCACCCTGCTGTCGTTATGAAATTGTTTCACAGCAGAACTGTAAAACCGTACGTCAATAAATTCTCTCATAGAAATTAAGTATGGACACATCAAAGGAAAAACAAATTTGTTGTTTTTATTTAATTCCTTAATAGCATTTCCTATTTATTCACCTTTTAAACCTTCTCTGGACTTCCACAAATAATTCAGGACCTAAATTTTCCAAATCGGTCCAGCCGTTCTCGAGTTTGACTGAAATGCTACCAGCATTGAAAAGCTATTCATTTTTATATATACAGATATACCAGCAGTGTCTGTTACGTCATTTGTCCATTATTTTTTCTGCCATCCTGTTAAAATAACAGGACTCCATCTACTCACTCCATCTATCATCTGTTAGATGAGTGTTAAACCTTTACTATTTCAGGTTTAAGCCTTTGCGAGTGCATTCATCACCATCGCCCTATTTTTTATTTTCCTGCCTTACAGCTCTTTACGTGGCGTTTAATAAGTTAACTAGTCAACTATTAAAAATAAGTTAACTAGTTAACTATTCAATTTTACAATAAACTACCAGACAGGATACTAGGACTCACTGAGCATAAATGAAATATTTCTTCTTCACTTCCTTATCAAAGAAGGCTTACTATAGTAGAGTAGATTATATTATAGAGGATAATGATGCATACTTTCTTGTCTGGTTCTGTGCATATTACCTAAAATTGTATAATATTATAATAAACAGGCTAAGATGTTATATGATTTAAGAGATGGGCTGGGAGTTTCTTATCAGTTCTTCTCCCCATGTCAATAATCCTTTACGATACTTTATGATGTAGCTCCATGACATTTACCAAGTGTTGTTGAATTACATCAACATAATATTATGTTTTGTTATTGTCACTGTAAAAGAGGCAAGTTACAAATGCAACTGTTTTTTTTACATTATATTTTTAGACCTTATTTGTGATCCTGCAAAAGAGAGCTGTTCGAGCTATATATCAGCTTGGTTATAGACAGTCTCTCAAAGAAAAATTTAATAAATAATTATTATGACTGTTCATTGTCAGTACATTTATGAAAATTTAATATACGTTCACAAAAATCGTCACCTTTTTGCTCTTAATAGTGATTTTCATTATTATAACACTAGAAATAAGGGATTGCTTGTAACTAATTCTAGTAGGCTTCATAAGACACATAATAGCTTTAAGGGTAAATGTATACACTTCTACAATAAAGTCCCAGCCACTGTTCAGGCATTATCTATAAATAAATTTAAATGTTTTATAAAAAAATGGCTCTGTCGTAAATCCTATTACTCCACTGCTGAATATCTAAATGATCGGACAGCCTGGAACTAGATTGTGATTATTTTATAGCGATAGAAATGACTGTACAAAATTGTATATTTTTATTGAAAAGAGCGCAAAACATAAGAATGCTGGGAGAGTTTCTTGCGCCGCTTCTTCTCTCTCAGAGCGCCATTTGTTTCCGAAGCGGTAGTAGTATCTAGTAGCATAAGAAATGACATCAAAAAGAATTCTAAAGGAATCAATTTTGAGAAAATAAATGCCTTTATGCCTTTATCCCTAGTTTTTGGTACTGTTAATTTTAATTGATATGGAAGAGCGTGGCCTTCTGGCACAGTTGTTTCTCACTTAATAGAAGGTCACATCCACTATTATGTTTGTACCATTAATCCTACTGAAATAAATATTTTTCATTTTTTCATTTTCAACTGTTTTCATTTTTTCGAAATAGTTTCCTTTTAGGTCCTCCTTGATCATCCAAATTTTTTTTGCTTTCAATTTCTTTTTCATCTTAAGATAAATGTAGGTGCTCACAGTAATAATTGATCTCACTCTTCTTCTCATTTACGTATAAAATTTAACATTTATAATTGAATTTTTTTTCAAACAAGAACTACTCACGTGACTTCTATCAAAATCGATTACCAGATTGATGAATGTAAATATTTGCCGTGCTAAAAGTTTATTGAGCATACAATGGAGTAATCGCTGTCAGAACTTAGACCACTTCCTTTC
>CATIXQ010000010.1:15492205-15559032 GCA_949711755.1 Leptidea juvernica
GGCACGAAGTAGTCACCAAAGATTGTGTTACGCTTATGCATTAGTGGACCGCAGTCGCAGAGTAGATGAATAGGTGTTTCATCATCCTCAAGGCAGAACCTGCAAGCTTTGTCGCTTCTGTTGCCGACCACACTGAGGTGCTTGTTTAGGGGACAGTGCCCGGTTAGCATCCTAGTGAGTATACATAGATTTTTCTTGTTCAATGATAGGGCTTCATTCGCATAGCTGCTGTTGAATGCTCTTATCAGTGCTTTAGAGTGGTTTAAACCTGAAGAGTTGTTCCAGCGTTTAAGTGCTTCTTGTTTACATTGGTTACTCAGGGTGTGTCGGATGGCGCTCTTGGGCAGTCCACAAATGGGTTCCGGACCATATTGGACTGCTTTAGCCCCAGCTCTTGCGAGCTCATCGGCGATTTCATTGCCTATGATTCCAGCATGCCCTGGGACCCATCTTAGAATCACTCTGTTTTTCATGCCTAATGAATTCAGGCATTCAACGCAATTATTGACTAACTTAGACGACGTCAAGTCAGCGTCTAAAGCCAACAATGCTGCCTGACTATCATCATATTTTCTTCGTTACCTAAGATTTCTTAAAAGTTCTTTCAGGAGTTGCTTCGGAACCAATTAAAACTTCTGTAGTTAGTTTTAACTGGTTATTGGTGGATAGTAAGTATATAAGAATCAAGGCTATTGTAGCTTAACCAAAGAATCTTAATCTGAGAAGCCACGTGTGTGTAAAAATGTAAATTTTATTGTTGAAAGCAACTGCGCTCGTGTAAATATTTGAGTTAAACTCGACTGCACGGGGAGCATGCGCTTCCAACACTCAAATATTACCCTCTGTTACACCGTTTTACGTTATAAGTAAATAATATTAAAGTAAAACAGAAAAACGTATGTGAATATGTTATGATCTCCATCGCATACAAATGATATATATAAAAGGGCGTGATGAAAACTGTCATCTTCATCCATCGTGCTTCAAGTTCATTTCCAACACATAATATACAAATCACATACTAATATTAATGAAAATCAATACGTTTGCAACTATATTAATTTAAATCATATAAAATATTACTCTAATTTGACAAGTTTGAATATATAAATGGCGATTTGTCGCTATACCGGTGCGTTGGCGTCCCAGTTACAAAAAAAACATGGCCATCTCGCTACCATTAACTGCGACACTCCGCCAGAGCGACTGTCAGCTGTCACTTGCGTTGACAATGACAACAACTCTCGTTCAACGCGCCTTCATATATTTATGTAATTGCTAATTATCACTCTGCAGAGATTATATTTCTATAGAGTAAATTTTTAAAACATTATTAGTTTTAAGTTTGAGCGACGACAAGAAATAATTAGAACTTTCGGATTTGCAAATTAAATTTCTAAAATATGTGTATAAAATTTTAAGAAATTTTGTGGTAGAAAAATAACATGATATATATAATTAATACTAGAAATCCCCATTTGAACTTGGGGTTTAAATGAACTGTTTTCATACAGGAGCATATTATTTATGTTAAAAAAAGTTAATTTTGAAATAGGTGGACTGCTGTATAATTCCATTTTCATACTTGCTCAATTACTTGTCACCTACAAAAATAATTATATTTGACTCTATTTAAAATAACATGGTTACATAGTCACGGTAATTTTTGATTTTTTTGCACAATTTAAAAGAAGTGTATTGCGGAATTAAATCAATTCAACTCTAGCGAAAAGAAACATTAGGATTTATTCTCAAGGTTGCCTCGATCTCCAGGTTTCACATTATGATCATACATTATTCACTTATTACATAAATTTAACGTTTTCTGGCATAATCAGCACCATCATTTCAAAGGAAACTAATACGAAAACTTAATAAAGTTCACATTAATTTTATTCAGAAGTATAAATGTATACATAAATTAATTTTCGTTATAAGCTAGAGGTATTTGTAGTAGTTCATATAAATTGAACTTTACCTATTAAAAAAAAATTAGAAAACAATACGTTATTTAAAATAAAATTGCTGGATATAATGCGTCGGTGTAATAGATTCCCGCGCGCAATTATATAACAGTCTATGAAGCGTGCCTGTTTATGCGTCATTAATTTTGTTTATTGCACTATTTATAATATCAAACTGGTATCTAAATTTTGGTTGCTAAAATGGTTATTAAACGTTCTATTTATAAACATAATATTTTTAATTTATTGGGTGTTTTTGTGTTGTTCTTTTACTGACTGACACCGACTCCAAAAACAGAATTATCAAATTCGATTCAGTCAGAGGTAACAAACACAAAAAAAACTTACCAGCTTCCTGCTAAACGAGCCTCCCACTGGAAAAATAATACTTACCTTATTCAACATCTGAAGAATGTGAGCGTTTCCAACGAAGATAGAATATAATATGTTTTCAGAAAATGAAGTCGAGGTTAATGCCTAGATGCACTTTCTCCCTTTTCACTACACATACTGCTTTAAAGTACACTTAAGAGAAAATAAAATAAAAATCATTGTAATTCTAGCACAAACATTAACAAATATAGATTTCTCAAACTGAACACAGAGCTATGTGTAATACTTTTGACAGTTCTTACTAAATATTTCCTTAATTATATACAATTTAAGAGTACTATTACATTTTTATGCAAATTCATGATTTTTGACGAGTTTTGTGTTACACATTTTCATTTTTCATTTCATGTAATCTACTATAAATATTTTAAAAACTCAGTTTGCAAGAAAAACCGCCGCCGATGGAACTTTGAAGCTCTAATTCACATTGTAACATTTATTTCTTATAAAAGTATAATTACTATATGATAAGTTGAATGTTTTACTTGTCCATTGTATGATTTCCCGTCACAAACAGTTTGTCCTTAAATTTTTCTGCCCGCCAAACCAGTTAGACAAGGGCGAATATCAGGAGAACATTCGCCCTTGTGTCACTCATAATATTTGCGAATTTATTCTTTGAGCATCGTCATCTATTGATATTTTGTAAGCGCTCCAACGAGGCGCGGCAACTACTGCGCAACACATGGGCGTAGTATTACTGCGTAATACTTTTTTTTCATGGAAAAAGAGGACAAACTAGCGTACGGGTCACCTAGTGTTAAGTGATCACCGTCGCCCACATTCACTTGTAACACAAGAGAATCACAGCGTTGCCGGCCTTTAAGGACCATGTCGTATCGTCCTGGAAACACCGCACAAGGAAGTTCAGTCCACAGCTTTGTAGTACGTGGGAAAAAGCTCCTGTCGGTCGTTGATCAATAGATGACTTTCTACGTATACCAAGAGTTGGCGGTTAATTATGCTTTCCATGATTTTGGAGAGCAGGGAGGTAAGGGAGGAGCAATAGGCCTGTAGTTTGCCGGATTCTTTTTTGGATCGGAGGGACAAGGGCTGACTTCCATGAGGGACTACACCTTTTGAATAAGAGTGCCGGAATAATCGCGTTAGCATCGGTGTCAACTCAGGGGCACACGTTCTAAGCACGATTAGAGAAATGCCATCCGGCCCGCTCGACTTCCTGACGTCCAACGAAAACAGAGCACGCCGAACAGTTTTCTGTCTGAACTGTACTTCAGGCATAGAGGTCTGACACCGTATGATGGTCGGCGGTGTTTTTCCGTTGTCGTCAAGATTCGAGTTAGAGGCAAAAAGAGCCCACAGAAGATCGGCTTTCTCTTTTGCCGTGTGTGCTAGGGTGTCATTACTCATGTGCAACGGTGGCAGGGACGGGTGGTTGAAGTTACAGAACTTGCATGTTACGGGCATGGTTATATTTCTGCTTTAGAACTTTGCAGTTCGGATCCTTTGAGCCCAGTGAGCACCCCAAGTTCAATACGCCTGTTTTTTGCAGTCAGATGTTGCTTTAACTGACGCATCGAATCAGGGCTGTGATCTGCAACAGATAGATATGCCCCGTAGTATCACATCGGCTACTGCAACGGCGCAGGCACTGGGGTCATCCGAAGGGAAACAAACCTTGCCCCAAGGGGATAATGCATAAAAGGAACGCATCCTATCCCAATCTGCTGACTTGTAGTGCCAAACGCGAATACTACGCCTAAGTGGGCGAGCCAGTCTCAAACAATGTGTGACGTTGACGTGCCCCACATTCTGATAAATTTTGCTAATAATTGAAACTAAAATGCCGGGTTGTGTAGTAAAACTTTGTAAACACATATCAAATAATGAGTAAGTATTTTGTATTTTATTAATTTCAATGTAAAATAACCCGAAGCGTATGTTACAAAATTTGAAAGATCCCACGCACACAAGCATCTAATAGTTGCCGTAATAAAAAAGCTATTGTTCTCAGGTAGTGCGGTATCTAGTTGGAGCGATGCGGAGACTAATCCTTAATCTAAGACAGTGACATTATAATAGTCCAAAGTGGCTGTGACTCTTAAATCAGTTTTTTTATGTAGATGCACATCCTTATTGTTATAATATTTGCATTATTATTTTTACTGGCAACATAGGCTTACGTAATAAAACAAACTATAAGTACTTAAAATTACTAGCACCACTCTCACAAAACCGACAAAATATATATATAGCACAAACAACTATTGTCCTTACAAGAGATAATCAATGTCACATGCAAGCTATGAAACCTTCTTAAACGTTCAACGTTTAAATTTAGTTAGTATGAAATGAATCAACCAAGTATAGGAACGTATTTGGTGAACGAATATTGTCGTTAATCAAATAACATTGTTCGTGGGGCGAGCTTGGTCGCCTGCTCTCTGAGGTCGTGTCGTGGACTGACAGCTTAATAACACTAAATCAACGATGTTTTCATTCGGGGCTTAATACAATGTATGGTTATCAAATTATTTCCCAATATTGCCACTTACAATGTGTTTCCTGAATATTGACTATTATTTTGTAACAGCAGCAGAATGAATATAATATTTGAACAAAATAAACTTATATAATTTATTGAAAGTTTTGGCAACGCTCTTATGTTTCAACGACGTTTCGACAGCTTTGCAGATCACGTTTTCAAGGGGACTGCTTTACGCAAAAATCTAATTTAATAACACAGTAACAATTATACGCGTTTTAATCCTTTAAAAAGTGTTTCATTTAAATGTGTAACACTCGCGAAGGGCAAATAAAATACAACGCTCCTGTGATTCCTCTTGTGTTATAGGAGAATATGGGCCCCGCTGATCACCTACCATCAGGTGACACGCATCTGTACACGTTTGTCACCCTCTTCCTTATAATAAATTCAACATATGGATTTATAACATAAAGAGGGTATTTTCAAAAAAGTTAAGATTTATTTCTATTTGTAATTTATATGAGTGAGGACCTGTGGATCGAAATGTGACACAATTTGCAGTTTTTTATGAATATAAGCAGTAAACGATGTACCTAATTATTATAATTATTATTTTATATGAAAGTAAGGGACGAGACGAACAGGACGTTCAGATGATGGTTATTGATAACCTTGCCCATTACAATGAAAAACCATTCTTGAAAAACCCAAAAACTCTGAGCGGCACTACAATTGGGCTCGTTACCTTGAGACACAGGATGTTAAGTCTCATTTGCCCAGTAACTTCACTAGCTACGGCGCCCTTTAGATGGAAACAGAATAAAGCTTAAACATTACTGCTTCACCGCAGCAATAAGCGCCGTTGTGGTACCCATAATCTAGACGGCATCCCGTGCAAAGGAGCCTCCCACTAGTAAAACTAAACTTATACATACAATATTTCACTTACACAGATAATAATAACACGATGTAATATAATATAACGTTAAAACATAGTAAAGTATTTCGTTAAAACACAAACATACCCACTTACTGAAACCCCACACTCAGGCAATACATCACTCGCCTTCCAAACGAATGACGACAAACTGTACAATATTTTTCAAAGCTTTCATGCTTTTAAGTAGTTTGGCTACACTTGTATATACTATACTATACTCTTGGAATAAGATTGTACTTTAGAAACTGTTTCTATATAAATAAGTATTATATTTTAAAAATCTACAAAGCTGTGGAATGAACTTCCTTGTGCGGTGTTTCCGGGACGATACGACATAGGTACCTCCAAAAAAAGCGCGTACACCTTCCTTAAAGGCCGGCAACGCTCCTGTGATTCCTCTGGTGCTGCAAGAGATTGTGGGCGGCGGTGATCACTTAACAACAGGTGATCCGTACGCTCGTTTGTCGTCCTATTCCTCTATATCATATATCTCACAATTCCTATTTTTTAACCGACTTCAAAAGGGAGGAGGTTCTCGATTGGTGTTTTTTATGTATGTAAACCGATTACGCTGAGATTTATGATTTTTAGTTTTATGCGCAATGTTTGACATTTGGTCCCATAAAAAGCAGGGCGTATCAATTAGCATCAGCTGAACGTCCTGCTCGTCTCGTCCGTATTTGTCATAAAAAATAGAACAAAATCGATAGCCTGCCGTGAAAAATATATTTTGTATGCCGTGTTACTTATATGTTACGAAAGCGATAGCTGGTCCATATTTTAAATCAAAGTTGAGTGCTGCTTGTCGTTTTTGGTGGTTGTTATACTTTTATGTATTATGTATATATTACGGAACTTTCAAAGGTAAGGTTTCTGAATATATACATTATTTGAAATAATTAATTGAATAGTAATTTTTGTAAATAATTTTGAATAAGTTTTGAACACACTCATAGTTGCTGTTGATCGTATTTATTCAATGTTTCAAATGACATTGACGTGAAAATGCTTTTTTGTTTGAGGCTCAATCACGCCTAAACCATTGATCGTATCGACATGAAACTTATCCTAGATGGTTTATGGCTACTTATTTTTTTTTTGTATTTGTCTAAAATACCTAAAAATGAAGTTTCCTTTTTTTTTCATTCTTAATGACGTCATTATATTCTATTTTTAAATTATTACGTAGAGCATTTGAAAATGTCATATATTTCGATTTAGTAAGATTTATTTTAAGATTATTCACACCAATCCATTTAATCATTTTGTGCATATTATTAATAATGTCATTGTTAAATTTCATAATATCAAAGTTTTTAATATCAGATTCAAAAATTATCGAAATATCGTCCGCGTATAGAAATATTTTATTATTTGTAACGTCTTAAATGTCATTGATATAAAACAAAAATAGAATAGGGCCCAGGACACTTCCTTGAGGTACACCACACTGATTAAATAGTGTGGTGTACCTCAAGGAAGTGTTGGTTAAATGTATATTCAGATTATGTAATAAGATGAATAAAATTTAATTTATTTGCTTTTATAATTCGCCCAGCGAAGCGGGCGGGAAGGGCTAGTGTTAATATAAAAGAATTAAAACGACAAACGTTTACGACAAACTAAGCCATTTCACACTAGGATTATATTTTAAGTTATCAAAGGATCTATCATTAACAGAAATTTATGTAAAAACGATACAAAACCTTACATAAAATATTTAAAAATGATACACAAAGTATATATGTTTGGGACTGTATTAAGATTTCCTATGGGGTTGCTGGTTTTTGGCTCGTTTGATGAATGAATTTATGCAGGCACTTGCAATCAATCAAGAATCATGAGGAAAGAAGTAAAATGCACTCCACTAATCTTTGAACACTCCCACGTCACTCAGGTGCCGGCGGCGCAGTAGCTCCCACGGTCCTGATTCTGGTATTCCAAGGTGAACGTCATGTGGGAGGCTCCTTTGCACAGGATGCCAGCTAGATTATTGGTACCACAACGGCGCCTATTTCTGCCGTGAAGCAGTAATGTGTAAGCATTACTGTGTTTCTTTCTGAAGGATCCGTAGCTAGTGAAATTACTGGGCAAATGAGACTTAAAATCTTGTCTCAAGGGGACGAGCGCAGTTGTAGTGCCGCTCAGAATTTTTGGGGGTTTCAAGAATCCTTAGCGGCACTGCATTGTAATGGTCAGGGCGTATCAGTTACCATCAGCTGAACGTCCTGCTCATCTTGTCCATTATTTACATAAAAAAAAAACACCGGCAAGATCGCAAGCTTGCAAAGTTTTATAGGAATGATAACGTAGACACTAGCATTGAACGTCAACACTGGTGAAGAGACAAAAACCTTGTGGCAGATTTGATGACCACAGGATATCACACGATGTAAACATGGTTTACGTGCCATCGGCTAGCGGAGCACGTACAACAGTTGTAGAAATCAGCAAGTACCTATAACCATAATGTTAACACCAGGAACAGTCATAAACTTATAATGCCTACTACTCGGCTAAGTCGACTTAGTAAGTCTTTTGTGGGCTGATGGCTTTTACGACAACATCCCAGAAAAAGTTCAAAACAAATGTATTACGTTATTCAAGAGAATTGTTAAAAAACGTTTGTATGGTAAATGTTACTATAACATAAATGTCTTTCTTAATGATACCACAGATTGGGAATTAGTGGAATTAGTTAATTGAGTGCTCAGGCGATTAAATAAGTTTAATTGGACGTAATTCCAGAAAAACGTTCCAAACACAATCATCACATTTTAAAGAATTAGTGTTTAAAGTTTAATAAATATTAGTGTATTCTATACATGTGGGTTGGGCTACTAAGTCATGATGTCATTTAAAGAGTGACAGTAGGGCTGCCATTTTTTGTCCGTTAATATGAATAATGTGACCAGTTTTGTGTTCTTAACTCAATTTTGACATGATTGTGGTTTGAAATGTATTTCTGGAATAACGAAAACATATTTTTTTCGATGAAAAAAAAAGCCCGCTGACTTTTTCGCGCCCATTCTTCTCAGGTCTGAGGCATTTGTTTTTGATTGGGTGGTAGTTTTTGATTACTTTATCAATTTCAATAATTGATGTCACTATACAATAAATTATTTGAATTTGAATATATACATTATAGATAGATATCCATCTGTCTCATATGGATATATACTGACTCTCCGTGATAGTTTTCTAGCTACCAATATTATAATAGTATTATTTAATTTATATTAAACCCAAGGGCAAACATTCGAATCTTTAATGGTAGACTTAAAGTCCAGTTCGGTCTTCATGTGTGGCATGTTATATGTAGCATTTTCTAGACAGAGTAACGCGCAAATCACTCTGTACCGATTTTGATACGACACTCGCCATTCGAGATCTACAATTTTAAAGATTAGAAGTGAGATTTTAAATATGTTAAAAACTACTGTTAAACTAAGTACGGTATACAGTGTCAAATTTGTCGAAATTTATAGGAATTATGAGTGTCTCTGGAACACTCAAAATCCACGTTATAAAGATAGGGATGCTAGGGATAAGGCTCTTAAATTATTTGGAGCAGAGCTGGCTATTGACAAATTTGGGCCTAAGGAAATAGTAGCTAAATCAGTCACCACACTGACACTACTAGACTGAACAAAAAAATCGAGTTGCCGAAAGGCGAAACTCGTATAGTATGTTTACACAGGCTCGCGGCTTAAGGCGAAGAGCAAGCAGAAAACACGCAAACATGGTGTTTTTAGACAAGTTTTGTGGGGAAAGTATAGCATTTCGAGCTATGAACACTACTTAATCCTGTTACACATATCCTTTAGTCTTATTTGTAGGTTGCTAATGCTTGCTGTTGGTTATAGTTAACACTGCCGAGCCTTTTTGAACTACCACTTTTCTTTGAAGTTAAACAAGTTTTTTGGCATGGCGTGACGCATTTTTTTGGTACTTTTCTCAGAAAAGTTATTCTTATAGCTTGTACTTTTTTGTGTAGGTTCATTTATTCAGATTAGTAGTGAATAACGAGGATTGTAAGCATATAAACTGTTTTCCACCCAATAATTTTGAAAATATTGGCTTTGTTACATAGAAGGCGGGCCGGCAGCCGTGAATTCATATCGCTCAAGGTTGCTGGCATTTAGTGTCGTCTTAAGAGAGTTTAAGTAGCGATAATTGTATTCGAGAGGCGAAGCTCGGGGCATTTGTTTACACTAGGCGACCATATTATTGCCTGAAAGAAATGGCCGCTCGCTAGCGAGAAACTCTTCTTGTGTAACGGAGCCTTAAAGCGACCAAGTGCGTTAAAGGTATGTTCCAAATGAAAATCCTCGACATACCCACAATATAGTATGGGAGGAAGTATTATGTTAAGACACAATTTCATTATAACAAAAGTGAGCATATTTTACGAAATAATACTTGATGTTATGAAATATTATTGACAAATTCATAAAAAAAAAACATTTATTTATTATGTTCAGAACAACGTCTGTCGGGTCAGCTAGTTAATAAATATAAACGTAAGAATTATTAAGTACACTACTGTACTCAATAATAACATCATGCATGTACATAATCCACATAAACTGTAAGTGAACACACATAAACCAGTGGGAGGCTCCTTTGCACATGATGCCGGTTAGATTATGGGGACCACAACTAAAAAATGTTATTATACCGCGTAATTTAGTTTCTGCCGTGAATTTCTGTCGTGAAGCAGTAATGTGTAAACATTAGTGTGTTTCGATCTGAAGGGCGCCGTAGCTAGTGAAATTACTGGGCAAATGAGACTTAACATCTTATGTCTGAAGGTGACGAGCGCAATTGTAGTGCCGCTCAGAATTTTTAGGCTTTTCAAGAATCCGGAGCAGCACTGTATTGTCAGTGATGCTCAGTGCAGTGGTCAGGGCGTATCAAATACCATCAGCTGAACGTCCTACTCGTCTCGTCCCGTATTTTCATAAAAAAATATAGGCATAATGCGAGCATTTTATAAGCGATCATCCAGCCACCTCAAGTAATAACCGCCCGTTCGCGAGCATGTACGTATGGACCAGTTATCGCCTTCCTCGATCATATTTTAGGCAAGGCAACGGCCCACTACAGTGGCATTTCAGTGAGCTTAACGAAGCCTGCCACAAGACCTGAATCAAATTACAAAGAAGAATGTTTATCTTCATAATGCAGGTGTATGCTGCAACTATATTAATGACAGAAATATTGAGAAACACGAAACTTCACTTAAAATTATATCTACTACATAATGGAAATAAATATAAATGATGAACGGAAAACTTAAATAACTTTTATTAACTTCCGCACAAATGTAAACTAGTTCTATGAAAAAAATATTAGTTTACTTTTTTGTTAATAACAAAGCAAAATTTCACGTAAAATTTACAAAATAACAAAAATATTAAAAACAATAAGCTATTTTACTTTTGATTGAATAAAAAAAAAGGATAAACTAATTAGGGGACACCCGGATTTGAACCGGGGGCCTATCGATCTGCAGTCGATTGCTCTGCCACTGAGCTATATCCCCGATGACTGCTAGGTCGAAAATTAGATTCATATTGTAGAAGTCGATATGTCACAATTTCATTTCGTTAAAACTTTCAATTTTTCAGTTCACTTATTCACTTTTAATACAGGCACTGTGAGGGAAGATTTATTCCGAAGGGAAACAGAAGAAAGGACACCTTTTTATTATATTATGTATATTATAACTTACAATTAAAACCAGTAAAGTAATTTCTCCTTTTAAAAGGTTGAATAATTAATAAATGGCATTTATTTTAGGATTAATAAGACCTATAGTTACAAAAAAAATTAGACACTGTAAAGGGGTGCCAAGTTAAAAGTAACATTAAATTAACTAAAACTATATCTTGCACATATTTGTCAATAATTTTTTGTTCTTGTCATCTGAACAGAGATCCAGCACTTAAACACTAGATTCCTGATATCGTCAGAGACAGCTACGAGTATTTTGTTGTCGGGACGTTGCAGTCTCCGCCAGAAGCAGGCAATATGAGACCGCATTGTCGCGAAAAAGTCAGGGACTCCATTAACCAATGCTCTGAAAAAAAAACTAATTGCAGTTCAAGTGAATACAGACATATTAAAATAATGCTATTGAATCACCCATACCCAGCGTATTGTGTTCGAATATGATGTTTGTTTCCATGTCATAGATTTTTATACAGTCATTAAATATGAAATCCTTGTCTCGTACTTGTATACTTTAGGATATGCCAGTATTTTTAATGATAATAAGGGACGAGACGAGCGGCACGTTCAACTGATGGTAGTTGATACGCCCTGTCCATTACAGTTCTGTGCCACTTAGGATTTTCTGAAATCTGAAATTTCTGAGCGGCACTACCATTGCGCTCGTCACCTTGAGATATAAGATGTTAAGTCTATTTGACCACTAGCTACGGCGCCGTTCAAACCGAACCACAGTAATGTTTACACGTTACTGCTTCACGGCAGAAATTGTTATTAATTATTTACCTAAATTACGCGGTATAATAACATTTTCATTATTTCTAATACCTTCTTTATTTCAATATTATTCTTTCTTTAAACGTAAATTAGAGATAGAAAAATTTCTTATTTAAGATTTTTTTGTTTAGTTCCGCCAAAGAAGCATATCTTCTTGCGTGCGAGCATAAGTTGGCTAACAACAAATATATCTGACTATTTTTCTAGCTGGTATTGGGTTGGTATCATAAATGGCAACGCCTTTACTAAAATAACCTGGATTTCTGTTATTATATTGAAATTAATACGACTTAGGATCGATTAAACTTAATAAAAACAAACTTACGATTAGCACGGGTTTTCCTTTCTTTTAAATAGAAAACAGATTTTATAATGTAAACGCACAATACACTTAAGAAATTTAACCAAAAAACAACCGACTTCAAAAACACTATTCCAAAACCATAGATATAATATGCACTAAAAAGTATAAAAATAATAGTGTTTTTTATACAATCTAATTAATTAATCTAATTCTAGTTACGATTTGATTAGGACAACATGGGAAGCACCAGCTTTCAAGTAAAAAATGAATTATCTAAATCGGTTCACCCAGTCGAAAGAGGTAACAAACATAAAAAAAATACTGACTAATTGAGAACCTCCTGCTTTTTTTGAAATCGGTTAAAAAGAAATACTGAACGGGCGGGCCAAACGAAGATGTTAATTGTTTGTAAACAAAAAGCATTTGGTTAGTTTAATTTATTTAGAGCATTGGTAACAAAACCATCAGCTCGATCCAAAATACCATAAAATAATTATTTTTCAAAATTTAATATACAACAAGAAAATCCCCTGTGAGAGTCTCCTACGTGAGACCTTAATATTTTTGAGATAAGAAGCAATGGTACGGTGACATTCTGCAACATTTATCAAAAATAATTAAAGAAAAATGATATAGATGATTTTTCCTATACCTAAAACTGTAAGTATGTTATTTATTAAACCATGTGTGAAGAAAATTTATTAACATAATATTTTCTAATTTAATTGCCTTAGAAAAATACCGGTTCTTTACCTGCAAAAAGTTTAGTCAATCTCTAACTCGCCTTACGGCCGTTTTCAATAACGTGTCTCTAGTTACGGATAAATTGCTATCGCCTATCACCGTTTAATGACAAGATCTTATCTATCCACAGTTATGTCCAGTATAGGTTACATATTAGATGATAGGTTATTGAAATGTAAGTAAACGTAAAAGGATAGATTTGTCTACCTCTAGTAAGTTAAACTAAGGTTAGATAGGTTATTGAAAACGGCCGTTAGAGGACAGCGACGAACGGCACCACCTCCAGTTCGATTTCGAGCTGGTATGCGTTTGTGAATACGAATTTACCAGGGAGGCTCCTTTGCACAGGATGCCGGCTAGATTATGGGTACCACAACGGCGCCTATTTCCGCCCTGAAGCAGTACCTAATGTGTAAGCATTATTATGTTTCAGTCTGAAGGGCGCCGTAGCTAGTGAAATTACTGGGCAAATAAGACTTAACATCTTATGTCTCAAGGTGACGAGCGCAATTGTAGTGTGGCTCAGAATTTTTGGGTTTTTCAATAATCCTGAGAGGCACTGCATTGTAATGGGCAAGGCGTAGGCTAATTACCATTAGCTGAACGTACTGATCGTCTCGTCCCTTATTGTTAGGTAATATCACTTATCAAAAATTATAAACTCATTTCACTTCCAACATAACAAAAAGATCTTGAATATAAATGGTGCAGTGTTACTATGCCTTTAGAGCTGTCAGCGTTTAATAAAGATGCTTGCGTGATTGTGATTGGATAGTGTCTTTCTCACATTAAAATAAATAATGAAAGAGTATTAGGCAGACAACCGATCTTTTTAACCTAAATATATTAACCATAACATAACAAGAAAATCAGAACATAATTTGCCTCACAGCTGCAATGAATAGTAGGCATTTTACAATAATCTGATATTATGTCATATCTGCGTTATTCATCTGTTTTAGGTCAAAGAGAGTTCAGAAAACAGCTGATAAAGGTTGCGGGATGTATAGAGTTGCGAAAACTTCGCACTTAAAAAATTGTATTAAAATATAATGCAAATCCATTAATAATGAGTTCGTGAAGTCATTAGGGATGACCTAAATAATGTCTGGTTCAAAATATACTATAATCATCACCGGGTATATACTGTAGTTCTACCATTGAGTATGACGATGGTGCTTCCGTTTCGATCCTCACCCGTCAACTTCATATGTGATTTCTTTTTACGAATTCATATAAAGTAATTTTATTTGACCCTTTATAAGATCGCCAACGCACTTGTGGTTTTTTTTGGTGAATATATACTCTCATCTCTGCTCGCTCGAGTCCGTGGCAGCACCAACTATCCTGAGTATTTTTGCATATCGGTGGGAGACCCCTCTTTTACAAAGGAGGAATATGGCTTCACACCAATATAAAACAATTTTGATTTAGGTTCCTACTAACATTAGTTTTTAAGTTAAATTTTACTAACAGAGATATGGGTCTGATTCTTCTCTTTTACAAAAAAAGAATATTAAAGGCCTTAAAGTAATGATTATAAACTCAACATCATATTATGTTAAACATTAATGAAACAAGATTTTTCACTTAGGGAGTTGTTATTTTTAATATTATGTAAGTAATGTTGTGTCGGTAATTTCATTTTGTCGGATAATGCTCGGAAAGCTTTCAAGCTAACATGTTTTAAGTTACAATTTTATCTTAGTACATGCAACTTGATGCTTTGATTAAAGCTTCAACTGAAATTGAGTTTTATGTTACACAACGTTTTGCCTGTGATTTTACAACTTTCAATGCTTACAAGGCATACTGTCTTTCATACTTGCAAATATACTGCAAAATTTGTTGTTTATTTATTCCAGCCAATGTTCCAATCCCTACATGGGGGGTGGGGGGATTCACGCATCTGAAGAGCGTGGATAAGAGTATAAATAAATACAGACACATTTCATAGCAGTATAAGTAACTTGATGATTCTCAAATTGATGACAACACATTTCCTTTATTAATTTTCTTTTTTAAATTAAAGGAGACTACCCAAAATTTAAGAACGATACGGGACTCGAACCCGCGATCTCTCGGGTTCTGTCCGAGCGCTCTTCCATTGAGCCAACCGTTCGAGTGACATATGGTTCGTTTATCTTGGTTTGTCTTGTTCAACTCTCAGGATGTGACTCTATTTATTAATCATACATTTACACAATACTTATGCCGTTAAAAATACATTTGTAGGAATAAAACACGTGTAATAAGAAATTGTTAATTGTTTATAGAGGTAAATGTATTAATAAAATATAAATAAAAATACATGTTCTGGCATTATCCCAAACTAAAATATTTATGATCTCTATCCTCACACCGTGATATCTGAAAAAGTATAAGAGAAATCTAACCCATTACTTGAAACCATATCAGTATAAGTGAATGTAGTATTCAAAAAATTAGGAAAACGGTTGACGCTAAAAGTCATACCTGCAACTTCCCAACTCCATACCTAATCGCTTCAAATTGTACTTGTGACTATTTTGACCTCTTCGAACTCAAAAGTCTTATAAAAGTTAAATAAAAGCCTATTTTCTTATATGTTATATCTAATTTCACACAGCTTTAAGTCAATCGTTTAAAAACTATTCCAAAAAAAAACATTTAGAACTTTGTTTTTTTGTAGTTGTTTTCTCAAAATCTACCGGTCCACACACAAACACACGCTCACATACATACATATATATAGACCTACGGACACCATCGCGGGTATAGTCGGCCAAGCTTCCTAGGACTTTAAAACGTCGAGATCTGATGAAAACTCTATTTTCCAAAAACAGGATAGAACCAATAACTTCCCGAATTTTGGAAATTTTCAAGCGGGAAGTTAAAAAACAATATTTTATAGAGTTTAACCTCATCAAACTGTTTTTAAAAACAATGGTTAATAGCACTAATAGCAAATGGTTACACAAAAAATAAAACATACACAATTTAACAGCAAATATGAACAACACTCTATTCAATATAACGCTGTGAGGAATTGAGCCTTCAATCTGCATCGCGTAAACAAAACGTCGACTCTCGTATAGATTATAGCTTCATGTATTAAGGCTGTCGACATACGAACGACCCGAAATGCAAATAATTTATTTTTTCGCCTTTTCTACAACTGACGAATATTCCAATATTATTGGTATGTTTTAAAATGATATTGAATTGCAAAATTATAAAACGGATCATAAGTATCAGCTATATCCAAATTTCATTTCATGACTGTTTTGTTAAAGAGTTCCGTTCATCACCAGTTTATTTGAGAATTGTTTAAATTAGTTTGCTAAATAACTTGCTTTATCGCTTTAAGTTAAATGTTATAGCTATTTTCAAAATACAAATTTCCGACGATCTCATTTTGTGTTTTCATCACTTTCACTTGGCCAATGATAGTTGTTACATTAAAAATATCTTGATTTCTTGAAAACCTCCTGTTTTTACCTGAAATTGCTATGCTTGCTTGTTGTATTGGAATCTGTGATTTAATATCATCAATAAAACAATAACAATATAACACCACAAAACGACATAAAACAAAAGATGAGACTATCTTTTTGTATCGTTTGTTTATCTTACCTCGAAAGTCAGCTGTCAAATTGTGCGAATGGATTATGAAAAAAAATATTTGTAGAAAAGGTATTTTAGTAAAATCTGATGAAATAATTAATACTTAATTGACGCAACTCGAAGTTTCATAAGAGAAAAAAAACCATAATTGTTAGTACAATTTGTACAATGATTATCATCTAAAGTGGAGTATTAAGAAAAACAACCAGAGCTTCTCAATTATTATACGTATTTCACGGTTGGCGACTATTAGTTAAGGGACTATAACTAATCAAAACTCATATGAAATTGAACTACTGTGGTGAATGATACCTAAAACACTCTCCTACAAATATCATTTTATAGATTCTTGATTATTGACAATATGTTACCACGCCGGTAAATACTCGTAAATTGAAAAGTCTTCGTTCCAACGGAAGCAACAAAAAATAACTGCAAATTTAAAATTTTTCTGGTACATTTTGAAATAAAGAAAATCTCCTTAGGAGACTACCTGAGACCAGTTTATAAATATATATATTACTTATATGTTAGAAGTTGCAATTTTATTTATTGAAGTCGTAAGGCAGTATCGAGCCTAATTTGATCCGAGAGTATACTGTAACTAGTTTCAGGTCCCTTTGCGTTTCGGCGTCACGTTTTTTAAATCATCGTCGTTCGGCTTCCGCATACAAATCATATATTTTGCGAGTACAGCTTGCAAAAAAACTGATACACATCAATCACAAAAAATATAATATTAAGAATTTTCGAATAGAGTTTTATTTTTATGCGTCTCCTAAGCTACTTTTTTTTGTCTATTTCTTCTAAACCTATCACTAATGACCTTATAATTTCTTTTTGTTTTGTTATAAAAGCTTTGCGAATACAATAATGTTGTACCTTATAGGGATTAATAATACTATTATAATATTGCACTCATAAAATTTAACACTCTTGAGCTCTTCAGAAATTCAATTACTCAATATCTTCGCCAGCATTTAGAAAATAAATGCAAATTAGTAAAATTATTTAAAACTTAATTTAATCGCAATACAATTGAACTCATTCTTATATTTTTGTTAAGATAGTAGTTCCTTTGGAGCGGTGTCAATTATCTTATAAGTATGAGAAAAATAAAATTTATTTTGTACGCATTGATTGGGATGCTTTTGCACAGGATGCCGGCTAGGTTATAGATACTACAACGGCGCCTATTTCTGCCGTGAAGCAGTAATGTGTAAACATTATTGTGTTTTAGTCTGAAGGTCGCCGTAGCTAGTGAAAATTCTGGGCAAATGAGTATGTCTTAAGGTGACGAGCGAAATTGTAGTGCCACTCAGAATTTTTAGGTATTTCAAGAATCGTAAGCGGCACCGCATTGTAATAGGCAATCAATTACCATCAGCTGAACATCCTGCCTCGTCCCTTATTTTCATCCAAGCAAAGATAGGAAGATTAAGGGATACCTCTTGAAATGTTGCGGTGCTGCTTGAAGTTCCTGTTCTATCTCGTAGTTGTTGGCAGTCTGACTCGCGACTCGCATCTGACTGATCAGTGCCGAGTGCCGTGATCCATTCTTCTTGCACTCGTGATCTTTGGCTATAGCTACGGTTTGTAGATTCGCGGGGGCAAAAGGAAAGAGGTAGGAATATGGAAGGTCTCTTGGACAAAAGTCCAACTTTCCAAAGAAAGTTCTCAAATATTTGATTGCGTTTATTTAAATAGATGTCGCTACCAGTAATAAAATAAATTAAAAACAAAACAAATCTTATAACTATATTTACAATACTATGATTACATAAAATTAAAACTATCACTACGGAAAACCACGTTGAATAGCTGCCAGCGCTCGGGTTGCCAGTAGCCCTTCTTGCCTCAATAGGCAAGAAATTTGTACATTCTCCGTGCCTCTGGGCCCCACAGGCCAAGTGTCTCGACACTAAACTGCACAAAGATGGAAGACTCATTGAGACCGACACATTTGCGATGTTTACTGCCACAGACGCAGCCGTTTTTTTTTTTCATTTAAAAACTATAATCAATTAACATGATAAATTTTCCGACCGTACAACTATTTCAGAAGATGAAACGACCCAGCTGTATGACTGTACAGAAAAATTGCATCGATTTTAAAGTGCCATTTTACGTTCCCACGTACGGTACTTTGGTGTTGATAGTTTTATGACGAGGCGTTTGGAAATATTTCGCGATTAAGTACCTCTTAGTTTTCTCGATTAAGTTTCAAATCTAACAAGTTTTCCATTTGGAATAACTTTTATACTCTATCTTCGAATATATTCGTTAGGACTTTATTTACTTTACACCCACTGTTCTTGACTTCTACATAATTATCCACGAATTAAAAATGAGTAATATAAAAAAATAGACCAATATAATAACCTCAGACTGATTTTTGAAGTTATATTTCTTTAGGCGCGTAATGAAAATATGATAAGTGAAATTTTAAGATGCGCGCGCATCACTATAACACAAAAGTAACAGGGTGAAGTTGGTTCCTAAAATTTCCTGACGTTTGCAACATTCGTTTATTTTTTGGTTTCTTCGTCCATTATTAGGATAATCAAAGGGTTCAAGCCCGTACAGCCGTATTCGTTATTTAATAAATAATTGGCAAAGCCATCGTTGTATGATTTTTACAATATTGTTCTTTCTACAAACGTAGAATAGCGCGAGGGATAATTTTAAGGATTTTTGCTTTGTTAGGCCAAAGAAGTATAACTTTTTGCGTGCATACATAAGTACACGCACACTTTTTTCTAATGTTGCAAAAGCTAACTCTCCAATGGTCAAAAGAGAACATTAAACCTAACTGCTACGATGTCATTCTGTGGAGTAGATGTGCCTCTACACTATTACTCCATAAACTTTTTATTTTACAAAAAAAATGTATTCGTGTCTTGCAAATGTTAAAGAAAGAGCTTCAAACCTCATTTTCAAAACGTCAGTATCCATACATTACCGTGCTTGAATATATTCAAAATATATAAGTTTGTAAGAAAGTACCAAATTTTTTAAACCAGATTGTAGGCGCAGCACCCCGGGGCAACATACCTCTCTATAAACATAGTCATTATCAAATTAAATTTTAACTAAATATCGGGCTGTCAGGTCGTCTACACGATAGTATCTTCTTAGTCTGTGGTTTGAATCATTTGACCGTGTAAGACGCAGAATTGCTCAAATTGTCGCGAATCCAGTGCTCTGTGAATGGCTTGACCACATTCCGTTCCGGGAAATTTTGATCGCGCGCGGTTATTCTTCAGATCGGCGTGATATTGGCGCGCGCGCAGCGTTCTTTCAAAGCGTATTATTTTACGTGTATTAATATAGATTGCTTATAATTAGGATGATTTGTGTAAATGTAATCGAAAGCTATTGTAACAAGCTATAAGACCATGCAAAATAAACCATCTCATAAACAAAATAATGGTCAGAACTTGGAGAGGGAGTAGGGTGCTGTACGGCACACTCAGTTTTGGTGTACCTGAAAAATATAGTGCCCTGTGGCACTGCCAATTTGGGAAGGCTGATAATATAGGTTTCATTGTATATATCCGAATTTAACACGGGGAGAGTGTTCCGACGATCCGTGTTCGATCGGGTGAAGGTACAGATCACCGCCGGGACATTCTCCTGCAACACCAGAGGTATCACAGGAGCATTGCCGGCCTTTAAAAGCGTAGAATAATCCGAATCGAATCAATTTGAAAACCACATTGGTTACACAAAGTTTGACATAAATGCATATTCCAATACTTATTATGTGTCCTGAAGAGCTGTTTCACCTGATTCCTGCCGCTGAATTTCACCCCCACCATCTGGATGTGTGGTGATCCTTCACAGTGTGGTTTTCAAGGAGCTTTTTTCCACGTACTACAAAGCTGTGGAATGAGCTTCCTTGTGCGGTGTTTCCGGGACGATACGACATGGGTACCTTCAAGAAGAGCGCGTACACCTACCTTAAAGGCCGGAATCGCTCCTATGATTCCTCTGGTGTTGCAAGAGAATGTAGGCACCGGTGATCACTTAACACAAGGTGACCTGTACTCTCGTTTGTACAACTTATTCCATAAAAAAAAATATAATTTCACCAATTTTTCTTATTGGTATATACAGTATTATTTCATTGGCTTATAATTACCAGACGCCACTAACAAAATACGACTTTGTTCAAAATTCAACATTTTCATCTATTTTGTCACTAAAATAAATATTATTCCACCATAAATATTTTGTAATTAAAAAAATCCTTCAGAACGAATAGCGTACATGGATTAAAATTACATTTAAATGCACGAGGTAATGTTTACTGCAATAAAACTACGCGCCACTTTATAAATCCTGTAAGTGCAGAGAGAGAGTTTAATTATTGAATACACAAGTAAGTTATGAATGCCCGGAATGATATGCAAGTTAAATAAAACAGGAGTTTAACATTAATTAAAAGGCAAAGCTAAGTATAAAACGTGTTTCGTCATGTTTTAGCATTTACATGAGCTTTACTCAAACTCCATTTTATTTACACAGGAAGACTTAGTTGTTTAAATTAACTGACCTATTTTAAATATGTTTTTTTTTTTCAGTTTGTTTTACTTATGTTCAATAGTATATTAATTAAACAAAAACACTATTTCAACAATGCACAGTATATAGCTACACATTAAACTTTTCACAAAATCTATTCAATTTCAATTATAAGATATACACAGCACTAATATTGCACAATACGTCAGTTGTATAGCTACAGATATACTGCTTTAAGTATGTTTAAATATGTTTTAATTATGTGTTATAGTTTGAAAAATGGTGATAATATAACAGTATTAATACCGTACACTTTGCATCGCGTATATAAACCAGTAAAGATTAAGATTCAAGAAAAAAACCCGCATATATAAATATACATCTAAAATTAAGATTTTTGTATGTTGTCATTTTTATATATCTTGTATTTATATTTCTTTTATTGTGAATTAAGTAATTTAATTGGTTATAAATTTTTGTATAGTTTAGTTTTTTTTAATGAAAAGGAGGACAAACCAGCTAACGGGTCACCTGGTGTTTAATTATCACCGCCGCCCACATTCTCTTGCAACACCAGAGGAATTATAGGAACGTTACCGGCCTTTAAGGAAGGTGTACGCGCTTTTTATGAAGGTACCCAGTCATACCGTCCCGGAAACACCGCACAAGGTAGCTCATTCCACAGCGTTGTACTACGTGAAAGAAAGCTCATTGAAAACCGCACTGTGGAGGACCGTCACACATCCAGATCGTGAAATTCGGCGGCAGGAATCAGGTGAAACAGCTCTTCGGAACACTCCCCATGATAAATGCTATAGAAAACACACAATGAAGCGACTTTAAGTGATCCAGCCTTAGTTCAAACATAGTTAAATTCAATGTATGCTGTTATTGTTCATTCTCTTCTAAATAAGGTCTTTTTTTATTGTTGAGAAGGACAAACCAACATACATTCCAGTCACTTGATATCATCGTATGTAATTACCGCGGCCTATAATACCCTCTTGTTCTTGCCGAGGAAGGCATAAAAAGGCATAAAAGGCATTTATTTTCTCAAAATTGATTCCTTTAGAATTCTTTTTGATGTCATTTCTTATACTACTAGATACTACTACCGCTTCGGAAACAAATGGCGCTCTGAGAGAGAAGAAGCGGCGCAAGAAACTCTCCCAGCATTCTTTTTTTTTGCGCTCTTTTCAATAAAAATATACAATATTGTACAGTCGCTATAAAATAATCACAATCTAGTCCCAGGCTGTCCGATCATTTAGATATTCAGCAGTGGAGTAATAGGATTTACGACAGAGCCATTTTTTTATAAAACATTTAAATTTATTTATAGATAATGCCTGAACAGTGGCTGGGACTTTATTGTAGAAGTGTATACATTTACCCTTAAAGCTATTATGTATCTTATGAAGCCTACTAGAATTAGTTACCAGCAATCCCTTATGTCTAGTGTTATAATAATGAAAATCACTATTAAGAGCAAAAAGGTGACGATTTTTGTGAACATATATTAAATTTTCATAAATGTACTGACAATAAACAGTCATAATATTTATTTCTTTAAATTTTTCTTTGAGAGACTGTCTATAACCAAGCTGATATATAGCACGAACAGCCCTCTTTTGCAGTGCAAACACTATATCAATGTCAGCAGCATGACCCCATAGTAATATACCGTACGTCATGATGCTGTGAAAATAACTAAAGTACACTAATCTAGCGGTCGCAACATTCGTGTACTCTCTAATCTTTCTAACTGCATATGCCGCAGAGCTGAGTCTATCTGCTAGATGGGTAATATGTGGACCCCACTGAAGCTTTTTATCTAACGTGATACCCAAGAAGACCGTAGTGTCCACAAGTTCCAATCTCTGGTCATTTATAAGTACGTTGGTTTGTACCTCTGCTGTATTTGGTGTAATGAACCGTAAACACTTTGTTTTTTTACTGTTTAAGTGCAGATTATTCGTCTCAAACCAACGCACTATCTTTGAGAGTGCATTGCTTACCTCGTCATCAATATCCGCACGTCGCTTCACTTTAAAAATAAGTGAAGTATCATCAGCAAACAATACAATCTCATGGCTATCATCTACCACAAACGGTAGATCGTTAATATATATAAGAAACAAGAAAGGACCGAGAATAGAACCCTGTGGAACACCTATTCCCACAGGTTTACCCGAAGACCGTTTGCCATTTACATCGACTATCTGAACTCTTTCGCTTAAATATGATTTTAACAGATTTAGGGCTCTATTTTTCACTCCATAATGCTTTAGTTTTAGGAGTAAAGTTTCATGGTGGACGCAGTCAAATGCTTTTGACAAATCACAAAAAATGCCCAATGCATCCTGTGACTCTTCCCAGGCGTCAAAGATGTGCTCAATGAGTCTAGTACCCGCATTAATTGTTGATAAGCCCCTAGTGAAACCAAACTGATTTTTGTTCATTAATTTACAAAAATGCATTTGTAGCTGTTGAAGCAAAAGTTTTTCAAAAATTTTACTAAAAACAGGCAGCACTGAAATAGGTCTGAAATTAGCAGGGTCGAAAGAACTGCCCGATTTAAACAAAGGTATAACTTTGCTGTATTTCATGAGGTCAGGGAACACACCCTCATCTATGCATTCATTAAATATTATTGCTAATTCAGGTGCTTTAATGTCAAGTATGTATTTAACAATATTAGTCGAATGGCCCCATAGGTCTTTTGTATTTTTTAGGTTAATTAATTTGAAGATTTTTATTATATCGCTACCTGTAACATACTTAAATTTCAAGTCAGTAGAAGATACTGGTACGTGTAATCTAAGCATATCATATGCTGCTTTTGGCGAAGAGTTAAGGTATTTGGTCGTGACAATCGGGATTTCGGAGAAGTATTTATCAAATTTATTTGCAATTTCTATTTCCGAATTTATAACGCGATTATTAATATTTAAACAGATAGAGGTGTTACGGCAATTCGATCTACCAGTTTCATTGTTAATTACACTCCAAGTCGCTTTTACTTTATTATTACTGTTTTTAATTTTATCTGCAATGAAACGTGTTTTCGCTTTATGACAAACTATTTTAAAGAGCTTGGAGTATTTTTTTACATATATTTTAAATTCTTCACTATTATTGTAATGTTTCTCATAATAAAGGTCATATAAGCGTTTACGACTTTTGTGGATACCCATTGTTGCCCAATCATTAAAACTATGTTTGTTGTTTACTGTCACCGTTACTGGAGTAAAAATCCTGTCAAATTCCTCACAGAAGGAATTGAAGACTAAGTTGTAGTGAAAATTAGCAGTTTCGCCACAGTGTAAAAATGGTATTGTATTTACCAAATTATTTCTAAACCTCTCAAGACGGCTACCCGTAACTGGTATAATCGTCACCTTTTTTGGTCTGACATTGTCCAATCTTGTATTTACTTTTATAAGTTGCCCACTATGGTCAGACTGAAGATTATTAATTATGAGTTTACTAGTAATAGTAACATCTGTAAAAATATTATCTAAACAGGTTGCTGTTGTAGAAGTGATTCTAGTAGGTTCCCAAAATACATTGAACAAATTAAAACTTTGAAATAAATTTTTAAGGCTAGTACAATTGGCCGAAGGTTCAAGCAAGTTTATATTGAAATCTCCACACACTATAATTGACTTGCTAGTTTTGCTAAATTTTGATAGTACCTCCTCCATTCTATGTTGGAATTGTTCATATGATGCAGTGGGGGGGCGGTATACACTTACAACAATAAATTGCTCTAGTTCTATACAAGCTATCTCAATTAGTTGTTCTATAGAGAGATTAACAATATCTCTTCTATTTTTACATTTTAATCTATTATTAATAATAATTAGGGAACCTCCATGTATTGCCCTACTTCTACAAAACGAACTGACTACTTTATGTTCTCTAAAACTAAACTGGAGCTGATGACTCTTACGCCAATGTTCTGTAATACATAATATATCTATATTACAGCAGCTCAAAAACAGTTCTATTTCTAATTCCTTACTTGAGATACCTTGTATATTCTGGTGAACAATATTTATGAGCTTTATATTATGATTATCTATAGCAGTAACATTTATATTTGGTGAATGTTGCCTATTTTGTATGATATTGCAAGAGTTGTCCTCCCTTGTCAAATAACTTAATTTAAATTAATTGAAGAAAAATCTTCATTGTTATATTTTTGTACATTAGTACTAATACATTCCCCAATAGGGGCTTGTATGTCGATTATTTTACAATTTTGCCCAATAGAGGCATGTTTATTAAATAATACTACAGAGGAAGTAGTTTGTTGACTAAAGGAACCGGAAACCGTGACGATGCTGCTTGTTATGCCGACGACGCTAAATCAAACATTGCTTTAAATTCCCGAAGTCGTATAGGTTTCGGTAGTTTAAGTCTTTTGTGGGGCGATGTATATGGTTTTACAACAAGATCCCAGAAAATGTTCGAAACAAAAGAATTACGTTATTCAAAAGAATTGTTAAATAACGTTCTTGTGGTAAAGGCTACTATAACATAAATGACTTTCTTAATGATACCACAGATTGGGAATGGAGTGACCGCCCTCAGGCT
Source organism: Leptidea juvernica (assembly GCA_949711755.1). NCBI lineage: Eukaryota > Metazoa > Arthropoda > Insecta > Lepidoptera > Pieridae > Leptidea > Leptidea juvernica. Next base: position 15,518,248 of record CATIXQ010000010.1, read on the forward strand.
ATTAAATAATAAGTTTAATTGTACAATATTACTTTGTAAACATATTTTTTCGATGAAAAAAAAGCCCGCTGAGTTTGTTGCGCCCGTTCTTCTCCGGTCTCAGGCATTCATTGTGGAATGGTAGTTTTTGACTTTCAATAAGTGATGTCTGATCTGAACACTCCCTTTGATCGATTCAGGATTGTAGTTAACACATTGCCAATGTAACAAGCCAACAGCACAACATTGATCTAATGAACGATCCTAAAGACTTATATATATTTATAATAAAACGCTTATCGAAGGTATAAACTTATATTAGTTAAAACGTGTTTTAAGCTTATCGAACGTTCGATAAAATTCCTTATTCATAATGCTTTCCTACACCACCGATAACTAATAGGTCTGTATAGTACGCAACATTGCCATTTCGTACAAAAAACATGATTTTAACTGATTTAACGTCTACGTTCAAGATCCATCTGTCTATGCTAACAAACATTTTTTCAATGCCATTGGCTTGACAGTTGTCAAAAGTCGATGTCAAAATAAGTTTAAACTTCAAAAATCAAGTTTTTGAGTAGCGAGCCTAGTCTGTAGGTTGGTAATAAGTAGTAGCTATGAACTGACTGACATCTAAAAACAAACGCAGAATACGAGACAGCTGATCGATCAGCCATGTTTATTTCATATCAAGGGCTTATAATAGGTTTATAGAAGGGTCCTAGCTTAGTAGCTAGGTGACCTAGTAGTCACGACAGCTTTATCGAAAAGATAAGGAGCATTTTGGCTTTATCGAAGAGATAAGGAGCATTTTAGCTTTATCGAAGAGATAATGAGCGTTTTAGCTCTAATATGCGAATATGAATATCATTTTATAAGAAACGTCTATTAGCGATGTCTTAAACCTCCGATTTGTCATTATGAATAAGACCGTTATACTGCCGCCACGTACCAATGTTTTCGGTTCAGCGTCGGCAGTTACGCTTTTATGATTACTCTGGTGTAACAAGAGAGTATCAATATCAATGATCACAAACTATCAGGTGACATTGTATGTATGGTCATTTGTCCTCCTCTTCTATAAAAAAATCTATAGATCTCATTCGGTTTTGATTATTAACAATGCAATCCAGTGAGGCTCCTTTGCACAGGACGCCGGCTAGATAATGGGTACGACAACGGCGCCTTTTTCTGCCGTGAAGCAGTAATGTGTAAGCATTACTGTGTTTCGGTCTGAAGGGCACCGTAGGTAGTGAAATTACTGGGGAAATGAGACTTAACATCTTATGTCTCAAGGCGAATAGCACAATTGTAATGCCGCTCGTTGGGTTTTTCAAGATCCTGAGCGGAACTGCATTGTCATGGGCAGGGCGTATCAATTATCATCAGCTGTTGTGTCTTGTCCCTTATAGTCACAAAAAAAATGGAATTTTAACGACTCTACTGGCAGCAACAGTATACATCAACTCTTTAGTTGCATAAATCTATCTCAAAAATATAAAAGTTCACTAAACTTTCACAGCAATATTGAAGTCTCCAAAGATCAACTTTAATACAGACCTAATGGGTATTTCATAATCTCAAAGGTGTTATAAATAATTCTATTATCGTATACATATTACCCTGTACGTATTATAATTTTGTAATATTTAAGTACAGTCATAAGAAAAAGCTATTGTATAGAAAAATAATAATATGATATAAATTAAAAATGGTATCCATATAAAGTTTTTAATGCTTGTTTTATGTTAAGCACGATTATGACGTACAAAATCGAGAATAACTATTTTCTATACAAAAGCTTCACATAGTAAGAATCACACGGAGTCAATTAAACAAATGTAAAAATAGAAACTTCGCATAAACTATAGTTATGGTAAATATGGGTTCCTTTTTCGGCGCAGAAAGCTTATTTTTTTTTATTTACATACTAATATTTTGTAGTTTATTTTTGATGCGAATAAGTAACGAGAGGAGCAAGAATTTTCAGAAAAACCTGAAATTCTAACCAGCATCACAATTGCGTTCGTCACTTTACTAAGTTACTACGAGAACCGTATGTATGCTCGTTTTCTCTCCTCGTCCATAAAAATAAAATAACAATACTTATACTTTAGCCGAGATATAATATTTAAAAAATAATGTAGTTTGTATTTAAATATAGCCTTTTTTATAATATTTAAAAAAATAATAAAAAAAACTGCTTTAAAGTCAGGTTGGCCTGGGTACAGCATAATAAAAAAAATCATAAAACCACAGAATTTCTTTTTTTAATATAAATAACCTCAGAATTATATTATTATAATACACTTTAGGCCGCGATTGTTCTTCATACGTACGAGCCTTTTAGAACGGTTCTCTTGGGAAGCTATAAAATAAAATATAAATTCGCGATGAGCTAATTAAGCATTAATTTTATGTCAAGCCAACATGGCTTATGATAAAGAAACACATAATTTGCTGTTAATAAGGTGATTTGAAAGTACGTGACATCCGAAAACTGGTAAACTGTATTTAATATCGCATAATTTTTTTGAATGATGAAAGTTGTTTTGGAGGTTACAAATTTTCTCCGTTTTTCAGTATAGTTGAATGAAATTGTGTACAATATTTTTAAAAGTATATTTTAAATACATTTTTTAATTTTAATATTGTAACTTTATAAATCTAGATGTTTTTTTTGTATTTAGATTAAAGATGCTTTATAATGGATGTCTTATGCAGGCTGTAAAGCACACGAAACTTGCGCCTTAATGGTTATTATTTACATAATCATATATGTTATATACAACATATTATATTTATATTATGGTGAATGTACTTTTTGTATTCGTAGTATTTTAGGCTATGTAAAATGGGCTAGCCAGCGGTCACGGAGGATTCTCTCCGAGGAAATTAGTGACATCAGAAGTTAGATAAATTACCTTGAGAAATTGGTCAAGATAAGTCGTGCTACCTTCAACTAAAATAGGCAAACATTAGACGTCAAATTGCAGGAAGCAACCCGTGATTACATGCATCTATATCACTTTACTATGACCGAATAGGGCAGGTCTTGTAGTAAGGTAATATCGAGTACAAGACCAATCGCAAAATAACTAGAATCGAATAGCACGTCTGGTGCGTAGACACAAATCGTAGCACACGTAGCAGGAAATCCAGACGGCGTAGCGCGCTCAGCAAAATCTTACCGCATCAGATTTTACTCACGCTTGAGTAGAATTCCTCGCGTTTTTTGTGCAATTCTCCGCAGTACTTAGTGTGAATAACAATCAAATAATTATATTCCTGTACGTAATATGAGATGAACATACAACTGCTACCTAGCTTTTAGACCGATGGCCCTATCCCAGTTTGCAAAAGGCAATCACTGCAATTCTGTAGTATTGAACACTATGCCATTATTGTGACACATAATAAACGCATTCCAAAAAAAAAATAAAAAGTTTTTAAGTGGTTTCAATAATTTTATGACTTGTTTATAATTTATCGTACAAGAGGCAAGTCAGCGCCAGATCGGATTAAGTATTGAACTGCATAAATTAAATTACCCTACTTTAAGCAAACCTTTTATTTTATTATGTATGATTTTTTTTTATTTATCACAAGTAAAATACCCAATTGGACTGTTTCAATGACAAACTGTGTATATGTCGCAGGGATATGATAAAAACAAAGGAAGTTATTTCGTCATCGGAGGATGTTAAAATAACAACACAGTTTTATCAGTTCTCGAAACAAATCTAGTGATTTGAGCAAATGCCAGAGTTGGTTCCGTAAAATGACAAAAAGTATTTTCTTAGTTATTTAAAAGGTTTATTTAGCTTATTAAGCCTCTAAGTCTTAACTTAGAGATAATTTTGGTAAGAATATAGTATCGTGTCACAGGTGGAGGGGCTGAGAGGGGAAGGGTATGTCGGGCCATGCCCGCCACCTGTCCGAGTCGGGGTATGACTCAAGTCACTCGCTTCGTTCGCCTTTACATCTTAAGTTCTTCTACTCGAGTCATTTATTGTCATTTCATGGAACCAATTCTGGCATTTGATCAAATCACTAGATTTGTTTAGAGAAATGATATAATCTTTTTGTTCTTTAAACACACTCCGTGATTGGATCCAATCACGGAGTAATGGGGAATTGACCAAATCTCTGTTATTATCATTTTCCTGCGACATATAGACATACTACAAATTGGATTCAACCTGCATGGTGGTGTAGGTTTCTATAACCATCTTCAGACTACTTTAAAAGTAGCCCATCATCCTTTGACTATTTTTTTTTATGTAGATTAAAAATATTTTATATTACAGCCGAAGTTGAATGAACTCTTCACAAGATTTTCATTGATTAAGGCGAAGGGTAATGAATAAACACGCAAACAAGGTGTTTTATGGCAACTTTAATGGTGAAATTCAAAATTCAAATTCAAATATATTTATTCAAACTAGGATGTCACATCACTTAATGAAAGTCAAAAACTACCACCGATTCCAAAATGAATACCTCAGACCTGAGAAGAACGGGCGCAACTAACTCAGCGGGCTTTTTTTTCATTGAAAAAATATGTTTACAAAGTAATATTGTACAATTAAACTTATTATTTAATAGCATGAGGGCGGTCGCTCCATTCCCAATCTGAATCATTAAGAAAGTGATTTATATTTATATGAACATATAGCAATTGGAGCTATGGACACTGATTTAACCTGTTACATATACCCTTAAGTATTATGGGAACTTGCCAATGCTGTTGGTTATAGTTAAAACTCCAGAGCTATTATTAACTACCATTTTTATTTACAGAACACGATGTTGCTCGGTATGACGCATTTGTTTAGTACGATACTTAAAAGATGTATTCTTATAGCTTGTACTTTTATTGCGAAAGTACATTTATTAGGATACGCGTGTTATTGAAACTGAGCTCCCCTGAGCCTTGGCCGGGAAGAAGCAATGAATGAATGAATGAAGCCTTTATTGCAAGCAAACTAAAAAGGTAAATTTTTAACTAATGCTACAACTTAATATACTAACCCCCTTATTCATAAGTCTGCTAACTTAAAGGGTTGCTAATTCTCACTCTGTCTTCTTCTTTTGACCTAAGTCAGAATGAGAAAAAACACTCCTTAGCGCCTGTTTTAAGTTAGCAGACCATTATGAATAAGGGGGTTAATTATTATAATTATATTTCACCAAATATATGTTATATCTTATGTTAATCATTGCTTGCTTGTCCGCCAACATAGGCCTCCTCCAGATCTTTCCACATTTTACTCACACTATTTTTGACCTATAAAAGTAATTAATTAAGCTCTTCATATTGTAAGCTTTACAAATATATCATAATTATGAACAACGTAATTGATATGTAGGGAACGTGATATCAATCATCTAATTAATATTTCAATGTTGACGAGTTTCAATTATACTCGTAATTATTATTTGGTCCAAAATCTAACTTTACCAACGCACCAGTCTGCCCAAATATTGTGACGTCATAATTATAATTAAATTAGGTTTGTTTGAAATACATTGAAACGAGAATATTCTGTTGCTTTTAAAGCCATGTAGTAGAGAAATGATTTTGTATGAATACCAGGATTATATATATCAAGGGGGCAAGAAATATGTAAGCATATCCGGTTAGAAAGATAAGAGAATTAACAGAGATAGTTACGGCGCGGACTAGTTTTTTTTTAATCAAAATAAGGGACGAGACGAGCCGGACGTTCAGCTGATGGTAATTGATACGCCTTGCCCATTACAATACACTGCCGCTCAGGATTCTTGAAAGACCTAAAATTATGAGCGGCACTACAACTGCGCTCGTCACCTTGAGACATAAGATGTTAAGTCTTATTTGCCCAGTAGTTTAACTAGCTACGGCGACCTTCAGACCGAAACACAGTTATGCGTACACATTACTCCTTCACGCCAGAAATAGGCTATATAATATATATATATATATATATATATATAGCCTATTTCTATATATATATATAGAAATAGGCTATATATCTTATATATATATATATATTGGCTTAGGCCAAAGACGTGAAAATCATTGAAATAATTTATTCCTCGTATTATTCTACGGTTTTAGAAAGAACAATTTAGTAAAATTTTGCAAAGATGGCTTTGACAATTAATTATTAAATAATGAATACGGCTGTATGGGCTTGAACCCTTTGCCTGCCCTAATAATGGACGAAGAAACCAAAAAAATGAATGACGCAAACGTCAGAAAAACTTTAGGAACCAACTTCAACCTATACTTTTGTGTTACAGTGATGTGCGCGCATCTTAAAATTTCACTCGCATCTTTTTTCCATAACGCGCCTAAAGAAGTATAACTTCAAAAATAGTATTCCTTAAAATACATAATAAACTCGAGATCCTATGGTATTTAACAATATTTTTCCTTCCGAAGAAGCGCCATTTTAAGTTTTTACTGCGCTGTCTCGCCAGTTCACCCAATAACACTGCAACATAATTTAGCCACTGTCATGATATATTGCGTACTGAACGCCACGCAAATATTCTCACTTCCGACATAACTCAGTAGACTATCGTAATACGTCATATCCGGGTAGGGATAATGTTAGCCCGGCTTGCAAATACACGGCGAGATAGGAAACGTCCAATTATCCGGGTTGAACATGCCTCGCATTGCGATGGAGTACATTAGACGTATATTAGATCGCATCATAGTCATTTGTGTGTTCTTTTAGGGAGGGTAAATAGCTTATGGGTCACTTGGAGATAAGCGATCGAAACTCCTTGAGAGCAGCTTTTGAGGGACACAAGTGCAGTCCTTACAATTTATTTGATGAAAATTACTAACTGTAGCAAAATTGGTTTTTCGTAGCTCCATTTGTACTGTCGTAGGTATAAACAAAAAAAAATACTAAGCCGATCTCATTATCATCTTATTAATCAAATTATACAAATTCAAATATTTATTTACTACACCAAAATGCAAAATATACAATCAGTGTTGGTATAGTATTACATTTACAGTATATTGTTGTTACAGTTTGTCTCCTTTTAAGCAAAGAGTTGCCAGTAGTAGGAGGCCCCACTCTTCCATAGCAAAAACATAATAATAAGATCCAATCATTTTGTCTTCTAGGTTGCCCCATTTTTGGATGATTGTTGCTTGTATTAATGAACAATAATCAAATACTTCAGACCGCTTGATATGCACAAAATTCACATGTGCCTTATTTGGTTTTGTCGTTTTTTCCGTGACCTCTTATCAATATTATGTATAATATTATTTGTATGTCGTTCTCTGTTGAAACACGACGTTAATTGTTAACTTTAGAGGATACCACAAATTATATTATAGATATTACTGATCCCTTAAAATTATTTCACTTTAAAAAAAATTTATTCCTTTTGCCATATAATATGCAAAAGTTTTAAATATTTTACAACCCTGTTTCATCAACAGTATAAGCTGCGGTGGAAACCAGGTTTGTGCTCGCACACCACCAGTGGAAGGCTCCTTTGCACAGGAAGCCGGCTAGATGATGGGTACCACAAAAGCACCTATTTCTGCCGTGAAGCAGTTATGTGTAAACATTACTGAGTTTCGGTCTGAAGGGCGCCGTAGCTAGTAAATTACTGGGCAAGTTAGAATTAACATCTTGTGTCTCAATAGTGCTACTCAGAATTTTGGGTTTTTTCAAGAACCCTGATCGGCGCTCAGAGTGTGTGTATACACCTATACACACACTCATCTCTCCAACTAGTATATAAGTATTCGCATTGACTAATAAAGGAGCTTATTATCGCAGTCAGACTTTAGTCATTTCAATACCCGAACCTCCAACATCGCATGGCGACCCTGCCAGTGCTGCCTGTCGGCGGCGCTGCGCAGATGGTAAATTTAGTACGAGTAAATTTCTACAAAAATAAATAAATTAATTAATTACATAAGTTTCTACAAAAATTCCTCAGAATATTATCAAACCAAAATTAAAACTAATAAAAATTAAGAAGAGTTCTAAATTTAAAACAAAAGTCAGAAGTGTTTTTGGCGTTTGCTGTGCCGCTGCTGAGGTAAGATGATGAAGTGGTGATGGTGCCTAGCAGGGTGCCGGGAGATGCAGGTGTCGGAAGTGGATGCAGTAGGGAGCTGATCCAGTCAATATGAAGATATAGATAACAGGACAGGAAATATGTTTGCGGTTTATTGTATTTGTTTTAAAAGTTATTTTTTATATGTGAACATTTCAAACTTTAGTATCGTAATTTGGATAATTAATTACCAATTTGATAATTTTTTAACTCTTCAGAATGTAATTGACAGTATCATTATGAGAATATAAATAAATGGAAGTAATTAATCTTTTGGATAAATATATTTTGAGGAATTTATTTAATGGATAATATAAGTTTAATATTAAGCTCTTTATACTTAACTACTTTTACAATTTTTTATGACAGCTAAATGCTGCTAACTTAACTGCTTTTAAGTATAGATAATATAAACTGCTAAGATTTAATGATATTGTATTGACGATTTTTTTATAAATTAAAATTTGTAAAGAATTGGGTAAAAAAGGTAATAATTCTTTTAAAACTATTTTGGTAACTTTATTTTGTTCAAAAAAAATCTATTATCTGTATCTGATTTATAGAGTTGATTGCACAAACAATTTAATTTGAAGATTTTTTGTATTTTGGTACAAATTTTATTAACATTGTTTTATTAAATTTACAGTTCTAAGTATACAAGATACCTACCCAGGTTTGTAAAAGGTAAATTTAATCTTGCACGTAATATACTTACGACTATTTCGTTTCATTTCACCTCGTGACGTTATAAGTTTGTTCTATTTTTCAATTTTAGTATGAGTACAACTGTGTTATACTTTTTTCAATTTTATTCAAGGACCATCTCCTTAACGAAATAAGTTTTTTATAATTATAATATGGAGTTATTAGTTAAAAATTTCATGAGTTAAATCTAATAAAAAATAATTAACTACTTAATGGCATTCAACGTCGTTATGTCATACTTAATTAGCTGGCCTAGCAACACGTGTGGTGTTTATGCAGAAAAAGTAGAAACGTTTATCGTAATAGAAATCGAGTTTTCCACTCTAATAATATAAAACATACTAGCTGACCCAAAAAACGTTGTATTGCCATGTAAATTTAAAAAAGGAATGAATAATTATAATTTTTGGGGTATAAAAGTGTGGATGCGACCGATTCTCAGTCCTACTCGATATGCACACAAAATGTTATACTTTTTATTTCGATTCATCCGTTTCGGACGAGTTTGGTAACATGCACCAGGACACGAGAATTTGATACTTTTAATATTAATAAAGCTTACAATTTGTTTCTACTCTCTTTATTATTATTTCACGAATAAGTATTGGATAAATTAATTTTAAACGTTAATTTTTTATTTTAGCGGAAGAACTTAGTTTCCAGTTATTCACATAATTATTAAATATATTATATTAATATAACACTATTAAATATATTCTTACAATTTACATTCATTCACTTTATTTGGACTTCTTCTATTGTTTGTAGTGATCTTCTATTCGATTCGATCTAGTTGCTTAGCAATAACGTTTAAAGTAAAAATATTTTATTATTTTTCTTCATCTTCTACATTCAGTTTAAGAGGATTTATAATAATATGGGTAAGCAAAGATAGGTTTCACATGGTATATATTATCTAGACTAACTTTGAAGTTTTTGTTTGTTTACAAATAATTAGAATTTATTATTTTCAAGTAATGCTACTTTAGTGCCTAGAAACTTAAATTCACAACTAAGATTCACAATACTATCTAGTACGGAACCAGCCCGACATAAAATTTTAAAATAGAGTCACATTCAAAAATTTTTATGTATTGTTTAATTTATTTACCATGATAATCTTTATATATATAATTCTTCTGTGAGTGTGTATGTCACTGAACTCGTCCTAGACGGCTGGACCGATTTGGATGAAATTTTTTGTGTGAGTTCAAGGGGATTCGAGGATGGTTTAGATTCACAATTTAACTACCTCCTAAACGGCTGGACCGATTTTGATGATATTTTTGTGTGTTCCAGTGAATTTGAGATTGGTGTGTGTCTTCAGGTGGATTCGAGAATGGTTTAGATTCACAATTAAACTACCTCCTAAACGGCTGGGCCGATTTTGATGATTTTTTTCTTTGTTTCAGTGAATTTGAGATTGGTTTAGATTCTCAATTCCGCCCATATAATATAATTCTCCTGCTCATATGTATGTTAGTGAACTGCTCCTAACGTCTGGACCGATTTTTCAAATTTAAGACATGTGTACAGGACAACGTCTGTTGGGTCCACTAGTATAATGTAAATTTAAAAACCCTACATAAGTGTTTAGTACAGATTATCTAGAAAAAAAAGTGTTTTTTTTCATATTATGTACTTCATAGAACTAAATTTTTGTTTAAAGTTTCAAAACGTATAAAATTTTTCGTTTAATGCCCTATAGAGCCTTCAGATAAGTGTTCCTATAATGTAGAAATTACAATACAGTATGTAATGTAATGTATTTTCATATGTTATATCATTTTTAGTTTTGTTCGAAAACTTGTAGTACAAAAATAAGTTTTTAAAGCAGTTTCAAGTAAAAAATCATCATTAGTAACAACAAGTCGTTTCTGTTTACACCTTTCGGACCACCTTTGATGGCCTGCCGATATACGGGGACCGCCCGCGTCGTCCGCGAGTCAAATTTCAGCACCGCGCATCTATTGTGATCAACATGAGTTTCTTTGTCTCGGCCATGTACAATATAAATCGGTTACTAAGGAGAAACACAATTGCGCAATAGAAATAACTAGAAGTTCCCATTCTTCTCAGACGAAACAAAATTTATATTGACATGGAAAACTACAGCCATATCATTAGATAACTTTCTCAATTTTATAACAAAAGGCGATTTTACTTTATTTTCTTTCACATATAAGTAAAACTTACTTTTTTTTTAGAAAACGGTACACTCACCCGTTCCTAGTAGGTATTGGTTTTTTACATGATATGATTGGGAATTACTTATTTTATATTAATTACTTTATCAGTACAGATTTTAATTTCTTATTAAATAGTATCTTTCTTGTCTAATTTAACAATATAATATACGTAATCTTACTTAATATCGATAGGGATTTATTAATGTTGTTCATAAGTGAAGCAATCCAGTTGTTTTAATTTACATGTGAAACAAGTCTTGTTTGTCAGAAGTGAATATTGAATTTCGATAGGCATTACATGGAATTATACATATTAGATTATGCAAGGTGTTCGTTAGTTACAGCGGGAAATATGAGGCATCATATAAACGGGGAACACACGAGTTCGCTGGTTATGCTACAGTTCAAACCATTACATTACATTATAAGAATGATAATGAAGTATTATTTTAATAGGAACTAAATTAAGTTTGAGAATTGTTTTTCAAATTTCCGAATCTCAAAAATATAACTTGAACCGATTATTGAAGAGAGTTTATAAATAAGTATGTATTATTGAAATGATTTGATAAGTTGGAAAACGATTATGAGAGGTAATTAAATGAAAGTTCAAGAAAGGGTATATGAAGCTGTATTAAAAATACTTTTTGTTACGGTTAGATAACAATTAGGTACAGCATTGGAGTATAGGCATAGGTTTGTGATATATAATGTAGGATTTGATATGACGTAAAGTTTATTTTATGATAGGAGATTATATGCTAAACCACTGAACCATATAATTAATTTGAGTATAGTGCACGGAGTTTTTCCAGAAAAATTGAAACATGCCGCGATAAAACCTCTTTATAAGAAGGGCAATACAGAAGAATTGAAAAATTACCGTCCAATCGCATTGTTACTAATTATCTCTAAAATTTTTGAAAAGGTAATATATAAGGAAATCTATAACTATTTGGTTATGGTAAATGACACCTTAGCAAAGGAACAAAAAGGATATCAGAAAAGTAAGACAATTAACATGGCAATTTACGATTTCTTGAAAATAATTGTTAATTCTGTAGACGAACGAATACCAATCTGTGCGCTTTATATGGATATGACCAAGGCTTTTGATCTAGTGAACCATAAGATTTTACTATATAAATTAGAGAAATATGGTCTTAGAGGAAATATTTTTAACTTGTTAAAGTCGTATTTATGTGGAAGGAAGGAGATAAAGCGCATCTGTGAAAAAACCAAAAATGAAATCACATATCAATCTTCAGAGCTCGCAGTTGTCCGAGGCGTTCCACAGGGAAGTGTGTTCGGCCCTTTGCTCTTTTTGCTATATATAAATGATATGCCTAAACACGTCCCATACCCAATGACATTGTTTGCTGATGATAGCACCGTAATTATTAAATGTAATGATAAGGAAAATTTTGAATCAGACATAAATCACGCCTTGGACAAAACAATATTGTGGCTTAATGCAAATTAATTATTAGTAAATCTAAAAAAAACTAGTTTTATGCAATTTTATTTAAGAAATAATAAATTTGGGAATCTCCAAATTAAACAAGAAGATCAATATATAAATGCATCCAGAACAGCTAGATTCTTAGGTATAACAATTGATAATAAACTAACCTGGAATCAACAGACGGAGACAATTGTAAAAAGGGTGAACTCGCAGGCATACGCACTATTTCATGTATCCAAGATTACCCATATAAAAGCCCTACTGTCTGCATATTACGGGTTAGTTGAATCTATACTTCGCTTCGGTATTATATTTTGGGGCAACAGTAGCGCAGGCCATGCAGTACTTCTTTCACAAAAAAGCTGTATAAGAGCTATGTTTAAATTAAAAAGGACAGAAAGTTGCGTACCCTACTTTAAAAAACACAGTATTTTAACGGTACCTGCGCTATATATTCTAGAAGTAGCTGTCTTCGTAAAAGACAACCCCCACCTTTACAAAACGAGATCCGAAGGCCAAACGAGAAATTTACGTTTTGAAAATCGCTTATGTCTGGAGAAATCAAACACCACTTTAAAACACTCAAGTATAATCTGCATGGCACAAAAAAATTATAATAAATTACCAGAGCATGTGAGAAACTGGCCTAAAAGGGAATTTAAACATAAACTTAAAATATATTTAGCGCATAAATGTTATTATAAGATCAGTGAATTTTTAATAGAAAATGACTTTGAAGCCTTGAAGTAACATTGACAAATAAGTATTTAGTAACTGCGTATTTTGAACATAATTTTTAATTTAACTATGAAATTTATAATATTTTTTCTTAATAATGATATGGTCGCTCTTATTTTTAACTTCATGATGCAATTAATTTAATTTAACTTTATTTCATGATGTAATCAATTTTGTTTTATGATAGTTATTATGGTTGGATTATAATATCTATATGTCAAATATTTGTATGCTCAATAACGGGCACGACTTGGAGAGCTAAACTGTAAGTAAAGATCTTACTTACCTACTTACTTACTTACTTACTTACTTACTTATGGTTTATAATGATTCACATGCGATTGGACTGATCACCCAAGAGCGATGAAGCTATTATTTACTCTATACTCATTTTGGGAATGATAGTTATTTATAGAAAGTATAGGAATGTATTGCCAAAGTAATTATGCTCGATATTACGGTACACATTAGGAGAGTGGTACTATAGGGATCAGGTCCTTCAGTTATATCGAGGTGTGAACGAGATTCCCCTTTGGATTGTGTCGGAGACTGAAGTTGTCTTAAATCATGACCCTATATAAAAATGGTACATGGAGAGTCAAATCCTTCCATTCGATCATGGTGCGAACGAGTATTCCTCCGTGAGATAAGTTGGAGTTCAATAGAGGCTTAAAATATGATTCCAAAGAAAAAAAAAATAGGTTGTGCACAAACCAAATGGCACAAAAATGTCCATTTACATTACGAAGTCGACTATAAATGAATATTATTATGATGTACCAAAGTGGATAATTAAATAAAAATGAAAGTACGCCGGCGCCGGGCGAATACGATAGAGTATTATGAGTACCAAGTAGGTGATGTGATGTGTATAATGTACCGATAATATAAATATGATTGAAGAGATAAATAATATAACGAGCAGAGTAGGAATAAAAGTGTGGTCAAATGTAAAGAAATGTTTAGAGATATGAGGTATCACATATAATAAATATATATGAAAATGGAGTTTGTCAATAATTTATAATTTATGACCATGCCTCTCATAGTATATGATGTATGATTTAAAGAAAATTTAATATGTACCAGAAAAATGTATGTAGAAGTAGATAACTTTTATAGTGAAAAAACGTAAATGAGAAATAACATAAATTTGAACTATAAAGGAAAACAAATGAGAATATTTCAATTTTGACAAATCAAAGAAGTATAACACAGGTTTCTATTTAAATATCTTAATGAGTTCGATTTTGAGATTTTTTTCTTTAAATATAGGAAGGAAATGTGCAATGCGTTTTTTTAACAAATTTTTTTTTTTTTTTTTTCATTTGTATTTCTGTGTTTCTTCATGTATGACTACTATTTTGATTTATAAAATTTCTATTCAAATCTATGAATACAAATATGCATTTTTTATTCGAAAGCAATGTTTACTGTAATGTAATAATAAACATATTATATAATCAGAATGATACCTACGTAATTTTAAAATATTTTCAAAACTATCTAACTTATTTTGTATATTCATAATATTATCTCGATGTTGTGAGTCAATATTTTTATTTTTAGCAAAAGTTATCTGAATTCTTTGATGTTTTATTTCATTTTGTTGTTAATTGGAAAATTGTGTTTAGTGAATAATTTTGCTGTATTTTTTTTTAGGTTTCAAAGGTCAAAAATTTATTACTTACATGTTAAATAATGTGTTTTTATTTTTGTTAGTATGAAACGTAAACTTATAAATATTTTTATGTAAATGTATCTTTTCAATTAGGTATTGGTTAGATCATCATATAGTTTTCTTTAATAAGTTTTGGTAATGAAAAATGTAATAGTTTTAACAAGTACCCATCTGGAATTGTAACTTTAAATAATTAAATTCGTTTTTGTCATTAACTGAAAATTACTTGTAAATTAGTGTACGTTTTAACACCTATTTGAATTATTTCAGTAATTATGTTGAAGTATTTTCCTTATTTTTATATGTAACGTACTGATCATATAAATTGAACATATATATATATATATATATATATATATATATATGTATATATTTTTTTTTCTTTTTAGGTGGCAGGTGTAGTGTGTGTGACACCTTTATACACCTATACACACACTCATGACTCCAACTAGTATATAAGTATTCGCATAGACTAATAAAGGAGCTTATTATCGCGACTGCGATAATAAGCTCCTTATTATCGCAGTCGCAGTTATGATTATAGTCTGACTAGACTATAATCATTCCAATACCCGAACCTCCAACATCGCAATACGCCCTACCGGGCGTATTAATTACCATCTGCTGAACGTTCTGCTCATCTCGTCCCTTATTTTCAAAAAAACATCTATATAATATTTATGACTGTTAATATAATTGTATATTTAATATGAACGTATATTAACATGATTTCTTGATAATTGAATATTTTTGCTGCATCAAAAAAAATTAGACAAAGATGAAGCTGTAAATATTGATTTAAAAAGAGGGAATGAGTTTTATGTCACGTTTTAATCACATTAAGACCTACCTCGAAGTGGTATAGCGTTTGTTTTTTTGTATTATAAGCATTAGAATTGTATTACAAGCGGGAAAAGTAGTATCTTAGAGCTCACTGTTGTCACTGTCACAAAATTACGCGTGAATTTTTTCGAAAATGAAACTGTTGTTTGAGTGTGAAAAGTTAACTTTTCGCAAGCTAAGTATACTTGGCACACGCAAATTTAGATAAATTGCTAAAATGAATAAAATAATAACAAAAAAGACACAATCGAAATATAAAACTGAATTGAGGTTGACGCGTCTGGCAGTTTAATTTAATAAGTAGAATTATAAGTTTTTTAAGTAACAAAAGTTTGAAAACGAATATGGAGTTGGAAATAATACTTAAATCGTCGCATTTGTAATACAAAATAGTATGTGCAACTCGTTCGACGTTGAGATGTACAATATACTATGACATACAGAAGTGGCATTTGTTCAAATCGAAATTTGGAATCTTATAAATTCAAATAATGGGATTTGTTATTTAAATTGCTGGTCTAAAGCCGAGCTGAAAGCTGGTATTGATAAAGAAATAATCGAAACCCTATTCATATCAAATGCTCATGGGATAAATTAACTGTTTCTTTTAAACAAAATATAACCAATATTAGAATGTAAAATATTTAAGTTATAAAACTTTACCAGAACAAAACAAAAAAGGATTGGTGAATTTTTTTTCACATTTAATTAAAAATTTTTGGAATAATATTCCATTAAGGGTATAAAAATCGCTTTTTCAATCTTAATTTTATACTTGGAAAATTGGAATGATAATGGGAAATAATAAAAACAAACAAAATAGTGTGGAGGACGAGTAAATTGCGATTTATTTAGTTTTAGTTGATCCGGCAAACGTTATTTTGCCATATAAATTATTTTTAGAGTTAGACGGATTGGACATTGCAACATTGCTTTATTTTTCTAAAATAAAAGATTTTTTCTAAAACAAACGTAGCCAGAGTTACTCCTATTACATCAGCTACCTGCCAATAAAAGTCCCGTTAAAATCGGTTCTGCCATTTCAGAGATTAGCCGGAACAAACAGACAGACATGTTAACTTGGGTATAACAATGTTATTTTGGGGTAAGTACCGTTTATATATTCACATGCATGTAGTAGAACTGGCAAAAATGAGTAATAGTCTATATAATAGGCACCGCCCGACCGCCACTCGACATGCAACACACAGACAAAAAAGTTTGAGGCGATGTAATAAAAGTTTCACTTTAAATACAAAATTTATTTGGTATCTTTAAAGAGGATTTTAAACCAACGGTCATTAATAAAATGAAAACTTAAAATAATATCTCTTGGAAGATTTACAATAGAATGAGTTTAACTCAGGGGTAGTTATTCTTTGAATTATAACCCTGACCTGTGCTCAACTATCAAAGAGATAAATGAGCGTTAAAGAAATAATAACTGTCTTTATGGTCGTATTACTGAGTTTTTTTTTTTATGAAAACAAGGGACGAGACGAGTAGGACGTCCAGCTGATGGTAATTGATACGCCCTGCCCATTCATATTCAAATTCAAATATTTTTATTCAAAATAGGATTTAAAATCACTTATTGAACGTCAAAATCTACCACCCATTCAAAAGAGACTGCCTCAGACCTGAGAAGAATGGGCGCAAGAAACTCAGCGGGCTTTTTTTTTTAATATAAAATATGGATTACAATGTAATATCGTACAATAAACATTTATAATTAAAGAGCCTGAGGGTGTTCGCTTTATTCCCAGTCCGTGGTGTCATTAAGAAAATCGTTTATACTATAATAACCTTTCCCACACAAACGTTTTTTAACAATTCTTTTAAATTTCGTAACACATTTGTTTTGTACATTTTCTGGGATCATATTGTAGAAGCATATACATCACCCAACAAAAGACTTACTAACTCGACCCAACCGAGTAATAGGCATAACAAGTTTATGTTTGTTCCTCGTGTTAACATTATGAATGTCACAGTTTCTAGAAAATTCCTCAATGTGTTAATGGACATACAAAACATTATCGAAAATGTATTGAGAAGCAACAGTCAAAATGTTTATTTCTATAAATTTTTCTCTTAATGATTCTTTAGGACCTAGGTTATAAATCGCGCGAATAGCCCTCTTCTGGAGCACAAAGATAGTATTAATATCGGCCGCACGGCCCCATAACAATATACCATAGGACATAATACTATGAAAATAACTAAAGTTTACTAATCTCGCCGTATCTATGTCAGTTAACCGTCTAATTTTCTTAACCGCATATGCTGCAGAACTAAGCCTATTCGCCAATCCTTCAATATGGGGGCCCCACTACAATTTGGAATCAAGAATAATGCCAAGAAATATAGCAGATTCCACTGGTTTTACCACCTCTCCATTTAATAAAATATTCGCATCTACATTTTTGACATTTGGCGCGGTGAATTTAATATATTTGGTTTTATGATTATTTAACAATAAGTTATTGGCGCTAAACCAGTATACGATGTCAGATAGAGCATTGTTTACTTCGTCATACAAAACTTGGCTTCGTTTCACTTTGAATATAAGGGAAGTGTCATCCGCAAACAATACCACCTTGTGTTTTTTTTCTACAAGGTTAGGTTGATCATTTATATAAATTAGGAAGAGGAAGGGTCCAAAAATAGACCCTTGTGGTACCCCCATACCGAGAGGAGTCCCAGGAGATCTCCTACCATTCACCTCGACCCTCTGAATCCTATTATTTAAATATGAGATCAGAAGATCGAGTGCAGATCCTCTTATACCATAATGGCATAGCTTCCTAACCAGCGTTGAATGCTGAACACAATCAAAAGCCTTAGATAAATCACAGAAGATACCAAGTGCATTCTGTGATTCCTCCCAGGCCTCAAAAATATTCGTGATGAGTTCAACACCTGCATACGTAGTCGAGCGTCCCCTAGCAAAGCCAAATTGCTTTATATGAAGTAACTTATAAGTGTTAAAGTGAGTAAGCATTTGCCTTAAAATAATTTTTTCAGAAATTCAAAAATTTTACTAAGGGTCGGCAACACCGAAACAGGGCGATAGTTATTCGGGTCAGAAGTGAGTCCCGATTTAAATATTGGTGTAATTTTACTATACTTCAGAAGGTCAGGAAACACGCCATGTTCAATACAGCTATTAAAAACTAGTGCTAGATATGGGTGCTATGACGTCAATAACAGAACTTATTTTTTTTTAACGATATACCCCATATATCAGCAGTTTTTTTCATTTCTAAGGATCTGAAAGTTTTAATTATTTCTGCTGGGCTAAGAACACTGAATTTGAAATTTTGTTTACATTCCTTAACATTTTCCAAAAGAAGTGACTCGGCAACACTGGTGGAGGAGACAAGGGTGCTTGAGATGGAAACTGGAATGTCAGAAAAAATTTTCTCAAAAGCAGAAGCTACTTCCTGCTCAGAGTGGATTTTTGTATTGTTTATTATTAGATTATATTCAAATGCAGTGCCACTCAGGATTCTTGAAAAAGCCCAAAAATTCTGAGCGGCACTGCAACTGCGCCCGTCACCATTTGCCCAGTAATTTTACTAGCTACGGCGCTCTCAGACCGAAACACAGTAATGCTTACACATTACTGCTTCACGGTAGAAATAGGCGCCGTTGTGGTACCCATAATCAAAGTCAAGTCAAAGTCAATATTATTATAACACTAGAAATAAGGGATTGCTTGTAACTAATACTAGTAGGCTTCATAAGATTCATAATAGCTGTAAGGGTAAATGCACTTTTATACTAAAGTCCCAGCCACTCTTCAGGCATTAACTATAAATAAATTAAAAAACAGCTGAATATCTAAGTGATCGGACAGCCTGGGAGTAGACTTGATTATGACTATTTTATATTTTGATAAAAAGAGCGCTAAAAAGAATTCTGGGAGAGTTTCTTGCGCCGCTTCTTTCTCTCTCAGAGCGCCATTTGTTTCCGAAGCGGTAGTAATATCTAGCATATTAGAAATGACATCAAAAAGAATTCTAAAGGATTCAATTTTGAGTAAATACATGTCTTTTATGCCTATTAACGTATTTCTTTGCAGTGCAATGGCCAGAGAGTGTTATTATATAAACTATCGATTCGCAGCCTGATAATGACTATAAATAGAGTCACGTCGGTTACCAGATTACAGTGGGGTTACGCTTTTAATCCATGGTGATGGATGTCCACATCCACATACTACAGTATAATTTTCTAAGGAGTTCTTCTCAGGTCTGAGACATTCTATTTATAATGGGTGGTAGTTTTTTGACTTTTAATAAGTGATGTCATATCCTATTTTGAATAAGATTATTTGAATTTGAATCAAACTATAATATGAGTTAATGTCGAGAACTGTACTATGACACATACACTACAACTACTGACACGTTACACTAATATATTATACTGGCGGACGCGATAGATGAAGTTCTGTTCATAGTAAAAAAAATCAAGATGTACCCCAGGCTCGAACCTGGGACCTTCTGCACAAAAAGCATACGTGATAACCGCTGTTCCACGGCAATTGTTATGATCATGCCGAAATATGAATAAACATCTAGAAAGAAGTGTTAGGTTATTTTCGTTACGGAATTTCTGGCTTCGGTCTCGATATCGCGATAGGAGCTATGCAATAGCTTAAAAAATATGTGGAATTACGTAAAATGCGTCGTTAGCTGATCTCTACACGGCGTACCAAATTTCAAGTCTCTACGCCTTATGACGGCAACTGGGTCTTCCGCGTAGGTCCTCACGGGCCTTGGGGTAACTGTTCCGGGCGATGGCCCCCTTCAGTAGTATAAGCGCCACCTGCAACTACAGGTGGGGCACTCGGTGGGACCGGTTGGTCCGTGGTGTTATGTCCGGTTGTACCCTCCTGCAGTGCGATCGAGCCCGCGTAGTGTCGCGAGCGATCTGCGGACTGCGACTGGATGGTAGGTCCGTTGGCTTGCACCCGCCGTTCACCGAGGTCGAGCCCGCCGGTAGTGTACCGGTGAGCGTCCATCAGTCGTGTCCTAGGAGACTAGGTCACGTGGTGGTCCTTTTATGTTCGGCGGTCGACGATGGTATGGCGCGATGTCACGAAAATCTTGGGATCGCCCTCCATCGGCGCGCGCGAACATAGAGGTGCTCAGGCGACGAATGAAGTCGTCCAGGCTCTCCATGCACAGGTCTCTGGAGATGACCTGATTCCGTACGAAGCGTGGTGCTCCGGAGATGGCGCGGAACGCCAGCGACTGCTGCGCTCGCAGTCTACGCCTTATGATTCCAGAGATATCGTGACGAGTCAATACATAGATATAATAATAATAATAATAATAATAATAATAATAATAATAATAATAATAATTATAATAATAATAATAATAATAATAATAATAATAATAATAATAATAATAATAATAATAATAATAATAATAATAATAATAATAATAATAATAATAATAATAATAATAATAATAATAATAATAATAATAATATTGGCACACTTTTTACACAAATTATCTTGCCCCAAGTTAAGCATATATAGCCTGTGTTATGATTACAAGACAATGATATATTTAATACAATATACTTACTTAAACATACATAAATTCATATAAACATACATATAAAACATACATAAATACATTTAAACATCCATGATTCGGAAACAAACATCCATATTAATCATATAAATGCTAGCACCTGCCGGGATTCGAACGTAGGTAGGAACGTTTGTAGGTAGGATCGCTAACCACTCGGCTATACAGGTCGTCGATAAGATAAGATTGTAATTTAATGTCACTTGCGAAAACAGCGACATCTGTTGACGTAATTTCGTTGACCGCTGTGATATTGTGATAAAGATAATTATAGGCGACGGTTCTCGACACTTTTATGCGAAACACAGCGGCTCTAGGCTTCTACTTCATGGCCAGTTTTCTGCATATGTGTGATATGTGTGTCATACTAGCCCGGTCAAATCTGGCCCTTTCGTGCAGTCGTCATAACGACGGCAGCGTGACTCTATCAAATCGAATATCCTGGGTATTCCCTACTTTTCTTACGTACTTCTCTTCCTTCTTGTTAAAATTTTTCATTTCTGTAGGTCGTGTCCGTAATTCAAGGTTTTCGTAACGTTGGTCACTAAGCTACTTTTGGTCCACAGCCCCAGGGGCGTGCATATCATATAGGCAATCAGGCAGTGCCTACCTCGTTATGAACCTAAATAAATATAGCAGTGTTAAAGTTAATTTAGTTTAATTTGGTTCCGTTATTTAATTACCAAACTTCTATTGAACAGCCACTCATAAATGTTTTCCTTACGCTAGATACTAAATACCTACGGTAAGCAATCTTTGCTTATTCCAAAGCTCAACTACGACTAGTTAAAACCATAGTGCCTACCTTGCAGAAAATCAATGCACGCCCCTGCTCAGCCCTCCTTTTTGCGGTCGTAAATGGTAGGCCAGTGAGTGTCTATCTGGTCCGACCAGCGGCTGGGTGATCGTCCGCGTTGTCTTTTGCCCTCCACCTTGCCTATAACTATCAGTTTGTCTAAATTACTTGACGTCGGACAATGTGGCCAAAATACCCCAAGCTAGTGGACAATCCCCATATTCCTCTACGCTGCTGAGACATGGGCCCTACGAGAAAGTGAGAAGAAAAAGATCAATGCTCTTGAGATGTGGTGCTGGAGAAGAATGCTCGGTATATCGTGGATGTAATTCGGGAGCTCAGCATCAAACAGAGACTGTCTACTACCGTACAAGCTCGCATTCTCACTTTCTTCGGG
The DNA here is from genome assembly GCA_949711755.1 of Leptidea juvernica. Taxonomy (NCBI): domain Eukaryota; kingdom Metazoa; phylum Arthropoda; class Insecta; order Lepidoptera; family Pieridae; genus Leptidea; species Leptidea juvernica. The sequence continues at coordinate 15,540,741 of CATIXQ010000010.1, forward strand.
CATGTATCGCGGCGTGGAAGCGACTCCATAGAACGCTAAATAGTGCAGGGTAAAGTCGAGGGCACTATACCACGAGGCAGGTCCCCGATGAGGTGGACGGACCAAGTGAGGCAAGCTGTCGACGGTACTCTGCATGAATGCACTAGAAGAACGGCAGTTCCCGACGAGTGGTGTCGCATTGTGAAACAGGCTACTAACATCGACGTGACGACCACGACCACTCTGACAAGAGTATAACGCCGAAGAAGAAGAAGTGCACAATCTAGACCAATATGCGAAGTTGCTCCAGGATACACTTGTTTGTTCTTTTAGCCCTCCACGGTGTATGAAGCATCCTTCTCCATCATCTCAAACGCATCAAATCTTACGTATTAAGTAAGCAATTATATATCTTGACCATAAATATCAAGAACGGATATGAATTTCATGTCTTTAATAATACTGAGAACCATCTACAGCAAATATATGAATATTGGAATTATACGCAGTACGAGTCCCGTTCATTTACATTCAAATTAAAGCAATGGAGCCAACAGAGATGCTTTGATATGCGATATTGTTCCATCGTTCTAATTATAGTTACAATTGATACTGCTCCGAAATAATTGACTAAATTGTGTATCGTTGAAAACACACAATGTTCAATAGAGTATGGGCTTCATGTAAACTCTTTAGAATTTGTTGTGTTTGTAACATACGAAGTTTACCTTTTTACCCGACTTCGAAAAGGAGGAGATTCTAAATTCGATTGGATTTTTTTTTGTATGTACTCCGATTACGCTGAGATTTATGATCCGACATTCGTGATTCTTCTTTAATTTGATGTGAAATTTTTGCCATTTGGTCCCATAAAAATTTGACAAAGTTTGGCTCCGTAGCTTTCATTTTATCAATATTTTTATGAATATTTTTGTTTACTAGGATGATGTACGCAAAGTTGGTACTTAAATTTTACATCTCGCCAAACAGTTGCAACAGTTTGTGGGCGAGTTTACGCTTTTAAACTATATTTTAATATCGTGCATCTATAATAAATTAAACTATACCTAATTTGTAAGTTATCTACACTATTACTTATACACACATAGTACATTACTTAGTTATTAATTCATAATATTCCTAAAAAACATAGTAAAATCTTACCTGTATACATATAACAACTAAACTAAACTATACTATATACTACTAATATAAATAAAATATATAAATACTAATTAATATTAAGGCTTACGTGGAGACGTTAAGGAAGTGCTCTTTTAATTTTGTCTTAAGTACTTAAGTAGTTTGTGTTCCGCTTTTTTAGGAGATTTCATATATCTAAGATTTTTAGTATTGAAGGAAAATTATCATTAGAAAGGTTCTTTCTTACAAATGGATTCAAAAAGTACTTTCAAAGTTTAGATAAGTTTTACGTCTACACACGAAGAATACATCTTCACAGCTATCAAGTCTATCAATCATTGAGTATCTGATGTTTGAGTGCTTGTTACATCACTTATATTGCAATAAATATAGTGTAATTACAATAGTTTGGAAATAAAACTGGAAATGTTGATTTAAAAGAGTTGCAATGATTTTGTTGCCACTTCTACTACTAATACTACTACACTGTGGCATAAGTGTCATTTAAACTAAATGAATAAAGTGAAATTGAATTGATTTAAAATTTGCATATCAAGAGTTTTTTAACTAAGCCGAAAAATTTTTATTTTCTTGCAAACTATACTGCTTTGATTACAAATACAAGCCCATAATTTAAATTGATTTCTCTGTTAGGGATGATTATTAAATACAACAGTCAAAAGTACAAATACCTTCTGGTCAACGCACTGTATAAAAATACTCAAAAGATTATTATCTCAGCTCAAGCGTTAAAAAGATATAACATTTGTTAAATGCTCCTTTATCTGTTAGATATACTAGTTGAGCGCAGGTCACGGTTATAATTCAAAGGATAACTACCTCTAAGTCAGACTCATTCTTTTGTAAATCTTCCAAGAGATATTATTTTATGTTCTCATTTACATTTACGTCTGAAAATTTTACTTCTTTTCAAAACGTACCTTCTTGTTTTGATGTAAGACTACGAAGACGTAGGACTCTATCTTCTATACATTTAAATAAAATTGTAGTGTGTGTTGGTAATATTGAAATAACCGTTTTAAACTACATGTATCTGAAAATATACATACACCCAGATAACATTTTTTACAATTTTTGTCTGTCTTTTTGTTCCGGCTAATCTCTGAAATGGCTGGACCGATTTTGACGAGACTTTTATTGGCAGGTCGCTGATGTAATAAGGAGTAACTTAGGCTAGGTTTATTTTAGATAAATTCTTTCATTTTAGAAAAATAAAGTAATATTGCAATGTCCAAGAAACGGTCTATTTCTAAAAATAATTTATATGGCAAAACAAATTTTGCTGGGTTAGCTAGGAGTACGAGTACATAAGACTGTTATATTCTTGAACGGTTTTATTAAAACTATAAACAAAAATTTAGTCCTGTCAATAAATATGAAAAAAAGTCAATACTCTATGTCCTGAAGCAGGATTTTAAATTTTCAAAATTTCATCATGTTGAAAAATCATTCTGAATATAACTCTATTTAAATTTCTTATGTTGAACTGCTAGCTCCATACTCGATAATTATCCAACAGATTTTATTATTCTACGAAATCGATTCAGACCTTTTTATATGTCTGGGTATAGGTAGATGTGTTTGACGGGTTTATTGGAAAAGTTAAAGTGAAAAAAACTTATCCTTACTCAATATTATATCATAAATGCTGTAGATTACATCGAGCCGATAGCCTTAGGGAATCGACCCGAGCTAGGTTACCTCTCTCGCACAAGATTAGAAGCATTTTTAATTTATTACAAACATAATAATACAATTTTCTTTACAAGACTAACAAAAGTATGTCATGTTAAATAGTATTGGTGTACAATTAATGAATTTTCATACAATTTTTATCTAGATCGAATAATTAAGATGCATCCAACTATAAAAGTTAGGGGTATTTTGGTGATTTCTTTTTCGCATTGTCAAAAAATTATTAAATTGATATATAAGCTTTATATAAACCGTCAACAAATGGTTTTCTTTTATGCGCTATTTCGGATCACTCACCCTACATATTATACAACAAGGAGTAGTTTCAATTACTTATTTTTAGTTATAAGTTATCATATTATTTATTAATCTTATTTCTCAATAGTTAAAATAAAACTTAAATGATATAAAGTATGTTTTTAATCCAGGCTTGATATAATATTTATTATTTAATTAGTTCTTTGCGAGTTTCTATTTTATTTTTATAGATTCCCAAAGGACCTGTTCAAAATGGCTGCTACGTATGTAGGACAATCGCGGCCAAAAGTGAACATTGGGTGTAATAAAGCAATATATAATGGGCTTACATGTATAAAAGATTAGATACCTAGTATTAAAGGTCATTATGCCTAGCAGAATTCTTCAAAATTTGTGTAAAAATAAAAAAATAAAATATTATACTAATTTTGCAGACACTTGAAGCGTTTGCGACCATGCGGTGTATAAATATAACATTTATAATCACCAAAAAGGTTTTGAATCAAACATTTTGATTGACCTGACCTACCTACTTTCTACCAGTGGCTCCTTTGCACAGGAAGCCGGCTAGATTATGGGTACCACAACGGTGCCTATTTCTGCCGTGAAGCAGTATTGTGTAAGCATTACTGTGTTTCGGTCTGAAGTTCGCCGTAGCTAGTGAAATTACTGGGCAAATGAGGCTTAACATCTTATGTCTCAAGGTTTTTTGAGAATCCTGAGCGGCACTGCATTGTAATGGGCATGGCGTATCAATTACCATCAGCTGAACGTCCTGCTCGTCTCGTCCCTTATTATCATACAAAAAAATCTAAAGGAAAACGCAATACTGGAAGTGAAAACTGTGTTTCAAGCCTTTGAGATGGGAGTATACTCTAAGTTTGATGGTTCCTAAGTTTTATTAGTTTGACAATATTGTAGAAGACGATGTCTTCACGGATCTGTCAGCGGGAAATAGTTTCAAATTACACGGTTGTGGAATACCAGACATCAATTTTGGTAGTCTAAATATTGCATTTTCACATGGTGGGAGGTGTATTCAACATTTGGCTTTTAAAATAGTATTTTGTGTAACATTAATGCAAATATTGGGTAATCGACAACGTCGCACGAGTCGCTTTATGTATTATTTCCGACTCCATATTCGTTTTTAAACTTTTGTAACTTACATTATAATTTTATTTGTTAAATTAAACTGTCAGACGCGTCAACCTAAATCAGTTCTGATATTTCGATTGTGTTTTTTTTATTTATTTTAGCAATTTTATCTAAATAAGCGTGTGCCAAGTATAATTTGAATGCGACAAGTAAACCTTTTCGCACTCAAACAACAGTTTTAAAACGAAAAAACTCCCGCGTATTTTTAAAATGGGCAAACGGCTATTTTTCAACCGCAACAGCAAACGCCAAGATACTACTTTTCCCGCATGAGTAATAAAAACAAACATATTTAATTATTAGATGAATTAGCTTTCTTTGATGACTGTACCTTAATACTGGCAAAAATTATAATACCGAAGTACATGGTGTGTGTGTATATAATAATAGAATAATTTATCACACCTTTGAGACTCTGAAATAGCTATTAGGCGGGTATTAAAGATATTCTTTGGAGACTTTAACCAAACATTGTTGGGAAGGCTGTGTGGACTTTAACATATTTATAATAAATACACTGACAATTTGATCAAATGCTCTTTGATTTAGTATAACCAAAGAATATAATATATTCTTTTATTATATTATATTATAATATAATAGTATAAGTATATAACGTTATGTTGACACCTTCATTTATTTTATAAAAGTAAGACAATATACAATACTTTTTTATCAATGATAAGTGTGTATGCGTCTCATCATTTTTTAATTCATAATGGCTATAAAACTTCAGAAAAATTATGTTTCTATCCTGTATAAGTGGCATCTTTGGTATAAATAATGTAGTTCTCCTGATATTCATTAGAAAATCTTAGTAGAGAACCTTTACTAAACGAAGAAATTCATTAGTCAAATGATAAAATAATACGTCACTTTGAAGTTGTTATAATACGAGTATTTGTAGCTTCATCTTGTAAGAAAATATCAAATTGATTTTATACATAATGTTACCCGATGCACAAATAATAATATACGAACTGCTAGCAGCAAGTATTAAATATAATATAACAGTAATAATTCTAAGTAAAAGAACACAAAAGCAGCTGAAGTAAGTTAATCTTTATAAGCCTATCAGTAAAACTGTAGTAAAATATAATAAGTGGGCCACTAACTATACGATTTAACGTAAATTATGATAAAATGTACCCTTTTTAAATTTTTGTAATATTATCGACGAAATCGATAGCAAAGATAGATAGGTCCATTCATTTTTTCTCATGACGTTCGCTTCGCAACGTAGGAATGGAAAATTCTAAGGTTACCCCAAATCAAAAAGTTGTTCAGCATTTAAATGACATAATTATACTAAGTAATAGTAGTCTTGTGATATGTACTATTGCTATATATATATATCCAAATTAACATTAAAATTACCAGTAAATAGTAGCATGTAAAAAATCCATCTTTTGTTAAATAATAGTTAGTAAGTGGTAAGTTTTTGACTTTAAATAAGTTATATCATATCCTATTTTGAATTAATTTATTTTAATTTTAAATTGAATAAAACAAACTAGAAATTTAATAAAAAAATTGCTATACAAATGAATTGAGTTTTCTTTAGTGTTAATTCCGCCAATATTTGCATTTAAACAATTCGACACGTGTTTCGCCTCTACACGAGGCATCCTCAGGACGTGTTGTCTCGCCAAAATCTGGCACGAGACTGTTAATTAGAAAAAAAATCTGATTAAATTTAGAGTAGATGCAATCCACAAACACTGTGAATAAAAAAAAATATCTTCTTTCACCTTGCAGTTTTTTTTTTCAATACAGTAAATTTGCTCACTTAGTGGCCACAACTAAAACCTCCCGCTAGAGTGATTCCCTGTTCATCTAAAACTGAGCCACTTTGTATTCACGGTGTACTTAACATTCTTGAAATACGACTCGTTTTATTTGAATATTGTTCAGCAACGACTATAGTATTCCTACAACTGAAATTATGTTTCGGCCAAGCGGGTTTGTATGTATGGCGTGATAAACTCCAACAATACATTTAGCTTTTTGTGTATACAATTAAATCTATATAATCTTTTATACGAATTCCCCTTCATTTATTGTATTAATGTAGGTTATATATCTATGTAATGTGCCGTATCGCGATAGCAAGAAGAAGACGAAAATCCGGCTCGTCCAAACACTTTTTTTTCCAATATTTTTGTGTGCTGCAGAGACGTGGACTTTGCGACAAGTCGAGAAGAAGAAAATTGATGCTCTGGGAATTTGGTGCTGAAGGAGAATGCTGGGAGTTTCATGGACCAAGATCCGCATCAACGTCTCCATTCGCCAAGTACTTGGCATAAAGCAAGGCCTTCCGGTTTTAGTACAGAGTCGCTCGCATACTTAAGTTCTTCGGACACGTCTCCAGGAGTGAGTCCATAGTGCGTCTTGTGCAGGGCAAAGTGGAGGGTACCAGAGGGCGAGGAAGGCCGCCCATGCGATGGACCGACCAAATTAATTCTGCTGTTAGCGGACCATTGAACGAATGTACCAGACTGTCAGCTAGCAGGGAAAAGTGGAAATGCTCGTGGGGCAAATCACATCTGCCGCAAAATATGTCACTTCGTGATGACGACGACCGCTATGCCAAGAGTGTAACGAAGAAGAAGAAAATGTCTTTCCTTGTGGCGGTGTCATGAGATGGGTCCTTCCTTTTCGTAAAATATGGTCGAATGAAGTAACAAAAGACAGAAAAGTAAAAGTAACCAATTTTGGCTGTTAAGTTGTAAGCAGCCACCCTAGAAATTAGCTCCTTAGCATTTTGAATAACTATGATAGCTATTGTACACATTGATAAATGAAAGTTGGTCACGCATAATTGAGCTGTAAGGTCGTCTATGTACTAGTATTTTTTAAGACAATAAGTGACGAGACGTGCAGGACGTTTAGCTGGTGGTTAGCCGTTTAGGATTCTTGAAAAACCCAAAAATTCTGAGCGGCACTACAATTGCGCATGTCACTTTGGAACATAAGATGTTAAGTCTCATTTGCCCAGTAATTTCACTAGCTACGGCGCCCTTTAGAAGGAAACACAGTTATGCGTACACATTAACTGCTTCACGCCGGAAATAGGCGCCGGGTACCCATAACCTAGCCAGCATCCTGTTCAAAGGAGCCTCCCACTATTAAGTACTAGTATATTAGAAATCTATTAAGTTACATATTAATAATGCATTCTGAATCCTTAAAACACTTCAAATAGCTATTGACAGACGTGTACGACCGTTTACATCTCTAGACATTTCATAAATATAAAAAGTAATTTAATTCAAAAAGGCCATTAAAAACGCAATTCCACTCAATATAAGTTGATCCGAAGAGTTCGCAGTATTTAAAGTTATGACAAAAGATTGCCGCCAGTGTAGCGTGAAGCATTCACAAGTATTACTTATTGGAAGTTATTCAGCATAATGTATCGTAGTACTGATTAAAAATAACGTGAAGCCAAATATTAAAATTATACATAGAGTATCAATATCTTATATCTTTAAACGAGCAATTGTTGTATATATATCTTAGTATTTTATCTACAGAACAACTTCTGTCTAGTATACAGGGTGTCCCAAACTTATGGGACATGAAGGGAAAGTACCTTAAATATCGTAGATAGGTAATTTTACTGAAAGAAGACTTTATGTTATTTTTAGAAATTAGTAATTCTGCATTCAAAGATTTTCAAAAAATTTCTGATTTTCTAAAATCTACGAAATAAAAAAGTCGGGGTGTTTTTTTTTACATTTAAGTCGGTTCGAGTCCCAGACGAGGCAAGTAATTTTTAGAAAATCTTTGAATGCAGAATTACTAACTTTTAAAAATAGCATAAAGTCTTCTTTCAGTAAAATACCCTATCTGATGGCGAACGTCATCTTTCAAAGTGTGTTTGAAGTTGTCACTGTACGTCACTGTCGGTGACGTGATTGAAGTTAGTTATTACAGTCCATCAGTAGAGCGCTCATTGAGAAGTCGCATTCGTCTTCAAGCTAGCGCCCGCGCCGGTTGTGCGCACTGATCGACTTAAAACAACATGGAGGATACCAACACCGTGACGTCCGATCTTTATCCAAATAAATCTCCAAGATTAATAAAAGAAAAATTTGATAGGTGTAACGTATCAGATGTATCTTACAATAATATTTAATTATATTATTAATGTCAATTATTTGTAATTTATTACATAACATATTATCAATATATTATAGATAATATGGTTAACGTTTAATTCAAACCATTTCTTTCTTTAATTTACTGTGGCAATTCTGGCATATACGGCAATGTGAACATTTTAAGCCATTATATTATTTATTTCAACTTATTAAGAATAATTTTCTATTTTTTAGATTGATTTGTTTTCGTGAATTTTTTTATTTTTTTTAACTACTGTTTAATCTTTTGGGTACACGTGTACTTCACGATACATTTAAAAAAAACTCTTATATCTTACACTAACGCATTACGCATATCTTAAACACAATGTTTAAAATATGCATAATTGGAATGTATTTTATCAATTTAACGGCAATGAATCATTTTTATATCTTTAATTAAACAAAAGCTTACCACTTAAAAAAAAACTTCGGATTATCTGTCGATTGCTGACTTTAGTAAAGACTCAAGCCGATGAGAATATACCGACTCATCCAGTGAGCGGATTGTATTGCAAAATTGAGTATGCTTTTACACCTCGCAGGCAATTCCAAGCTGTATTCAGTGGAGATAAAGTTATAAATTGAATTCATAGTGTCGGATGCAATGTAATTCTTAGTTTGAGAGCAAAATAGACCTTTACAAATACACTTTCAAATATACAATTACAGATTGATTACAGTACTGAACAATTTATGGCCAATAACAAAGAGTGTCGCTCTTTATTTGTTATTTTAAGTGCTAAAGTATTTCTTTGTGTTTGTAAACACGAATTCAGTTTACTCGTATGCTGTCTAATGCGAATAGGACTGGCACGGAAAGAGTTCCGTAACATCGTTACATATTTGGAAGAATAATTTAGTTGTATATAATTTATTTTTATTTTAACAATGCATTTGATACTGTAGAAACATAAATGGTACTGAAGGCAATCGATGACTGCGGGGTGGAAAAATAATAATCACGTGATATAACCCTACGCTCTATCTACGCTCATATCACGTGAGGGTGAGCGTCACGTGTAATGAGAACATAGAGGTGTGTTGCGGGGTGCCGCAGGGATCCGGCTGCGGCCCTGTATGCTATTCGATTCACGTGAACAGCTTGTGTGGCGTGATTCGCCATTGCTCGGCATACATGTATGCGATTTAACGACATCAGGAACCCGATATATTTACGATGGATATTCACTCGCAGAACAACAAAAAATACTCGCCTGGACCGCTCCAATTGTCGGGGATCCTCTCCGTGAACGGCTAGATCAGTTAGCATTGCATAGAGACGACGATTCATTGTGTGTCATCTAAGGCTTATTGTAATTTATCACTGGGAGTGTTCCAAAGAGTTCTTTGACCTGACTCCTGCCCCGAAATTCCACCTTCTCTCGACACGCCACAAATTACAATATCATCCTCACCATCTGGATGTGTGGCGTTCCTCCGCAGTTCAGTTTCAAGGAGCTTCCTTCCTTGTACATGCTGTGGAATGGGCTTCCTTTTGCGGTGTTTCCAGGACGACACCACATATGTACTTTCAAGAAAAGTGCAACATCTTTCTGAAAGGCAGGCAGCGCTCTTGTGATTCCTCTGGTATTGCAGGAGAATAGGTGCGACGATGATCATTTTAGATCAGGTGACTATACGCTCGTTTGTCCTCTTCATCCACAAAAAAATTCTTTTTGCTATCAATATATAAAAGTAATAACTTTTATATATTTTGGATACCACACCCCATTACAGTAATGGTTTTTAGTTTATTTTTAATTAGTTTAAGCTTACGATGGGTTGGAACGACTTGAAATAAAAAATTATTATTATCTACACAGAAAACATTCTAATTTCTCTCTTCCTTCGACTACTTCTTGCTGCTTTTAGGATAAAATGGATTTTAACTGGGTGAAAGTTATCACGACATGATTAAGCCATGCTTATGCCGCTTCAATATGTTTAGAATGTTTGCCCTTCCAGTAAATGCAATATAAATTTACCTATGATATGATGGCACCCGTGGCCGTGTGACGCCCTTGCGCCGCGGGGCACTTGAAACTCGACACCGCACGCACTTGATATTTTTAAGTTATTGCTTCTTTTGTGCAAAATACTCAATGGATCTGGTATTTCTTATTAGGTTGACAGACGACCAAACTTGATTATTTCTTACTCATAATATGAATTTTTTATTTCTATAAACTGTTTTTTAATATACATACATACAAACGACACAACGGTTGTTTCTTATTGCCACTATGCCAACATAGCAACAGGGAGGTTTAGTAAAAATTGTTATGAAGCTTCGGTAAGAGGGTGAAGCGATGATTCTTAAGCGGTTCGAATACGAATTTACGTTTATTTAATGCTTTATAAGACCGGCAACGGTATTGTGATTCCGCCAGCGGAACAACACCAACAACACAACACCAGTGTTATAAGAGTGTAAAGGCCGAGGTGATCACCTACCGTCCTCCTCTCCCTTAGTGTTCCAATTTAAAGAATATTGAAAGCAATTTAAATAAATTAAAACAATCCAATGAAATCTGAAGTAGCGAGCAACTCAATTGGGCAACATTTTAACAAACAAAATTTTTACGCTCCCAAAGGAAGCTATTTAATTAGACGACAGAGTGCAACGTGGGCACCGACTTCAGTGATAGTTTGGTGTGGTATTAGCTATGAAGGAGTGACTGTGTCATACTTTTGTGCATAGAATATAACGCTCAGAAAGATAGTTTCATTCATAGTTCCTGTCAATATAGAAGTAACATTATATTTAATGTTTGCGTGAGCGTCACGTACTTACATTCGCCAACATGCACACATACAGCCAAATAAAGTTGCAAGTGAATAGACATTTCAATAAATCAGTAAATTGTAAGAAATACTAGGTAATAAGAAAATAAATGCAATAAGAAAGAAGAAATAAAATATATATTAAGAATTAATTAAAAACAGCACGTATTTAATTATTGTTGCAACAATTTTTGAAGTGCATGTAAAGAAGTTCTTTAGAATCGTTGTTTTTTGAAATTTGATGAAACGAAAAAGCGAGACGATAGAGGCGCCGTTCCCAGCTATATCCGAGGTTTTCTAGGGTGCAGAAAATGTATTTGGGATAATTTTTGAAATACAAGATGGCTGCCGTGCAAAATTATGATTTCAACAATATGGATTTCATATCAGAGGTTCTCCAGGGTGCAGAGAACGAATTTGGGATCATCATCGTTTTAGTTTTAGCTTTCTGCTACTATGCAACTTGTCTGTGTCAAATATCACTATGCCAAAATACAGGGTTATTGATAATTCGTTGTATTTCCGTTATGACATGACATGACAAATAGGTGACTATTTGTCATGTCATGTCCTATCAAGGTGATATATTTGTCATTATTTTAACCCACATATGCATAGCATAAAAGTGAACCATTTTTGACTTACCATGTTTTACAAGCTTATTTCAAAATACGTAAAAAAATACATCATCAACAATTTATTTTAGGAAGTATAAATTTTAATATATTATTTCTTCTTATGTATAAAAACGAATAAACATTCATTTATTATTAATATTAAAACAACAATTGTCGGTCCAAATTCAAAATGCGATTATGGATTTTTCTCGAATGATTTTGAACAACATTTAAAATAAAACGCTATTATAGGATTAAAACGCGTGTAATTGTAACTGTGTTTTTACATTAGATTTTTGCGTAAACTCAAATACAAATAAAAATGTAACTTTTACGCAAAAATCTAATGTAAAAACAGTTATTACACGCGTTTTAATCTTTTAAAGTGTTTTATTTAAATGCGTAACACTCGTGTTAACCAAACAAAATACTTTGAATAACAAGTTAATATTTAGTAGCTGCTTAAGTAGAGTTATACTAACATTGGATGAGGTGATCTGGAAACAAATGAGGCATTTATTATCAAACGTTAGCAGAAAAAAAGAAATGGTGTGTGGTTATGGTCACCTGACAGAAGTGATATCTTCATCAAGGCGAGGTGACAACTTGACCTGACAAGCTGACTGTACCAGTCTCATGCAACCCCCAAAATAAAGTGCTTTTGTTTATTTATTTCCTTTTCAGGCTTTGAGTGCATCGAAAATCGGATTATTTGGAATATATTCGTATATTGTGCCATTCCCAAACCACAGACCACCAGTGTTTACGATAGGTATAATGCTGACCAAATCGAAACGGTGGCTAAATAATAGTTCTAATTTACTAAAACTAGGCTAACGGATAAAGCGGTTAATTATTATCGTATTAGCATTTTGGGACATAACATTTTTAATTTTGAAATGTTAACTACCAACACACATTTTGCTGATATAAAGTTAAAAAACCATTCAGTTTCCCTAGAAGGTGTGTTACAGTACTATTGCATAATTGACCCTACGTGAATAGAGTTCAATATATTTTATATATCTTTATGATTATGTTACATTTCGCTCAACGCAACTAGGACTGCCAAATTTTTCAAGAAATATAGTATAATGTATCAATTCTTGGGGGATAATTAAGTGTACAGGTTAATAAAAAGAGAAAACGAAACTTTTATAAATAGCATTTCGACACATTTCGTATATAATAGTATAGCGTTTCGCGACATATTTGCGAGATATCAGTACAATAGCTGGTTATGAAACAAAATTTAAAAAAAGCGAAGGGCGCCACGCGGCCGGTGAATTTTTGAACTACTTAATAAGCTCATTTGATATACACTTGGCTGCATGAAGCTTAATCCTTTACCTTGTTGAAGTGAAAACTTATTTAGCATCGTTGTGACTTGAAAGCCGATGAAACGAAAAAGCGCGACAGTAAAAAGACACATAAATTCATAAGATTTAACGTGGGAGAAAATGATATATGAAGCAAAAATGAGATATAAACAGTGTTTTGGTACCAGGCGATCATAGTTGAAGAAGATATTGTCATATGTATGACGCGAGTATACCTTAATATATTCTGACGTAATGCGCACGAAGTAAGTATTACTTCATAGTCACCAGGAGAACATAAATATGGTAATGGTGATAGTAATTCCTTCATAGTGGTAGAAAACATGTGTTTCGTTTTATAATATTATACCCTAAAACAATCAATAATTACTGCTACATTTAATTGGACCAACGTAAAGCTATAAGTACCTAAAAGATCTGTTAATTTAATATTATGGTAACTACTATGTACTCAAAAATATTCAACCAAATGTCCCAGTTAATGTTCTCTCCAATATTAATATAACACTTCGCATAAATAAAAATTGCACATCGTGCCGGAAAATCCTTGCAAATGGCAATATTGGGCAATAATTTGATAACCATACATTGTATTAAGCCCCGAATGAAAACATCGTTGATTTAGTGTTATTATGCTGTCAGTCCACGACACAACCTCAGAGAGCAGGCGACCAAGCTCGCCCCACGAACAATGTTATTTGATTAACGACAATATTCGCTCACTAAATACATTCCTACTATACTATACTTCAATTAATTTGCGCTATACTAGATACGTTTTAATGTTTATTGTTACATACCAAATGTCAAAAATGTTGATGTAAGTAGTTAATATTTCATATTCTCTCTCTCTCTCTCTCTGTCTCCATGTGCCTGTTTACTAGTGGAGGTTTGCCGGCAATTCAGTGAACTACTTCAACTCTGTTGATATTGTAAGCGTCATCGCTAGAACCTTTGACATTCGCCACAGTGCCTCCGGTTTGAAACTACCCGCCACGTGCTAATGTGTTTTCAGTTTTCAAAGTCAAAGTCAAATAATCTTTATTCAATTAGGCTTAAACTACTCGCTTTTGGTTCGTCCCGTCGATTTACGGCAGAATCGCGCTGTAGTACCCACTCAAGCCACTGGTAGTTAACTAATATCATAAACACAGTAATCATATAAATTCATCCTTTAAAATACAATGGTAATATAATTTTATGTTACAGGTAATATTTAATGTTAAGTATCTTCAAAAGCTGTTATGTTAAAAGCTTTATTCGGAGATGTCAACATTAAATAAACGAGGGATTTCAAAAACAGAACTTGCCATATTGTAATTTAATATAAGCTTATTAACATCTCTTATTTATAGGACTCCACCTATCTGTACTTACATTATAAAGAGTAAAATTTTATGTATGTAATTGTTAATTTCAATCAGTCTCTGAGCTGTTATTTTTTATTGGGTTTTTTTATGGATAAGGAGGACAAACGAGCGTGCGGGTCATCTGATGTTAAGTGATCACCGCGGCCCACAAACTCTTGCAATACCAGAGATACCAGAGGAATCACAGGAGCATTGCCGGCCTTTAAGGAAGGTGAACGCACTTTTTTAGTGAAGGTACCCATGTCTTATAGTCCTGGAAACACCGCACAAGGAAGATCATTCGACAGCTTTGTAGTACGTGGAAGAAAGCTCCTTGAAAACCGCACTGTGGAGGACCACCACATTTCCAGATGATGGGGATGATATCCTAATTTGTGGCCTGTCGTGTGAAGGCGGAATTCGGCCGCAGGAACCAGGTGAAACAGCTCTTCGGAACACTCCTCGTGATAAATGCGGTAGAAGACACACAAGGAAGTCTCTACGCAACGCCAAGTGATCCAAGCCTACGATAATTAGAACTGCTCTGCGTTGCACGCGGTCAAATGGATCGAGCTGATACTGGGGTGCGCCAGACCAGAGATGACAGCAATACTCCATGTGTGGCCGGACCTGCACTTTGTAGAGCGCTAGAATGTGGGCCGGCTTGAAGTAGTGCTCTATTTATGACGCCCAACTTCTTCGAAGCTAATCGCTTGAGATTTCAAGACCCAGTATTTTGAATAGTATATATAGTATAGTGAACATCAAATAAAAAGCGAATCTGTAAAAGTAATATTTTTTTTTACCAGTAGGAGGCTCCTTTGCACAGGATGCCGGCTAGATTATGGATACCACAACGGCGCCTATTTCTGCCGTGAAGTAGTTATGTGTAAACATTACTGTGTTTCGATCTCAAGGGCGCCGTAGCTAGTGAAATAACTGGGCAAATGAGACTTAACACTTTATGTCTCAAGGTGACGAGCGCAGTTGTAGTGCCATTCAGAATTTATGGGTTTATCAAGAATCCTGAGCGGCACTGCATTGTAATGGGCAGGGCGTATCAATTACCATCAGCTGAACGTCCTGCTCGTCTTGTCCCTTATTTTCATAAAAAAAACACACACGCACCGCACAAACATACCCAACACGCCCTGTGCTGCCCCGGGGCGTAAAAAGAATAGGGTAGTCCCAGGTCCAAGGGTGTCGTAAGAGGCGACTACGGGCTTTTTGAAAGTGGGAGAGTCACGCTGCTGTCTTATGACGTCAGCACAATCGGGCCAGACTCGTCCGGGTTACTTACCACACTCGCACAGAATACCGGCGTGAAGTAGCGGCCTAGTGCCGCTATGTTTCGCATAGGTTAGTGTCGAGGACCGGAGGCCATTCCCCCCGTCCTTTCCCCCCCCAACAAAATATGAGAGCGGTCCTACAAAAGAAAAGAGAAAAAAGTTTCGCATAGGTTAGTGGAGGCCATTCCCCCCCCCATGTGTGTACGTTAGGGAGGATATCTGCTGTCGCCGTCTCGGCAATTTTGAGGGTAGGGGCCTGTCTACTCTCTGGCTCCGCGTAGATTTAGAGGACCTCGTCCGCATCTATGCGTGTGTCTACAGGTCCCATAGTGGTAACGCAGAAACGGATCACCTCATGGGCTGCGTTCAAGTGGCATTTGATGACGTGCTTGCTCAGATCCCCTCCGCTGAAATCGTATGGATATTTTTATACCAAGCTCTGTAGTACCGATCGGTGGCAGATCACAGCCCTGGTTCGATGCGTCAGTTAAAGCAGCATCTGACTGCAAAAAACAGGCGTATCGAACTTGGGTTGCGGCGCTGGGCTCAAAGGATCCGAACTGCAAAGTTCTGAAGAGGAAATATAACCGTGCCTCCAGATTTTTTAAGCGGCAAATCGCCCGTGCGAAATCGAAGCACGTCGTCAAAATTGGCGAGCAGCTTTCCAGTTACCCGACCGGAACACGCAAGTTCTGGTCGTTGTCGAAAGCTGCTCTTGGTAACTTCAACCAGCCGTCCATGCCGCCGTTGCACATGAGGAATGACACCCTGGCCCATACGGCAAAAGAGAAAGCCGATCTCCTGTGCACTCTTTTTGCCTCCAACTCGACTCTTGACGACAACGGAAAAACACCGCCGACCATCCCGCGGTGTCAGAGCTCCATGCCTGAAGTACAGTTCCGACAGAAAACTGTTAGGCGAGCTCTGTTTTCGTTGGACGTCAGGAAGTCGAGCGGGCCGGATGGCATTTCTCCAATCGTGCTTAAAACGTGTGCCCCTGAGTTGACGCCGGTGCTAACGCGTTTATTCCGGCACTCTTATTCAAAAGGCGCAGTCCCTGATTCATGGAAGTCAGCCCTTGTCCATCCGATCCCAAAAAAAGGAGACAGTTCGGATCCGGCAAACTACAGGCCTATTGCTATTACCTCCCTACTCTCCAAAATTATGGAGAGCATAATTAACCGCCAGCTCTTGGTATACCTTGAGGGATCAACGACCGGCAGTACGGCTTTCGCCATGGTCGGTCGACTGGCGATCTTCTGGTATACCTAACACATAGATGGGCGGCGGCTATTGAAAGCAAGGGGGAAGGCCTGGCAGTTGGTCTGGATATAGCGAAGGCCTTTGATCGCGTATGGCACAAGGCGCTCCTCGCAAAACTTCCATCATTTGGGCTTCCCGAGAGCTTATGCAAGTGGACCTCCAGCTTCCTCACTGGGCGCAGCATACAGGTCGTTATCGACGGTTATTGCTCGAATCCCAAGCCCGTGAACGCTGGAGTGCCCCAAGGCTGTGTGCTATCTCCCACGCTGTTTCTTCTGCATATCAATGATATGTTGGACACCGCCAACATGCATTGCTATGCAGACGACAGCACTGGTGATGCCGTATACACGGGCCATGCAGGTCTCTCTCGGGAAAACGTCGACCAGTGCCGGGAGAAACTTGTGTCTTCTATCGAGTCCTCTATCGAGAAGGTCGCGGAATGGGGTAAGTTGAACCTTGTCCAATTTAACCCCCAGAAGACTCAAGTTTGCGCGTTTACCACTAAAAAAACCCCATTTGCCGTATCACCGCTCTTCGAGAACACTTCCCTTAAAGCCTCGCCTAGTATCGGAATACTGGGTCTCGAAATCTCGAGCAATTGCCAATTCCGTGGCCATCTGGAGGGCAAAGCCAAACTGGCTTCAAAGAAACTGGGCGTCATAAATAGAGCACGGCAATACTTCAAGCCGGCCCACATTCTAGCGCTCTACAAAGCGCAGGTCCGGCCTCACATGGAGTATTGCTGTCATCTCTGGTCTGGCGCACCCCAGTATCAGCTCGATCCATTTGACCGCGTGCAACGCAGAGCAGCTCGAATTGTCGGGGACCCAGTACTCTGTGAACGGCTGGATCACTTGGCGTTGCGTAGAGACGTCGCTTCATTGTGTTTCTTCTACCGCATTTATCACGGGGAGTGTTCCGAAGAGCTGTTCAACCTGATTCCTGCCGCCGAATTCCACCTTCGCACGACACGCCACAAGTTACGATATCATCCCCACCATCTGGATGTGTGGCGGTCCTCCACAGTGCGGTTTTCAAGGAGCTTTTTTCCTCGTACCACGAAGCTGTGGAATGAGCTTCCTTGTGCGGTGTTTCCGGGTCGATATGACATGGGTACCTTCAAGAAAAGCGCGTACACCTTCCTTAAAGGCCGGCAACGCTCTTGTGATTCCTCTGGTGTTGCAGGAGAGTATGGGCGGCGGTGATCACTTAACACCAGGTGACCCGTACGCTCGTTTGTCCTCC